>CM076580.1:1476064318-1476575537 GCA_034641835.2 Pinus albicaulis
GGCGCTCTGTCATAGAGCGGCAATCGCGCCACCCATTTTAGGGACTGTTTTTTATATATGGATGGCGGAAGTTGAGTTCAAACAAACTCACAACCACTGCCTATCTTGAGTTGGGAGGTTTGGCCACGGGAGTTCTATGGAAGGGAAGTAGTTTTGCCACCTTCTATGGAACCTTCCTTGTTGATAGGGCCAATCCCATAATAATAGGGATCCCAACTCCCTCCTTCCCCATTTATAAAAGCTTGCTCAGATCCATGGCAAGCTAGTCTTGAAGTGCTGAAGCTTTGCATCTCCCTATTCCCAAGTGCCTTTGTGCTGTAAAGAATCCTTTCTTTCCCTTAAGGCCCATTAAGCAAGGAGACCATTGTTACGAGACTCTGGAGAGGTTTCCCTTTCCTTGGCGAGCTTTACGAGACGTGGACAACCGGGGACCCGTACGAAGGAGGCTGCGACGTCAGAACTCGGTTGTAACTTCTATTCGTTTATCACTTTAATAGATGACTATGATTATGGTTCCACTCCTTTTTGCAATCATGTTAATGCGAGTAATATCTTTTCTGACCGATATTTAGTTACGTATGCTGGTTCCTATGCATGTATCTGTTCGTCTCTTCTGTGTGCAGGTGTTCGTCCACGGAGATCGTGGAAGGATTGTGATCTGCCAGGGCTGAAGGACGAGGGCATCTTCTTCTTCAGATCTAGCGTTGGAATCCAGGTAGGCTCTTATCCCAAGTCTTTCATTTCGTAACTAGGAGCTTGCGTCATAGCATTGTTTGTTTGTTGCTAGACCCCTGCTGGGCTAGTAGGGATCGCCTCTGTCCGCAGAGGGGATTTACCTCCTCAACAAATTGGCGACTCTGCTGGGGAGCATCCGGTTTTCCTTGTCCCGTTTATGATTGGTTCGCTTTGATTGTTTCTCCTTGCTTGATGAACCTTTTGGGTTGGATTCTTTCATTATTTTAGCCTCTTGGTTTGCTTAGCTTGTGTTGGTCTCTTTTCAGATTAGCTTGTTTTTTTAATTTTCATTGAAGAACTCGACTGGCGCGGGTTTTTACCTGACAGTCGCGCCACTTGGCGCGTGTTGCATTTGTCTGTCTCGCGCCACTCGGCCTCTGGCGCTAGTTTCAAGGCCACGGTCGCGCCACCCCTGTGACTTTTTTGAATTTCTTCAATTTTTGGCTTTCTGAGCTTGACCAGTACTTTTCTTCTTGATTTCCTGATTGTTTGAGTGTATTGGAGTCTTGTTTGACTGGAATTCACCGCTATCCTTTGGTTGTTTGCCTCTGTCTATCGGTTTCACGATTTGAGCCCTAGGGTATCTAGTGGCATAGTGAATCGAGCCCTCCTTGGGAGTTTTGGTGTCTTGATTGTCCTGTCAACTTGTTGATTGATTCTCCACGCCCTCTTAGCAGTCTTTGATTGTTTTGTTGCGTCTTTTGAGTGATTGTTCATTCTTTCATTCAGAATTCGTTTGCCCTTGCTTTGGACCCAGGTCACACGGTCCATTGGGTGTTTTCGAGTCTTTCTTCGATTTGAGAGACTTTGGGTCGATTTAGAGATTTGGTTGCTTGCTTTGTTGAGTGAATGTTGTTTGCTTCGCTCTCTTAGTTATCATTTCTCAAAATTGTTCCTTTTGTTTTCAGTGCACATTAGCCATTAAACATTGAAGATCAAAAAAATATATAGTCTCTTTTGTTTTTTTTTAGTGCAAATTGTCATCTTTTCCGTATTACTAGTGATTAGTGTTTGAATGAAAAGTGTGCAATTGCATTAGTTGCATTAGAGACATTCTTGTTTGTATTTCGTTCATTTCGTTTGTATAAAAGCTCTCAACTCTCATTTAACTAGTTTTCATCGAACGAAATGTTGCATCGTGGCATATAGCTTGCATTTAGGAGACACTACATACGATAAGGCCTGGAAATTGAAACTTAATTGAAGATCAACTGTAAAATTTATTCAATTAACCTAAGGCAACATTGGAACTTAACGCAACATATTTAGAAAGTCTAGGCTAGAGACGTGTTCCGGCGTCGTTAAACCTAGCAGCTGTCGTTCGCCTGTTGGCTTTAGACAGCGCTAGTACGGACTTGTGCTCCCCGTACCGTCGCGTATATAAAGGGAGACCCCTATAGGTTTTCAATCCTTTATCCACGGGAAGCCGAGTCTGCCGCCCTATACCCGTGATACACCGAACACAGCATTCGGGGAGACTACCTGCACGTACGGAAAGTCCTTGGTCGATTTCTGTTTCATTTTTCAAACCAAGGTGTATATTGCGGTTCACGGATATTTGGTACACCCTTTGTGCCTAGTTTTTCCTGAGCAGTCATTTGGTCTTTTCTGACTCCCTAAACTTGAAAAGACCGTCAAGCGCTTGTCCTTTCACGCTTGTATCAACTCTGAAAGAGATAGAGTCATATTTTTATCGTTTCTCGACTCTTAAAACATGAAACGGTAGAATTTCTTACTTTCCAATGTGGTAAAATTAATCGCCCACGATTACACACCCGTTTAGACATTGCTTGTTGACCGTTTGATCGTGTGTCTTAACTCGTTTTCAGCTCGTGTGTGGTTTTGAGTTTGATGGCAACTTTTTCAGAGTTCACCAACCAAGGAATCCCCTCAGAAGGGAATCCTGGTCATTTTCCTCCTTTTGGAAATGTTGGTGCTCCTTACATGGCGACGTTGTCCCTTCCTGGGTTAACTGTTGGGTTGCCTGTTTGGTTGTTCTCAACCTCTGTAGTTCCGAATGTCTCCACTACTGTTCAATCAGTTCCTCCGACGGAACACCATCATGTTGATTCCAAGGTGGACCTCTCCCCTTCTTCGCCTGTTTCTGCGTCCTCCTCTTCTACTTCGCCTGGTGAAAGTCTGGATTCAAGTAACCGGGTGGCTAAGAAGAAGAAGAAGACAAAGAAGAAGAAGTCTGATAAGCGAGAGATTAAAAGTGCTGCTATTGCTCCTGAAACGTCTCCTCTTGATAACCCTTCCAACCCTCCTCGAAAAGTCAAGTTCCCCTGCATGTTGTGCACGGGAGACCATCTTCTTCGAGACTGCCCTGGCATTCCCAAGGTACTCGAAGTATGGTCCAACGGTCGCCCACCGTTGTCTTTGGCTTTCGGGAGTCAGGTTGGGGGCACTGGTAAAGCTCCTAAGAAGCAGGGTAAGATCACCAATCCCTGTAAGTTGTGTGAAGGGCACCATGCTATTCACCCTTGTCCTTATATGGATGAAGCCAAGCGAGTCTTGGACAACCTGACTGTTTCTACACCACGCCTCCCGGCTGGTTATAAACAGATTTCTTTGAGTCTTCCACCGGCTGATGCCGTGATTGGTCAAGGGTCATCCTTGGTCGATCCCACTCCCCCAGAAATTCAAATTCACGAATCCATCCCTGACCAACCATTGGTCGTCGGATCGGTTGAACTGGCCCCGTCCGCGGTGCACCAGGTCTTTTCTGTCGAGAGTGGATCTCACACCCCTCATGTCCTTCTGGTCTCTTCAGATTCTTCAGACTTGGAGAAAGATTCTCCTGTCCCTGTGCTTCAAAATGCCGCTCCTCCGCCTCCCATGATGGAGGCTCCAGAGGATATTCCTCCCGCCTTCGAGATGGAGGTCATGGAGGAGGCTTCTGCTTCCGTAACATCAGGGGAGGACCTTCGCATTTCGATGGTAACCCCTCCGAGTAGTTTGGTCGCTTCCTTTGATTGGAATCGATTTGCAGGATTTCGCCTTCCGTCTTATGTGCCTTTCGAGATTACGGTACAGGCTCTTGGTCTGGTTGTACCCAACACCATTATAGACGAAGGTGCGTCTGTTAGTATTCTGTCTTCAACTACCTGGCAAGCTTTCGGTTCACCACCGCTTGCGCCTGTTACGCAGAATCTGTTGTCTTTCAATAGAAGGACCAGTCAACCGTTGGGGATCCTTCCAAGGTTACCAATTACTTTGGGAGGGAAAACCGTCCATATGGATGTGATGGTCGTTCCAGACCCCTTGGATTTTCATCTGCTCCTGGGGCGCGATTACACCTATGCCATGGGAGCGCTTGTCTCCTCCCTTTTTCGTGTGGCTTGTTTTCCACATGAAGGACGGATTGTGACCATTGATCAGCTGTCGTTCTTTGGTCCCAATGTAGCATCTGGTCCGCCATCACCCCCTCCTGGTTTTTATCCACCCGTTGTATCTGCTCCACCGCAGGTCAACTATGTGGCTACATACCCCGTGCCTATGCTCAGTGATGATGCCGTAGTGCATAATGTGCAGGGGGCATTGGATCCTGACTTCCAGGATGTTTCCCTTCCATCAGGAGCGGAACTCTTGGGAGCGCCGCCTTCTTGTTCATTTTGATGTAAGTCGGTTAGAGCATGGTTTCCTCCCTAGGTCAAGCTCTTTAAAAAATAAAACTAGGATCTTGGAGCATAGTTCCTCCACTTGTGTCAAGCTCCTAAAAACAATGAAACAAGCTGTTCGAGGATAGTTCTTTTAAGTGTGTCAACCTCGTTAAAATAATGAAACACAAGCATATTCAATTCGAGTTTTGTCAGTTTCAGCTCAAATCTCGTGTGTGTTCAATCTTCACTCCATTTTCAATCGAGTGAAGCTTGGGGGGCATGTGCCTCGATTTGAGACAACATGCTGGGGGGCATTCCCGTCTTTCTTATTATCAAGCATAGTTTGTGTTTTAAGCTTGCGTAAAAATAAAACTCGTTTCAAGCATAGTTTGCATATGTGTGTGTTCATGTGTGCTTTTAAGCTTGCGTAAAAATGAAATGTGTGATTAAATGCATTGTGTGAATACATTTTGCATTGGGTCGTTTGTTATGTAACTGATACATTAGATTACATCTGTATTAGACATTTGCATGACATATAGAAAACATCATCACATGTAAAGAAAGATCCATCCAAAATAGTCATAGGTATATATATATATATATGTGTGTCGAAATGTTTACATAGAAGTGTGTCACATAAAACTCAAAAAATATACATAAGTGTCTTAATACATCCGGAGACACTGAGTCTCTCAAAAAATAGGTGTGGCTAAATCCTAGAGACTAATCAGCATGGTGCTCATGATAGCACGTTACTGCACGCACTAGCCGCCTCAGGATTCGGTGGAGCCGATTTGGGACTCCCACCGTATGGCGCTGGTACTCCAATGGTACATCTGACAGTCGGGCATAGTCTGGGATCCCATGAACGATCCCCTCAAGGTTCTGAACCAGTGCCCCTCCTCCGGCACCTTCCCCCTGGATCTCAGGGGCGAGCTGTGTCCTCCGGAAGATAGGAGACATCCCGGCTGGTCTCTCAGGTCCTACATCTGCATGCATGTATATTTATGTTAAGACAACTGTGTATTAACAAAAAATCATATAAGCATAAAATCAAAAATATGAGGTCTTACCCAGCTCTTCGTCCCAGTGGTCTCCTTCTGGTAGCGGGAGATCCGGGTCCCCTGTAAAGTCAGTTCCTGCATAAGGCCAATCTTCCACAACGATCAGTTGGCGCCGTATCCATCTGAAGAACTCGGGCTTCCAGGACATCTGTTGCCCGCCTCCAGATCTGGGCATCAGTGCTGCCCAGCGAGCCATTCTCGGCTCTCGTGGTACTGGACTCGCCACGGGGGCCTCTTGGCCCTGGAAGGTTGGTATGCGTTCCAGAATGAACGACACCAAGATGGAACCATACCCAAACTGCTTCAGTTTTCCCTTTTTGCACTTTGTGAGCTGCCTTTTCATGTTAATGGTGACAGCTGTTGCCCAGTCATACAGTCGGGGACCCATGCATTCTGAGGCCAGTAAGAGTTGATTCTTTGTAGCCTCGTGCGGCGCCTGCGATCCAGCAGCTCGCGTAATGGTGTGGAGTACAACTCTCAGTGCTAGGTCGGGGATGGTCGAGATGTACACCTTCTTACTCCCTGTTCCTGTTTGTGCCCCACGGCACACCCGCGCCATTACTTCTTCCATCTTCTCCCCTGATGGTCTGCTCCCAGTCAGTACAGGGATTGGACCCCTGCGGGATAATCCGGTAACAAAGTAAATGTCAGTGACCTCCAATTCCAACACCTGGTCTCGTATTCTGAATACCTGGTCATTTTCATCCCAGAGGTTGATCAAATATTGGAGGAGCTCAGGCTGAGCTCGTAAGCATGGCGTGAGGAAGAATTTCTTTAAGCCACGGTCCCTTAGAGCATTCATGCAATTCTCATTTTGCATGGCCTCTTCGTCCTCATCTCCGTGTTCCCGTTCCTTCCATTCAATCACCATTCTGACTGTTTATCTGCATTCACATGGTTCAAAGCCCCTAATTAGATCTTCTATGAGCTTAAAAATTCAAGAAATTTGGCATAAATAGAGGATTTTTAGGCGGAAATTTGGGTTGCGCCGCTGGCGCGACTGTTTTGCTGACAGTCGCGCCATGTGGCGCGGGCCCTTTGATAAAAAGAGCTCAGTGGCGCGGGTCCGTGCCCGATACCCGCGCCACTCGGGCCGGCCCTAAAAATTCAAGAGTGCCCTTGAAGAGTTGATTTCTAAGGGGAATTCATTAAAAAATATATGGAAAGAAAGAGAAAAGGAGCGCCTCTTACCTGTCACAGACGAGACGCTGAATGGTTGCCTGGATCGGTCGCAATCGCCGTCAGAAGATTCTGCTCCAAATGGACCACTGCTACTCTCCACAAGGAAAATAGTAAAAAGTAATTTCATTTTTTACCATTGGACATATTTATAACTTTTTGACGTTAAAATGTGTTTTAAAAGTTATTTCTTGTCAAATATTTGCATGTATTATGTCGAAAATGGATTTTACGCTTGTTGGGTATGTGCAGTGACAGGTTTTGCGACTTAGAAGGTGGAAACGAGTTGTATTTTATACTTTTTCGGACTCGGTAAATACACGAAAAAGTCACTCCGGAGTCATCTTTCAGCTCTTTTCTGACTCTCTAAATATGAAAAGATCACCGAGGCCCTTGTCATTTCGATCTCGTTAAAATGGACACGAATCGACATTCACCCGGTATAAGTTTAACCCTTTTTCGGGCCGGGATGGATTGATTACGAAAAAGGAATACCCTAGCCTATCGCGACTAGGAGGTTTTCCCGGATATTGTTTTCTACCTTTTCGGATCTGGGGAACTATTTACGAAAAGGGACCGGTGGAGTTTTCTTTTCAGCTGTCTTTTCAAACTCTCTAAACATGAAAAGACGCCGAGTTCTTCCTTTGTCAGACTCGTTAAACCCTGATGACATTGGATTCCGTCGAAATGACGTTCTCCGAGTTTCTCCTTCCTAGGACTCGTTAAATGCACTAGGATGGATTCGCCCGAAGAGCGGACTTATATCACAAGCATATGCTATCCCCTTCAAGCTTGTTATCAAAAATAATTGGGGTACTCGCCAGAAATGGTGGGGGAAAAATGGAACCATTGTCGTTGTCGTCGGCGGTATGTCGCTCTTGAACATGGCACTTGTCTGCATTCGTGTCGGGTTGGGGACATCTCATCTCGTTGTTTCACTTTGCTTCCATGGGTTTGGGTAATCTCTTTTGACCTCTCATATGTTCACTGCCTCGTCGCCATGACCTTTGATCTGTTGATGTCAAATACTGCCAAGTCCATTGTCGTGCCGTTTATATGTTCAAGAGAAGTTGACCTCTGCAAATATCAACCTTCCTCTGTTTCTCGTATGATCCTGATTCACAAAAAAACATTATGTTCCTCTGTCTCGTGTCGATGATGTGGGAATCATTATGGCCCACCTTCGATCAAGGTCACTTCCTGTCGACTTCAACTCATTATCCAGGAAGTTGGTCTAGAGACTCCTGGTGGTACCTTGGAGCCTGCATGCCTTAATGGCAGGTTCGTCGCATTCGACGAGAGGTTTTCATTATTGGCCTCCGATCGGATGATTCTGCGGGTGTTCGACGTCAGCTCATTTATTCACACGCCGTAGATTGTACCTATAGTACCTTGAGGACCATCGTCATTATTGGTGGTTTCTCTCGCGTCTGTTAACGGCTTTCATCATTGGCTGGTAATCAGACGATGTTCTTGCATGTTCGACATCGGCTCACACATTCGCATGCTAGAACTTGTACTTGTTTGGGTCGAGATGGAGCGCAAGACCCTGGATTGTGTCTGTTGTAATCCAGGCTGCGATTGTGGATTATTATCATTATGTACATGACTCACTGATTGGATGGCTGCGACCATACCTGAGTCTGTTTGTTTGATCTTAGTTGGATGGCTGCGCCCATACCCTGGATCCGGATTATAGCATACTCTGTTCGGATGGCTGCGTCCATACCATATATATACATCATGTACTTGAGATATCAGTTGTATATGTCTGTGCAGGTTTTCCGACGGCGGGCCTTCAGTTGGACATGTTCTCGTAAAGCATTTCACCCCTCTCTCTCGGGCCTCATGCTTTAGGGGGCATCTGTTACACAGTAATTTGTCACCGTCCCTACCATTCCCCGTCCCGCACAATGGAGGACCCATTATGTGACCTGTGAACACTTTCATGCCTTGAAAACATCATCAATGCATCCCTCTGAGTATGAGCTTCATTTCCCCTTGAGACATCTCCTTGCGAAATCCATGAAAAACAGCTCTTTTTGCATTGGCGCGGGTAGACAGTTCAGTACTCGCGCCACTCAGGGAAATCCTGTAAAGAGGTCGCGCCACTTGGCGCTCTGTCATAGAGCAGCAATCGCGCCACCCATTTTAGGGATTGTTTTTTATATATGGATGGCGGAAGTTGAGTTCAAACAAACTCACAACCACTGCCTATCTTGAGTTGGGAGGTTTGGCCACGGGAGTTCTATGGAAGGGAAGTAGTTTTGCCACCTTCTATGGAACCTTCCTTGTTGATAGGGCCAATCCCATAATATTAGGGATCCCAACTCCTCCTTCCCCATCTATAAAGCTTGCTCGGATCCATGGCAAGCTAGTCTTGAAATCTCCAAGTCTTGAAGCTTTGCATCTCCCTATTCCCAAGTGCCTTTGTCTTGTAAGGGCTTTCTTTCATTTAAGGCCCATTAAGCAAGGAGACCATTGTTACGAGACTGCAGAGGTTTCCCTTTCCTTGGCGAGCTTTGCGAGACGTGGACAACGGGGGACCCGTCGAAGGAGGCTGCCGATGTCGAGAACTCGGTTGTAGCTTATTCGTTTATCACTTTAATAGATGGCTTATGATTATGGTTCCACTCCTTTTGCAATCATGTTAATGCGAGTAATATCTTTTACGTAGGTGTTTAGTTACGTATCTTGGTTCCTATGCTTGTATCCCCATTCGTCTCTTGTGTGCAGGTGTTCATCCACGGAGATCGTGGAAGGATTGTGATCTGCCAGGGCTGAAGGACGGGGACATCTTCTTCTTCAGATCTAGCGTTGGAATCCGGGTAGGCTCTTATCCCCCAACATTGAGTGAACTTGGTCAAATATTTTTTATTGTGTCACCCTTCTCCATATTGATTTTTCTAAGCTTGTCCTTCAATGCTATCTTCTTGTAGTCGATGTTGTTCTGAAACAAAATGTTAAGGATTTCCACATAGCATATGGAATTTCATTTCCATGGAGGTTTGAGACAATATGATGTCGAAAAAATGCTAACAAAATCCTTCTTGCATTTGCTATGTTCTTCTTCCATGCCACCAGATGTTAAGCATTTGTTGTTGTAGGAATAGGAATATCAATGTCTATGAATTCCTTCAGCTCATTGTCTTCCAACATGTAGAAATTATACAATATGCATTTATATCTTGGATTCACCTGATCTAACAATATGCTAAAGTTAAATACTGAATCGCTTCTACAAATATTTGTGAAATTAAAAACACAATCGCAAATTACATAAGCATGAAGAATAGATCAAAACCACAACCCAAAATATTCTTGTGGAAAGCTTATTGCTCAAAATCCATCTATGATATATTTTATATTCCACAAGGAATCATGAAACAACTACATACAATTCTTCTCACAAGAATCCTCCTGTATTCAACTAATTGTCTCACACTATCTTAGATAAATTTGGGCCAATACACAACCAATTTTCTGCCTCCAGACAGCCTGCCTTCCTCATGCAGTTCTTGATTAATGAAATCCTTAATCATAAAGAATTTCAACCTTCCTCAACTGCGCTGAGTATCATGGGCATCCTGTGGTGTTTTAACTACCTCTGGGTAGCCTGCTAATATCACAACTAACAGTTACACTTCCCTTTCACCTTGTCTCAACTGGGTCTCCACTGGAACTAACATGCATGCATCTAATAATATTAAAACATCAGTTGCATGTAAGATCACTACATGTGAATTAATTAATATTTAATTAAATTTTTCTCTCATTAGTGTATTTGCAGTTACAACTAGCACAACTGACTTTAACTCACTTAACTGAGTTGAACTAATTTACAACTTGCATTAACTAATGCACCACTATACTTCGAAATCTGTTACAACTAGAATCACTCTGTTACAACTAGAATTACTCAGCATGTCCCACCAACCAACCTCTAACTCGAAATTCACTTAGCTAACTAATTTTTCTACTTCAGTTAACTATTTTCAAGTCTACATTGAGAATAGATTACAGTTTAATTTCCATATAAATTAAGGGATAATAAAAATAGACATACACCTAAAAATAGCCTGCGTGGGACCCACCCTAGTGTAGGTGCTTAATTTTCACTAAGATCATGGGTTCTAAATGTTGTTTCTGGATGCCAATTTCATTGTTTCTTGTTGCAAACTTCAACACTCCATGCATGCGACATCAAAATCATGCATGCAACGCTTCTCTAGTGTTTCTCGCATATGCAACTCTTACATGCAACTCTTCTCTAGTGTTTATCTCACATGCAACCTTTACATGCAAAACTTTCGAAACTGAATATCCTCCAAACAAATGAATCAGTATAATTCATATGTCATCAAACTCTTCTAACTTGCTGGTACCTACTACACATGTCTACTGGATCCTATGCATTGTTGACATCTGCATCCATGCACTCTGCACTTGCTGCCAACTCTGATCTGTGCTCCAGTATCTAACAATGTCACTTTGATTTCATGTCCTCCCGATATTTGACTGCATTAATATAATTGATCCTGCAACTATTGTACTGTGGGCTCCTCTTAGATAGGTTATGTTAGTGTCAGTCTTTGCAGCCTTCCTCCAGTGATCAAATATCCTCTTACAAAGTGATTTTAAGGTGTCAAGGTCAAATTTTTTCATTTCAGTGAGTCTTCAAGCAAAATTTGGTCACTAGGTATTAGGTCTAGGGATTGCTTTTACTCCTATCAAATTTGTCCAAATGTCAGTCCATGTCACCATTCAGCTGAGTGTACCATCATTCAGAGGGTTTTCATCATCATGCCAGATTCCAAAGGGTCATTTTACACCTTGTTCATGCTTCAATTGTGCCTAGGTTCCCTCTCCTAGGGTTTTGAAGGTAATTTCTCTTGGATGGTCAAATCATCAGCAAAACTTGTATCCTTATGTTCATACACCTTCCCCTATTCTTAATTTACCTTATTAAACACTTCCCATCACTGAGATCGCCCAAATTCTTCATTTTCGCACAAACCCTAGTTTCTTGCTACAACTTGACAATTTTCTAGGCTAGGCCTGTGTTTTTCCCTTTTGGACCCCTTCCCCTCACTCAATATTTGAAATTCCACTTTCCCCTTATTCCTAACATCCCTCCCTACTTCCCAAAATTTTCTCAAGAATTTAGAAGCTCCTTATCCCCTTCATTTCACTTCATTTCGACAAATCCCTTGTTCCACACATCGGGATAGGTTTTACTCCAATGATGTTTCTGAGCAAGAAAATATGAATTTGGGAAAAATGAGAGAGGTTTTGTCCACAATAGGCCAAGGAAGAAAACCCTCCTTCAATTTTTACACAGGTGTCATGGTTTTAGAGAAATGTCAAAAATACAGTTGCCTCAGGAGAATTGATGCAACTCTGAAGTGACCTTGGGAAAATCAAGCTTTCTCCTAGCTTGGTTGGCCAAATGACTTTCTTGATGAGTCGAATGATAACTAGACACAAAGAGATTTCCAATGAGCTATCATGAGCTCAATTTTGAGTTGATGAAGACCTTCAAAAGTTGACTGCAACATCACTCTGCCTTGAGGCAGCCTCATTTTGCACATTTTGACCAGTCCTGGGAGATTTTATTTTTGAAAAGGAAAATGAACTCCAAATTCAAAAATTCCACTTGTGCTGGAAAGTAGACAGGAAGAAATTTCCAACAAGCCCACTTGGAGCAAACTTTTACATTAGGAAGACCTCCAAAATTCTCCTGAAAAAAGGCACTACGCATTGAGATGGATTTTGCCTTAAAAAACAGAGTTTTCCGCCCAATGCGCTGTGCCACCTGGCGCTTGCTTTTGATCGAGGCATCATTTTGAGGAAAAATAAAAATATTTGGATTTTTCATGAAAAACTATGCATGCCTACCAATGGCCAAGAAATTTTGACAGGATTTGAGCCCCCAAAAAGGTCAAAAACACCCCAAAAATGACCTTTCTGCCCCTTTTTGGACACACAAGAAGCAGTGTTGGAAGAACTTAATTTTGGAGGGGCAGATGGAGGCCAAATTAAAAAATTCCACTTGTGATGGAAAGTAGATAGGCAGAAATTTTCAAAAACACCACTTGGAGCAAATTTGGACACCAGGAAAGCCTCCACAAGCAGCTGCAAAAAAGGCGCTACGCATAGGGAAATCAGCGCGACGCAATGGAGGAATTTTGCTCATTTTTGGTCAAATACTCTGTTTTTCGCCTAGTTTTTTCATAGTTTGAATTTTTTCCTTCTAGTTGTCAAAATCATGATGTAATTTAATGTGACATGATGGATTTTGATTTAATTTTTCTAAACTTTCACTCATAGAGGTAGATTCATCCATCAAAAGGTAGTTTGCAATTGAATGAATCAGTTTCCTAGTTTTTAAAGGTAAGCTGTTCCACTGCCTACTTTTTAGTTCTCAGTTTAGATTTTGTTGGAACAACTCCTAATCTTATGAGCTCAACCTCTAGAGGCGAGGATGAGTTTTTTTTTTCCTATATCTTATGTTTTATCAGTCATTAGCAAGGTTGGACTTTTGGGAAAGCTTTGAGCATCATTGTACATTCATCTCTGCAGTTTGGCAAAGGAATAGACTAGGGTTTGCAGCACTCTATGGGATTCATGTGGCAGCTTGCTTTGATATTGTGTTTCTCTCTGTAAATGTAACTTTAGTGGTGTTTTATGTATTCCATTCACTCTCTTATTTCTTCTTAACTAAAACAAACAAGGATAAAGGTAGAATTCATTGAAATTGCAGTGCTCTACCTAGGGTTTGCTTAGTTATCTATGTTTTCAGCTGTTTGAAGAGGATCCCTGAAGGTTTCTTGCCCTCTTCAACTCCTCACCTATCTAAAGCTCTCCATTTCATTCAAATTGAAGTGTCAAATCAATTTCCTGCCTTGCCCCATTGAGATCTCTGCAAAACTGAGCCTCATTCCCCAGACCCAAAATCTTCCTCTCCATTTGAGCCAACAAAACTTCATTAAATTCAATCAAACTCGTTTGCACACATACCTAGCCTAAAATCAGTCTTCACATCAAGTCATCTCAAGCCTCATTGATCATTTTTTTTGCTGAGATTGACAAGGAGAGAGCCCTCCCCCTACTTGGTAAGGCTAGCTACCAGGTTAAGCATGGTTTGATGTTACCCTAGATCCTACCTGTCTCAGCGTGAGGTAGATTTAGGCCCTAACATAGTGGCGACCATACTGGGGAAAACGAAAATTTTGTTGTTTTCTTTATAAACTATAGACGGAGCCTGAAGTTAGCCAGGTAGCCTTCGAACTGCTCTTGCTCTGCAAGTGCATAGTAGATGTATGTTGCTTCAGTCAATCTCCGGTTTAGTTTATGAATTGAACATCTGGTTTCCTCAGTAAAATGTAATCAAGTTCAAATCTGATTTTTGATGGTGGACAACGATCAGACACCGCAAGGAAGAAATCATTCACCTGGAAACTCTAAATCAGTTTCGAGTTCAGATCCAAGGACTCCACTGGAGGATGAACCTAACCAGCAGAAACATGAAAGGACAATATGGAAAGATCAGGTATTCAAGTTGGAATTTCATCCAATACATTTTTTTCTTTGTCATAAATTATTTCTTCTCTTTTCCCAAGAATGTCAATAAGGCTTTGCAAAGTATATTGTATTTTAGAAAATATCCTCGGCCTGCATTTGATTCCTTCCCTTTGAAGATTGTGAATACCAAATATTTGTGTGCTTTTGAGCTTGATCAAGACCTTTCTTCTAAATCTTGTGATGACCATCTTAAAACTGATGAACCTCAAGAGACCAAGACTGATTCTGCAGCATTTGTACATACCCCTATACCTTGTAAAATTCTAGATCGATACAAGCCTCTGATTTTACCTCCTATATCCCATGCTTTCCCTAAAAATCATGACCTATATCTACCAAGATTTCATGGTGAACGTGACAACATCACTACTGAGAGATATGTTCTGAATTTTGAGTCTTTTCTTGACCTTTTTGAAGTTGATGAAGAGGATGTCAGTATTAGGCTTTTTTCTCTTTCTTTGCAAGGCAAAGTCAAGAGTTGGTTCAAAACCCTGCCTGATGCAAGCATTTCAGATTTCCAGCAGTTCGTCAAAGTTTTCCTCGATAGGTGGGTGTTCAGACAAAACCCTTTCTTGATTATAGAAGAGTATAATCAACTGAAAAGACTGCCAGGGGAGACAGTACAACAGTTTTCTGCCAGATTTAACAAATTTTATTATTCGATGCCAGTTAATATAAGACCTCCTCTTGGATCCACTCTCTTGCACTACCCGGGTGCCTTTTATCTGGAAATGGAGTTTCAGCTGAGAGAAAGGGATCTTGCAACACTTGAAGAGATGCAGAACAATGCAGTAGATGTAGAGGCTCATTTCCTGATCCGAAGGGCAAAGTTGAAGGAAGAAGAGATGAAAAACATAGATCTGGAGGAATCGACATCTCTAGAGGTAAATCTTGACATTTTGGTAAGTTCAGTGGAAGAGATGATGCAAAGGATCATCACAAGGAATGAGTATAATGTTCAAGCCCATGGCTCGCTGATTGAAGAAGAACAAGTTGCTGATCCAAAACATTTTGTTTCTTATCCTAGTTTTCATAGATCTGATAATGATTGTTTTATAGATCATCTTGGAGAAGAGAGAGCTGTTGATATGAATGTATGCTTGATGATGTGTTTTATACTGATTATTTTCCTCAATTTGACCAGTATGATGATGATTATGTTCTCCAAACAGAAGCTAATATTGCAGACAAATCAACAGCTAGTTTCTGGGAGGAAGAAGTTCACTTTCAGTAGCTCAAATACAATGTTCAGCCATCACATATCAGCTATGGAAATGACGAGGAAAGTGCAGCAAATTTTGAAGCAAGTGAAGGATCTTTGCCTTTTTGTTTGGCTTCGTTTCAGTTCATCAGAGGAAAAATTCATGCAATCTGAAATCAACTGTCGACAAGTCTTGATTTGGACCATCTCAAGGGCAACAAAAACCTTGTTCAAGACTTCTCATATCTAGATTTGCAGCCCTCGAATGCCATTGATTGTCAAGTTGTAGATGAAGACATGGAAGCTGGCACATATGATCAAATGATACAAGATGATTCCGTACCATTTTGTTTTGAATCATTTCAGTTTTTGAAGGGTAAATTGCATAGTATATCTTCAAATGAGAAGCCTGTAGGAAATCATGTAATCTCATCGGAACTAATAGAAAATGGTTTGTAGCAGTATTTTCAAGTTTTTCATGATCCAATAGCTGATGTGTTGGATGATGTCTGCAGTCAAAATCTTTCTCCATTGACTACATGTGAGCTTGAAATGTGTGCTGATATAAACTTGATCCGACAGCTGGTTTCTTTGTCATTTTTAGCAAGAGCGTCGTCACAAAGCTCAAAACAAAGTTTGCATTCATGGTATGAGGAGAAGATAATTAATCCATTGGATGAGCTAAGTCCCACTGTGCATGAACTTCAAGATCCTTATGCAGTTTTTTTGGAGGCGAATAGAGAAACCATATCATTCAACGGATCTGTTTCCAAGTTTTCATGGGAGTTGCCTTTCAGTAGTTCTCTCTTTTTGTTCATAAGCAAGCACTTGCAAAGAATTCAAACAGCAGCCAGAATACTTACTTGGTTGCATTGGTTGTTTCATTTCACTTGATCAGGTGATGAATGGAACAACTAGAGTAGGTTGTATTGAATAAGCTTCATATTGAACATATTTTCCAATTTATCGGTTGTGCATAAGTATCGAGTCAGTTTTTAGTTGAGTGAGAGTCAATTTGTGTCATCAAGTCATCAGTTTTCAATCATGCATTTCAGTTTGAGTTTTTGACTCCATTGCCCAATGGATGAAGGCACTGTCTGCTTTCCAAAGATCTGTAGTTCTTGGCACCTCCAAGGAGATACCATCCCCATTGGAGCCAATGTTAGTTTCAGTCTTTTCAGCCTTCTTCCAGTGATCAAACATTATCTTACAAAGTGATTTTAAGCTGTCAAGGTCAAATTTTGTCATTTCAGTGAGTCTTCAAGCAAAATTTGGTCACTAGGTATTAGGTCTAGGGTTTTCTTTTACTCCTATAAAAGTTGTCCAAATGTCGGTCCATGTCACCATTCAGCTGAGTGTACCATCATTTAGAGGGTTTTCATCATCATGCCAGATTCTAAAGGGTCATTTTACACCTTGTTCATGCTTCAGTTGTGCCTAGGTAAGGTTCATTTCCCTCTCCTAGGGTTTTGAAGGTAATTTCTCTTGGATGGTAAAATCATCAGCAAAAATTATATCTTGATGTTCATACACCTTCCCATATCCTTAATGTACCTTATTAAACACTTCCCATCACTAAGAACCCCCAAATTCCTCATTCTCACACAAACCCTAGTTTCTTGCTACAACTTGACAATTTTCTAGGCTAGGCCTGTGCTTTGCCATTTTGGACCCCTTCCCCTCACTCAATATTTGAAATTACACTTTCTCCTAATTCCTAACATCCCTCCCTACTTCCAAAAATTTTCTGAAGAATTTATAAGCCCCTTATCCCCTTCATTTTGCTTCATTTCGACAAATCCCCTGTTCCACACATCGGGATAGGTTTTACTCCAATGATGTTTCTGAGCAAGAAAAGATTAATTTGGGAACATTGAGAGAGAATTTTTTCCAAAATAGGCCAAGGAAGAGAAACCTCCTTCACTTTTTACACAGGTGTCATGGTTTTAGAGAAATTTCAAAACTACAGTTGCCTTAGGAGAATTGATGCACCTCTGAAGTGACCTTGGGAAAATTAAAATTTCTCCTAGCTTGGTTCGCCAAATGACTTGCTTGATGAGTCAAATGATAACTAGACACAAGTTTATTTCCAATGAGCTATCATGAGCTCAATTTGGATTTTAGGAAGACCTTAAAAATTTTACTGCAACAGCACTCTGCCTTGAGGCAGCCTCATTTTTCACATTTTGACCAGTCTTGGGAGATTTGATTTTTGACAAGGAAAATGAACTCCAAATTCAAAAATTCCACTTGTGCTAGAAAGTATACAGGAAGAGATTTCCAAAAAATCCACTTGGAGAAAATTTGAACACTATGAATACCTCCAAAAGTCTCCTGCAAAAAGGTGCTATGCATTGAGATGGATTTTGCCTTAAAAAACAGAGTTTTCTGCCCAATGCGTTGCGCCACCTGGCACTCGCTTTTGATGGAGGCATCATTTTGAGGAAAACTAAAAATGTTTAGATTTTTTATAAAAAAATATGCATGCCTACCAATGGCCAAGAAATTTTGACAGGTTTTGAGCCCCCAAAAAGGTCAAAAACACCCCAAAAATGACCTTTTTGCCCCTTTTTGGACACACAGGAAGTAGTGTTGGGAGAACTTAATTTTGGAGGGGAAAATGGAGGCCAAATTCAAAAATTCCACTTGTGCTGGAAATTATACAGGTAGAACTTTCCAACAAGTGCACTAGGAGAAAATTTGGACACTGGGAAGGCCTTCAAAAGTAGCTGTAAAAAGGCGCTATGCATAGGGAAATCAGCGCAGCGCATTGGAGGAATTTTGCTCATTTTTGGTCAAAAACTCTGTTTTTCGCCTAGTTTTTTCACAGTTTTACTTTTTTCATTCTATTTTTCAAAATCATGATGTAATTTAATGTGACATGATGGATTTTTATTTAATTTTTCTAAATTTTCACTCATAGAGGTAGATTCATCCATCAAAAGGTAGTTTGCAATTGAATGAATCAGTTTCCTAGTTTTTAGAGGCAAGTTGTTCCACTGCCTACTTTTTAGTTCTCAATTTAGATTTTGTTGGAACAGCTCCTAATCTTATGAGCTTGACCCCTAGAGGCTAGGATGAGTTTTTTTTTTCCTATATCTTATGTTTTATCAGTCATTAGCAAGGTTGGACTTTTGGGAAATCTTTGAGCATCGTTGTACATTCATCTCTACAGTTTGGCAAAAGAATAGACCAAGGTTTGCAGCACTCTATGGGATTCATGTGGCATCTTGCTTTGATATTGTTTTTATCTCTGTAAATGTAAGTTTATTAGTGTTTTATGTATGCCATTCACTCTCTTATTTCTTCTTAACTAAAACAAACAAGGATAAATGTAGAATTCATTGAAATTGCAGTGCTCTACCTAGGGTTTGCTTAGTTATCTATGTTTTCAGCTGTTTGAAGAGGATCCCTAAAGTTTTCTTGCCCTCTTCAACTCCTCACCTGTCTAAAGATCTCCATTTCATTCAAATTGAAGTGTCCAATCAATTTCTTGCCTTGCCCCATTGAGATCTCTGCAAAACTGAGCCTCATTCCCCAGACCCAAAATCTGCCTTTCCATTTGAGCCAAAAAACATCATTAAATTCAATCAAACTCTTTTGCACACATACCTAGATTAAAATCAATCTTCACATCAAGTCATCTCAAGCCTCATTGATCATTTTTTTTTGCTGATATTAACAAGGAGAGAGCCCTCTCCTGACCTGGTAGGGCTAGCTACCAGGTTAAGCGTGGTTTGATGTTACCCTAGATCCTGCCTTTCTCAGCCTGAGGCAGATTTAGGCCCTAACAAGTTCGATTCATGAGATCCACACCATCTCAATGAATCCTACCCAAAATTTCTTATTGGGATTAATCACACATGTCGCCCCACCTCTCACATGGTGGTATAGTTGCATGCACTCCCTCTGCCCATCTGGCTTGAAATTTCTCTGCATGAGTGGTTTCTCCCACTCCATGATCCTCTGCATGTGGTTGCTCCACATCTTCTGGTTCATTCTCACCTGCATGCAAATCTAGCTCCCTCTCAAGGGTCAATTACATGGCTTTCTCACACTTTCCAATGGTAGGAAGCTCTATAGAAATTGCATCTACATTAAGTCTATAGAGATTCTTCACACAAATCCAAATCTTCTTGGCTTGTCCCATAGCTATGTGTTTAAGTAACACCTTTCCTTTTCCAACTTGCACACATTTTAATTGTCCCGCCATCGCAAAATTTTCTAACAAAAGAAATGTTTTTAAATCGATGATATCTCCCTCATCCGAGCTCCAATTCGACCGATTACTTTTTCAATTTGGGTATATTTTCGCAAGAAATCCAAATATGCTATTTGTTTCTAAAAAATTTGAATCAAAACTTTCATATATTCTCTACAAACTCGTGCACCCAAATAATCCATGCTCTCATACCATGTAGAAAATTTATAATACATCTCTGATACCATGTAGAAATTATACAATATGCATGTATATCTTAGATTCCCCGATCTAAAAATATGCTAAATTTAAATACTGAATCGCTTCTACAAATATTACATAAGTGGTGAGCCCTGGTATTGCACAAAGAGTGCTGCAACTCCCAGTGGTTGCCCTACTTTACTTTATCAACCCAGGGTTCGTACAAACTTGGAGGTGACAATTCTATATACACAGCGGATGCATTATGTTCATGTCATCCTCTTCTGCTTTATGAAAGGGTCCTATTTCTAAGGTTTCTTAGTGAATTCTGTCACACTTCAGTGAAACTAAACTAAGTTGCAGAAAGGAAATGACGAAAAGGAAACTAAATTAAACTGTTAAAAAGAAATGATAGGAAGGAAACTAAATTAAATTGCAGAAAGGAAACTAATTTAAATTGCACTTAACTTGGCCAAATGGCTAAATGCACTATACTTATCCTATGGTCTATCTGCCATGCTTCTATCCATGCAACTAAGCTATCCATGACTTAATTCTAATTGAAAAAGTATTGATTTTCACTTTGGAGGGAAAAGGGATATAGAGGCTAATGGAGGGCTTAAATACATGAAACAAGGCTTAGAGGAGGAAAGAGCGGGTTTTAAACCTTATTACAGCTTTATTATGGCACAAAATCTTTGGAGCGGAATGATTGAAATAGGTGATAACTAAGTTATGATTGGCGGATAGAAGTGCGATATTTGATATGCAATATCGCAATAATAATGTTGCGAGGTTGGAGTGGTAAAGGTTAACAGGAACAAAACAAAAATTGTTAAATGCAATTTACGATGGGATAAATATTGCGATTTCCAATGGGTGACGTGGCAGTAGGATCGGCGACAGAGTGTGATAACAATATCACAATCGACAAATAAGAAGCAGTAAGTCTTAAAAGAAACAATAGAAACTACGATTTGTGGTTTGCAATTTCGCAATATCACAATATCGCCAGGTTGGCAGAAAAGCTATAGTGCAGTCAGGAGGAGAGCATGAAGTGCGATTACGATGTAGAGTAGCAGGAAGTTTGAGGAGGAAAGGCAGAGGTCAAAATCCAGTGGGTTCCAAGCATTTTGCAGTAAAAAGGTAAAGGTGAGGTGAAAAAGGGGAAATTTCTAAGATGTTGAAGAGTGGCAAAGGGAAAGGAAGGGGTCATGCCAGATGCGAAGTGCGATAGCAGGAATTTCGAGGAGAACAGGCGAAGGTCAAACTTTTAATGTATTTTTGTAAGAAAAAGTTGTGGTAGCTGATAAGAAGAGAGAAAGGAGGGAAATGAAGGCGTAACAACAAGGTTTAGAAGCATAACACATAGATGGGGAGAAATTGGAAGATGAAGTGGAATGGCGTAATGAACTTCTCCAGAAATTTTGATGCTTATTCCTGCAAACAAAGCTGCAGATTTATGCATGGTGTTAGGGTCCTATAAATATAGGATTCATAATTTTTGAATTGATTTTGGTAGTCTTGTAAATATGTACATACCCTTCTTTCTGCAAATTGTTTTCCGATATTTGAAAATAATAAAAAATGAAAAAAAGAGGGTAAAATTCCTAAAAAGAAAGATCAAAGGACTTAGAAAAATATATACCCCAAAAGAAAAAAAGATAAAATAAGACCTGAAAGTGAGCAAGTCCAAATGACACTACTTTAATTTTACTGCAAGAATAACGACTATGTGCAGAGTATCAATAAATGCCATAATCCATGATCAGTTAAACAGTTTAATATTAACTTTTCATGTTTTCAATTTCATGTTTTAGATAGAGAATAAATATTTGTCAAATATCTTAAACTTGACAAATCAGTAGATAGGTAGAGAATAATGATGTGCTCAACAATTTAATTTGAGCCCTAGGATGAAATAAGATAGACTTAGATAGTTCTATGCTTTGAAAGAAAAATGTTTTAAGGTTGCAAGCCTAAATGCACCTACAAAATGAAGAAAAAATGTTAGAAATAAAGTTGGTTAGGTAGAAATAAGTTGAGCAATCATGTAAATAAGACATCATTGGGAAAAATCACTAATTTCCCCTCCCCTATAATTATTCAGTATTCTAAACTATCAGTCAAAAAGGCTCAGAGAATTTCTCTGACTTTTGTTGGGACCGGACCCAAGGCTCGATGACTAATAAGTTAAAAATATTGAATTCCTACATTAAACCCTCATTTATTAGCATTTACCCTTCATTCATACATCAAAAACACTTTTTCCTAAGTAAAGACACATTCTTACTTAGTAAAATTGAAAACCCTAAAATAATTAATTTCCCTTCAAAATCATTCATAAAACCCTCAAAATTACATTTATCCTAAGTATTTGTGAAGTAATATAAAAGATGAGCTATGCTTTATTTTTTACACTTTACTTAGAGATAATATATGTTTTATTTCCATTTGACTACCCTTTTCATATTAACTTTTAACCTATTTTTATTAAATCCCTAATTTACCCTCTCGTATATATTAAAACCCTTATATTTAAATTAACCCCCCAAAACCCATTATTTTATGTTTAGACCAAAGTTTATTATCCCCATGTGCACAAATAAACCCAACCCTACAAACTCCTTGGTCTAAACCTATCTCTATTGAAATAAACCCGCCCCCTATAGTTTTTACAAACTGTCAAAAGGTGAAAACTATATAACAAAATAAAGCTCGTACCCACATATGTTTTCATTAAAACATTTCATAAAAAATGTTTTAATTTAAATACATGATATATAAACCCCTCCACCCATTTTCATAAAGCCTATAGGCTTAAACATAATTAAAAACACACTTTTATAAAGGTTAAAGTCATTTCCACTGCATATAACTAAGCCCGGTCCCACTCTCATTCAAATGCAACTCCCGAACTTATCTCGACTGTTCGCACATGAACTATAGATCTTATGATTGATATCCAATATCGCACAAATAAGATGCACGGTCACCGAAATGCCAAAGCTACACGAAATGGGTGGTTTCCCAATGACCTCTCTCCTCCATGTGCCCTTTTCCTATTCGATCACATGGGTTGAGCCCAATACCTCTTACCAGCCAATTTCCATGCAAAAACCACTAGTTTTTAATCCCATTGAACCCTGAAACCACCCTTCTCGCTAATGCAACCAATCATTCAATGCCTAGGTAATATTACCAAAATTCATATTAAACCTTAGAAATACATTCATCCCTTTATCTTCTGCATTAACCTGTTGCTCGCACCTCCCTCACTATAAAATTATCCTTTTTTCTCCATTTTTATGCCCAAAATGCCTACAACATTTTCCCTGATACCGTTGAAGACCGCCAAGGAACTGTGCATTGCTCCATACAACCTATAGAAGTTGTGTTCCATTGAAAACTTTAGAGATTGTTCGAAAGCCCAATACCTGCATTACAACAACTATTTTTCTAAAAATTGAACCAGCAATGATTTGAAAGATATTTTAAAGAACAAAAGCATACTTAGAAATTAAAAATCGATGAAAAGAAACTGTCAAAAAGTGCCAAAAATAGGCCAGACCCTGTCAAATTTTTCCCAGAAACCCTGTTTCTCTACTGCACACCATTTTTGAATAAATTTGTGAGTTTTTCACACTTTGATGAACTATTTCAAGCTCTAAATCAAACCAGAAAACCTCTGAAGGTATCATAAGCCTCTTTGCCTAAATTTAACAGACTTTTTTTTAGCTTAATTTCTCATTAAAAGTCTCAGGAAACCCTTGTTTGTATTTTTAAGTCAGTTCAAAAGCCTGTTAACCTCTTTGACATACCTAATTGGAAAGAAAGCCCTAAGAAAATATTATACTTCACTTTTTTATCCAATAAGCCTTTGCTAAAAGTGAAAATTACTTCTGCAAACTGTCTAAACTTGCAGAAGTAACCAAAATGCCAAAAAAGCAGAGTTCTAGCAATCTTGAAGGCTCCAAAGTGCCAAATCAAATCCAGTACTGTGACCACTTAAAGCCATTATCACCTCCCTATAGCCAGGGTTTTATTAACAATTATTTTGTTTTGCAAGTCATTAGAAAAAGGAGAATTTGGATAAAAAAATCTAAATACTAGTTAAATATATGTTTTACTCCAAAAATTCACAAAAAAAATAATTTTAAATGATATTCCTTAACAAAAGATTCTAGGCAGCAGAACAGAAAGAAGTCATTTATGCAAAGAGAGATAAATTTACATAGTGAATGGTAAAATTAAAGAAATAATTCACAGTGACAGTGAAAACAGAACAGTCAAAGAGCATCAGAGTTAAAGTGTATCAAATGAAAGTCGCAGTAAAGGTTAAAACAAAGTTACAGAGCAGTCAAGGTAAAATAGTAAAAGTAATACAGAGGCAGTAAATGGTAATTAAAGATGAAAATACTTTCAACAACAATGAATTTTATCCAAAGTGAAAGTAAAAAAAGTTAAAAGAACAGTAAGGTTAAAAGATGAAAAGGGAGCAAGAAGGGACATTTTTGCAGAAATTTCCTGTTTAAAGTCATTGTTTTTCAAAAACTATTGTGACAAATCCAAGATGAATTCTGCAAAATTGAAGGAGGTTTATGTTCCTAAGATTTCCAACTAGAAAAACCTCTGTCACTTTTCTAACATCCATTATGGGTTTGGATATATTAATCAATATTTTAAAGCACATTTTACAGAAAATTCCTGTTAAGTAATCATTTTGCAGAGAATATTGTGGCCAATAAGAAATACATCTTATAAAACTAAAGGAGTTTTTTATTCCTGAGAGAACTATCTACGAAAACCTATCTCTTGTTTTTCACAGGTATTACCAAATGAGAGATACGTGCACATATTTACAGCCTATTTTTCAGATTGTGCAAATCTATGTTTTGTACATCGTTTTGCAAAGACTATGGTGACTAGCTGGAGCAAAATTTTAAGTAACTGAGAGAGGTTTATCTCAAAAACCTATTTATCTACAATAATCTCTCTCACTTTTTCCATATATATCTCTGATGGATATACACAAAGGTATCATTGGACCCCAATTTTGCATAATTTCTAGAGAAGAATGCACAAAGAAAGGAAACAGTTAGTGACTTGGATGCCTCATCATCAACTAAGAGTTGATATCAAATTCAAATTATCCTCTTTGTCATCACCTATCCATAAAAAATAGTGCCAAATATATGCATTAGTTTTGAGTGTCCTTTATTAAAGTTCTATTTATGTAAAAAAATTTGAGATATTTGTATTTTTCAAGATATTCTAGTTTAGAATTTATATAAATACTTCATACTTTGAAGTATTATGGTGGAATAAAATTGTTGGGATTGTTATAGTCATTTCTTCTTAGACTTTAAAGCATTTTTGTGTAAAAACTTCGAGTAGCAGGTTGGATCAAAGCAAATTGGCATCATACTTCAAGATTCCTGTGATGAGCTATTTGGAGTGAAGTATTTTCTTCACTTGTCATTGTTGCCTTTCTTTGTTACATGCATCCTTTTATGTTTATGCTAAATCTGAATGTATAACTAGGAGTATTACTACAGGATTTGTTAAGAGCACCCTGTTTTTAACTAGTTATCATTTATATTTCTTCCTCTGATTTCCAGTGTAGGGAACCCTTAATTGCTCCCTCTCTCGTTTGACCTCTTCCTGCTACTTCTTTTTCCGGATTTAAGGATTCTTAAGTGCCCTTTATCCCAATCATACCACCTCACAAAAACAATTTTCCAAGATCTCCAAGGGTTATCTATCTTGCCCTGAAGACATTTGACCTTTTTGCCCTTGATCCCAGTCCTGTTTGCTTGATTTTGACTCCATAGCCCAATGGACAAATAGATTTCCCACTGTCCATCCTTTCAAGTGATTTTTTCCACCAAATATACCAAAAAAAAACCAAAGCTACACTTTCATAACTAGCCTAATATTCACAAATTAAAACAAAGTTAAACTTTAAAGAGAGCCCTCTCTGAACCCTAGGAAGGCTAGATCCTAGAGTTTGAAGTAGGTTTGTGGTTACCTCTATTTTTCTTTGACTAAAAACCAAAATCACACAACTTGAGAATTACTAGAGTGATAACATTACTGGCGACCATACGGGGGAAGACTAACATTTTCCTCAGAAATATTTCACAGATTCAGATCTGATCTATGATGGTGGACAGTGATCAGACATACAAAGGTTAAAATCATCCACTTGGCGACTCCATTGTCCAAGATCGAGAACTTCAAAGTTCAAAAGAAACACCATAACCAAAAAAACCATATTCCAAATCATTAATGGTGATACAAGATGACAGGGTTGTGGCAAACCTTTCATCTCATGAGATTTTCAATTAATTTAGGGATGGCTTATTAGAATTTCAGCTTGATGAGGATTTTCTAAGAGTTGTCTTTCTTATTTTGAAATCAAGAAAATGTTCTCCTCAACTTAAAACATGTGTTCTTGAGTTAATTTTTGAAAAATATGAAAATGGCATTAAACTTTTGCATTCTCAAATTCAGTCTTATAATTTCCAAGATCCTAAAGAATTCTTGGAAAATCTTCCTTCTCCAAGAAATTGTACTACCTTTTGACTTGCAGATTGAGGATGATTATTATTTCAAGCACAAGACTGAAGAAATATTTTTAGGGTTTAATATTAAGAATACGACTAATCAATTGGTCATTGAAGGCATAGAAGCACAAATCATACATTATGCTTTTGATGATCCTATAGAAAATTATATGGAGACTATTTTTAACTCAAGTCTGCAAACATGTTTTATCTATGAGGATCAAATATATCAACAATTGTCATTGCACATCATATCTTTGATTATGAAGACACATGATCAAGTTATGTTTCCAAGTTTGATGACAATCAGTCAAATTATCCATTCATTTCGACAACTACTTAACTGGCTTCATTGGAATTTTTGTATTACCTGATTCAATAAGATTATCAGTAGATTAGAGTATGTAGATGAGTGCAAATAAGCTCAGAATGTTGAGCATCTTTTCATTTTTCAGTTTTCAGCTAGTTTTGAAATAATTCATTAAGATTTGAAGCCAAGGAAAAGACCCTAAGATATTGATGATTCAGTAGTTTAGTTTGAAGGTTGCAACACCTTTTAGTCTCAGATCGGATTTCAATTTGTAGAAAAAGGTGTAAATTTAGTTCAAGAGTTTCAATCACAGAGATTTTATAACAAATCAAATGCATGTTTGGGATTGGCTCAAAGGATTAGGCTACTAATCAACAGTGTTCTTGACATCTCACAAGGAGATGCCATCCCCATGTGAAGCCGTTGTTAGGGTCCTATAAATATAGGATTCATAATTTTTGAATTGACTTTAATAGTCTTATAAATATGTACATACCTTGCTTTCTGCAAGTTGTTTTCCCATAGTTGAATATAAAAAAAATGAAAAAAAGAGGGTAAAATTCCTAAAAAAGAAAGATCAAAGGACTTAGAAAAACATATACCCCAAAAGAAAAAGAGATAAAATAAGACTTGGAAGTGAGCAAGTCTAAATGCCACTACTTTACTTTTACTGCAAGAATAATGATTATGTGTAGAGTGTCAATAAATGTCATAATCCATGATCAGTTAAATAGTTTAATCTTAAGTATTCATGTTTTCAATTTCATGTTTTAGATAGAGAATAAAGATTTGTCAAATAGTTTAAACTTGATAAATCAGTAGATAGGTAGAGAATAATGAGGTGCTCAACAATTTAATCTAAGCCCTCGGATGAAATAAGATAGACTTAGATAGTTCTATTCTTTGAAAGAAAAATGTTTTAAGGTTGCAAGACTAAATGCACCTACAAAATGAAGAAAAAATGTTAGAAA
The DNA here is from genome assembly GCA_034641835.2 of Pinus albicaulis. Lineage (NCBI taxonomy): Eukaryota > Viridiplantae > Streptophyta > Pinopsida > Pinales > Pinaceae > Pinus > Pinus albicaulis. The sequence continues at coordinate 1,476,091,939 of CM076580.1, forward strand.
TAAAGTTGGGTAGGTAGAAAGCAGTTGAGCAATCATGTAAGTAAGACATCATTGGGAAAAATCACTAATTTCCCCTCCCCTATAGGTATTAAGTATTCTAAACTATCAGTAAAAAAAGGCTCAGAGAATTTCTCTGACTTTTGTTGGGACCAGACCCAAGGCTCGATGATTGATAAGTTAAAAATATTGAATTCCTACATTAAACCCTCATTTATCAGCATTTACCCTTCATTCATACATCAAAACCCCTTTTTCCTAAGAAAAGACACATTCTTACTTAGTAAAATTGAAAACCCTAAAATAATTAATTTCCCTTCAAAATCATTCATAAAACCCTCAAAATTACATTTATCCTAAGTATTAGTGAAGTAATATAAAAGATGAGCTATGCTTTATTTTTTACACTTTACTTAGAGATAATATATGTTTTATTTCCATTTCACTACCCTTTTCATATTAAATTTTAACCTATTTTTATTAAATCCCTAATTTACCCTCCCATATATATTAAAACCCTTATATTTAAATTAACCCCCCAAAACCCATTATTTTACGTTTATACCAAATTTTATTATCCCCATGTGCGCAAATAAACCCCGCCCTACAAACCCCTTGGTCTAAACCTATCTCCATTGAAATAATCCCACCCCCTATAGTTTTTATAAACTGTCAAAAGGTGAAAACTATATAACAAAGTAAAGCTCGCACCCGCATATGTTTTCATTAAAACATTTCATAAAAAATGTTTTAATTTAAATACATCTTATATAAACCCCGCCGCCCATATTCATAAAGCCTAAAGGCTTAAAATTTATTAAAAACACACTTTTATAAAGGTTAAAGTCCTTTCTGCTACATATAACTAAGCCCGGTCCCACTCCCATTCAAATGCAACTCCCGAACTTATCTCGACCATTCACACATGAACTCCAGATCCGACGATTGATATCCAATATCACGCAGATAAGATGCACAATCACCCAAATGCACAAGCTTCTCAAAATGGGTGGTTTCCCAATGACCTCTCTCTTCCACGTGCCCTTTTCCTATTCGATCGCATGGGTTGAGCCCAATACCGCTTACCACCCAATTTCCACGTGAAAACGACTGGTTTTTAATCCCATTAAACTATGAAACCACCCTTCCCGCTGATGCAACAAATCATTCAATGCCTAGGTAATATTACCAAAATGCATATTAAACCTTAGAAATTCATTCATCCCTTTATCTTCTACATTAACCTGTTGCTCGCGCCTCCGTCACTGCAAAAGTGTCCTTTTTCGCCATTTTTATGCCCGAAAAGCCTGCAACATTTTCCCTAAGACCTTTGAAGACTGCCAAGGAGCTGTGCATTGCTCCAGACAACCTATAGAAGTTGTGTTCCATTGAAAAATTTAGAAATTGTTCCAAAGCCCAATACCTGCATTACAATAGGAATTTTTCTGAAAACTGAACCAGCAATGATTTGAAATATATTTTAAAGAACAAAAGCATACTTAGAAATTAAAAATCGGTTAAAAGAAACTACCAAAAAGCCCCAAAAACAGGCCAGACCCTATCAATTTTTTCCCAGAAACCCTGTTTCTCTACTGCGCACCATTTTTGAAGAAATTTGTGAGTTTTTCACACTTTGATGAACTATTTCAAGCTCTAAATCGAACCAAAAAACCTCTAAAGGTATCATAATCCTCTTTTCCTGAATTTAATAGACTTTTTTTAGCCCAATTTCTCATTAAAAGACTCATGAAATCCTTGTTTCTTCTTTTAAGTCAGTTCAAAAGCATGTTAACCTCTTTGACAGACCTAATTGGAAATAAAGCCCTAGGAAAAGACAATACTTCACCTGTTTATCCAATAATCCTGTTCTAAAAGTGAAAATTACTTCTGCAAACTATCTAAACTTGCAGAAGTAGCCAAAATGCCAAAAAAGCAGAGTTCTAGCAATCCTGAAGGTTCCAAAGTGCCAAAATAAAATCCAGTACTATGACCACTTAAATCCATTATCACCTCCCTGCAGCCAGGGTTTTATTAACAATTATTTTCTTTTGTAGATCATTAGCAAAAGGAGAATTTGGATAAAACAATCTAAATACTAGTTAAAGATCTGTTTTACTCCAAAAGTTCACAAAGAAAAGAATTTTAAATGATATTCCTTAACAAAATATTCCAGGCAGCAGAACAGAAAGAAGTCATTTATGAAGAGAGATATAAATTTACACAGTGAATGGTAAAATTAAAGTAAGAATTCATAGTGATAGTGAAAATAGAGCAGTCAAAGAGCATCAGAGTTAAAGTGTATTAGATGAAAGTCACAGTAAAGGTTAAAATAAAGTTATAGAGAAGTCAAGGTAAAAAATTAAAAGTAAATATAGAGGCAGTAAATGGTAAATAAATATGAAAATATTTTCAAAAACAATGAATTTTATCCAAAGTGAAAGTAAAAACAGTTAAAATAACAGTAAGGTTAAAAGATGAAAACGGAGCAAGAAGGGACATTTTTGCAGAAATTTCCTATTTAAAGTCATTGTTTTGCGGAAACTATTGTGACCAATCCAAGATGAATTTCATAAAACTAAAGGATGTTTATGTTCCTAAGATCTCCAACTACAAAAACCTCTCTCACGTTTCTAAAATCCATTATGGGTTTGGAAATATTAAACAATATTTGAAAGCACATTTTTCATAAAATTCCCGTTAAGTAATCATTTTGCAGAGAATATTGTGGCCAATAAGAAATACATATTACAAAACTGAAGGAGGTTTTTATTTCTAAGATACCTATCTACGAAAACCTATCTCACTTTTTGTACAGGTATTACCGAATGAAAGATACATGCACATATTTACAGACTAATTTTCAAACTGTGCAAAGCTCTGTTTTGTACATCGTTTTGCAGAGCCTATTGTGACAAACTAGAGCAGCATTTTAAGGAACGGAGAGGGGTTTATCTCAAAAACATATTTATCTACAATAAACTCTCTCATGTTTTACATATATTTCTCAAATGGATATATAAAAAGGTATCATTGGACCCCAATTTTACAGAATTTCTAGAGGAAAATGCACAAAGAAAGGAAACAGTTAGTGACTTGGATGCCTCATCATCAACTAAAAGTTGATATCGAATTCGAATTATCCTCTTTTTCATCACCTATCCATAAAAAATAGTTCCAAATAGATGCATTAGTTTTTAGTGTCCTTTATTAAAGTTCTATTCATGTAAAACAGTTTGAGATATTTGTAAACTAATCTTGATATTTTTCCAAGATATTCTAGTTTAGAATTTATATAAATACTTCATACTTTGAAGTATTATGGTGGAATAAAATTTCTGGGATTTTTATAGTCATTTATTCTTGTAATTTAAAGCTTTTGTGTGTCAAAACTTCGAGTAGAAGGCTGGATCAAAGCAAATTGACATCATACTTCAGGATTCCTGTGATGAGCTATTTGGAGTGAATTATTTTCTTCACTTGTCATTGTTTCCTTTCTTTGTTACATGCATACATTTATGTTTATGTTAAATCTAAATGTATAACTAGGAGTATTACTACAAGATTTGTTAATAGCACCTTGTTTTTAACTAGTTATCATTTATATGTTTTCCTCTAATTTCCAGTGTAGGGAACCCTTAATTGCTCCCTCTCTCGTTTGACCTCTTCCTACTACTTCTTTTTCCAGATTTAAGGATTCTTAAGTGCTCTTTATCCCGATCATATGACCTCACAAAAACAACTTTCCAAGATATCCAAGGGTTATCTATCTTGCCCTGAAGACATTTGACCTTTTTTCCCTTGATCCCAATCTTGTTTTCTTGATTTTGACTCCATATCCCAATGGAAAAATAGATTTCCCAATATCCATCCTTTCAGGTGATTTTTCCCACCAAATATACCAAAACAAAACCAAAGTTGCACTTTCATAACTAGCCTAATATGCACAAATTAAAACAAAGTTAAACTTTCAAGAGAGAGCCCTCTCTGAACCCTGGGAAGGTTAGATCCTAGAGTTTGAAGTAGGTTTGTGGTTACCTCTAGAATTCTTTGAATAAAAACAAAAATCACATAACTTTAGAATTACTAGAGTGATAACACATGTGAAAACAAAAAAAATGTGTGATAAAAACAATGAACGGAAAGCAGTTTTTGGGTCTGTGGGAAGGTTCGCCCTCCTCGAGCTCTATTGACATAACTGAGAAGGTGGTTTTGATCCACATATTTTTGGTCTTCCTATATTCTATTACTCTCATATAAAAATAAAAACTACAGTAGCACATTGAAAGAAAAACTAAGAAGCAATGAAACTATCAGAAACTAGCTAACTATTCAAGAATAAAACTAAATAAATGGTAGAAACAAAACTAGCTAAATGATAGAAAGGAAAGAATGAAAACAACAAAGAAGCTGAGGCACATGGGTTGGGCCCTAATTGATGAACCCAGATCTCTGGAATTAAATCAGTAAAATGGAGTCTGTCTACTCATTGCATTAAAAATGAAATCTTATTACATCCCGAAGGTCCTAAACAACAAAATCATAATATAATGGAAAATGAATGGCATGGGATGGAATTGACTGAAAATGAAATAGAATGGACTACATCGAATGGACCAAAATGGAATCGAAGAATGGAATGGAAGAATCGACTAGAATTGACTAACCCTTCCTAGCTCTATCTCTACTCTATTTATTCTATAGGGCAGCTACCAACAGCTCCCTAGAAAATAGTGATTGTGTCCACTTGAGTCCCAGTAAACAAATATTGAGTGCTCTCCTCTTTGAGTTTCTTGGCTGCCTCTATAACTCGAACTATTGGAGAGAATCTTTGGGGTGATTGATTCCACTTGACGCCAAGTAAGCAGAGATTGATTGAACTCCTCTTTGAGTTTCTTGGCTACCTATGAAACTTGAATTTCTCAAGGGGATCTCATGAGGATCCTTTGGTTGCCTTTGAGAGTTAAGGAGGGTGTACAATCCCCTTGAATCTCTCCAAGATTTTTTCCTAATTTCTTGATATTGTGCTCATTTATTCCCCAATATTGATCTTCCAGTGGCAGAGAGAAAATCCCTAAATCATCTCCTTCTCCAAATCTGCATAATATGCCAAATATTCTTACAATATTCTATAAAAATAACCAATATTAGGCACAAATATGAAATTACCTTTAAACCTTCCTATGAAAATATTGAAGCATAAGAAAACATTATTAAGTGTAGAAGGATGGATTTAATATATATATTCATCTACATAAGGAAGGTAGATGGGATAAAGAATGGTTATATGGACCTTATTTTATGTCTAATTTAGAGGCCCATCATCACCCCCTACTCAAACTATTACCCATCCTCTGAGCAACCTATTCATCCTCCCTGCCTTATGGTTTTTCCTGCATGCTAGCTTATTTCATTTTCTATTTATTGGCCCGTGCACTGCTCCCCCTGCTAATCTTCTTGTTATTCTTCTTGCATTTCTTCTTGTAGGTGCTTCATGGAGGTCCTCATATGCCTTAATCAAATCTATTTTGCATATGAGGACCCGAGGTTCGTACAAACTTGGAGGTGACAGTGTTATATACACAGTAGATGCATTTTGTTCATGTCATCCTCTTCTACTTTAAGAAACGGTTATATTTCTAAGGGTTCTCAATGAAGTCTGTCACACTTCAATGAAACTAAAATAAGTTGCAGAAACAAAATGATAGAAAGAAAACTAAATTAAATTGTTGAAAAGAAACGATAGGAAGGAAACCAAATTAAATTGCAAAAAGGAAACTAATTTAAATTGCACTTAACTTGGCCAAACAGCTAAATGCACTCTACTTATCCTATGGTATATCTACCATGCTTCTATCCATGCAGCTAAGCTATCCATGACTTAATTCTAATTGAAAAGTGTTGATTTACAATTTGGAGGAAAAAGGGCTAGAGAGGCTAATGGAGGGCTTAAACACATGAAACAAGGCTTAGAGTAGGAAAGAGTGGGTTTTAAACCTTATTACATCTTTATTATGGAGCAAAATATTTGGAGCGGAATGATGAAATATGCGATGGCAGAGTTATGATTGGCAGATAGAAGTGCGATATGCGATCTACGATATTGCAATCGCAATGTGGCAAGGTTGGAGCGGTAAAGGTTAACAGGAACAAAACAAAAAATGCGAAAGGAAATTTGTGATGCGGTGGAGTTTGGAATTGGTGTTTGGAGTGGTAAAGGTTAACATGAACAAAATAAAAACTCCGAAATATGATTTGTGAAGGGATAAATATTGTGATTTGCGATGGGTGACATGGCAGTAGGATCAGCAGAGGAGTGTTATAACAATATCGCAAATGGAAAATAAAGTAGTATGTCTTAAAAGAAAGAAACAGAAACTGCGATTTGCGACTTGCTATTTCACAATATCGCAATATCGCTAGGTTGGCGGAAAATTGATAGTGAAGTCGGGAGGAGAGTGTGAAGTGCTATTGGGATGTATAGTAGAGGTAATTTTGAGGAGGAAAGGTGGAGGTCAAACTCTAGTGGGTTCCATGCGTTTTGCGTTAAAAAGGTAAAGGTGAGGTGAAAAATGGAAAATCATTGAGATGTTGAAGAGCGGCAAAGGGAAAGGAAGGGGTCATGCGAGATGCGAAGTGCGATAGCAGGAATTTTGAGGAGAACAGACAAAGATCAAAATTTTAATAGATTTCTATAAAAAAAAGGTGCGGCAGCTGATAAGAAGAGAGAAAGGAGGGAAATTAAGGCATACCAGCAAGGTTCAAAAACATAACACATAGATGGGGAGAAATTGGAAGATGAAGTGGAACGACATACTGAACTTCTCCGAAACTTTTGATGCTTATTCCTGCAAACAAAGTTGTATATTTATGCACAGGAAAACAGAAAAAATGTGTGATAAAAATTGTGAATGGAAAGAAGTTTTTGGGTTTGTAAGAAGGTTTTCCCTCCTTGAGCTCTATTAACAGAGATGAGAAGGGGATCTCGATCCATAACTTTTTGGTCTTCCTCTATTCTATTACTCTCATAAGCAAATGAAAAACTACAGTAGCACACTAAAAGAAAAACTAAGCAGCAATGAAACTATCAGAAACTAGCTAATTGTTCAAGAATAAAATTAAATAAATGGTAGAAACAAAACAAGCTAAATGATAGAAAGGAAAGAATGAAAATAGCAGAGAAGTTGAGGCATATGGGTTGGGCCCTAACCCACGAGCCTAGCTCTCTGGAATTAAATCATTAAAATGGAGTCTTTCTACTTATTTCATTAAAAGTGAAATCTTATTACATTCGAAGGTTTTAAACAGAAAAAGCCTAATAGAATGGAAAATGAATGGCATGGGATGGAATGGAATGGACTGCATCGAATGGACCAGAATGGAATCGAAGAATGGAATGGAAGAATCAACTGGAATTGACTAACTCTTCCTAGCTCTAGCTTTTCTCTATTTATTCTACAGGGCAGCTACCAACAGCTCCCTAGAAAATAGTGATTGTGTCTACTTGACTCCCAGTAAACAAATATTGAGTGCTCTCCTCTTTGAGTTGCTTAGTTGCCTCTAGAACTTGAACTGCTGGAGAGAATTTTTGGGGTGATTGAGTCCACTTGACTCTAAGTAAATAGAGATTGAGTGAACTCCTATTTGAGTTTCTTGGCTGCCTCAGGAACTTGAATTGCTGGAGGGGATCTCATTAGGATCGTTTGGTTGCCTTTTTAGTGTTAAGGAGTGTGGACAACCCCCTTGAATCTCTCCAAGATTTCTCCCTAATTTCCTGATATTGTGCTCATTTATTCCCCAATATTGATCTTCCTGTGGCAGGGATCAAGTCCCTAAATCATATCCTTCTCCAAATCTTCATAATCTTCCAAAAATTCTCACAATATTATACAAAAATAACCAATATTAGGCACAAATATGCAATTACCTTTAAACCTTCCTAAGAAAATATTTAAGCATAAGAAAACATTATTAAGTGTAGAAGGAGAGATTTAATATATATATTCATGTGCATAAGGAAGTTATATGGACTTAAGAAAGGTTATACGGGCCTTATTTTATGTCTAATTTAGAGGCCCATCAATAAGCATGAAGAATATATCAAAACCACAACACCAGATATTCCCGGGGAAAGCTTACTGCTCAAAACCCCTCTATCATATATTGTATATTCCACATGGAATCATGAAACAATTACATACAATTCTTCTCATAATAATCCTCCTATATTCAGCTAATTGTCTCACACATTCTTAGATAAAATTGGGCCAATACACAACAAGTTTTCTGCCTCCAGACAGCCTACCTTGCTCACACAGTTCCTGATGAATACAATCCTTAATCATAAATAATTTCAGCCTTCCTCAACTGCGATGGGTATCATGGGCATCCTGTGGTGTTTTAACTACACCTAGGTAGCTTGCTAATATCACAACTGATAGTTACACTTCCCTTTCACCTTGCCTCAACTGGGTCTCCACTGGAACTGACATGCATGCAGCTACTAATAGTAAATCATCAATTGCATGTGAGATCACTGCATGTGAATTAATTAATATTTAATTCACTTAATCTCTCACTAGTGTATCTACAGTTACAACTAGCACAATTGACTTTAACTCACTTAACTGAGTTAATTTGATTTACAACTTACATTAACTGATGCACCACTACACTTCGAACTTTGTTACAACTAGAATCACCCTGTTACAACTAGAATTACTCTACAAGTCCCACCAACCAACCTCTAACTCGAAATTCACTTAGCTAACTGATTTTTCCACTTCAATTAACTATTTTCAAGTCTACATTGAGAATAGATTACAATTTAATGTCCATCTAAATTAAGGTTTAATAAAAATAGACATACACTAAAAAATAGCTTGTGTGGGCCCCACCCTAGTGTAGGTTCTTAATTTTCACTAGGATCATGGGTATTAAATTTTGTTTCCAGATGCCAATTTTATTGTTTCTTGTTGCAAACTTTGCAAACTTAAACACAACATTGCTTCCATCATGTCATTCTAAGCTATGTAATTTAAACTACCCTCAAGGGTATATTCCAGTCTCAATCTAGAGAAAGAAATCATTATCCTCTTGTTTTTCCTAAAGAGTAGATCTGCAAATTGATTGACCTGCTCAAAACTAACTCATATTCTTCTCTTCTATAGTGATTCATGCTCTGATACCATGTATAAAATCCACATATATTCAACTTATCTTGTAATATGATAAAACAAAATACTTGAATCTACTCTACAAATTGCGGAAACCAATTACAATCGCATAATCACATGAACAAGAAAGAGAAAGAATTTCTATCGCACAACATAAATATTTATTTGGGGAAAGCCTTATCTAAAAACCATGCTATTTGTATATTTCATAAGCCAAACAACATGAGAATATTACAATGCTTTTCTCCAAGCTGAGAAACCTCTACACTATCTCTATCTGTCTCAATGATTCCTAGGCAATCCTGGTTCGATACTTAACCAATTTCTTGGCCTTATGAATCCCTATTTCCTTGCACAGTTTCCTTGGGAAATTAGTCCTTATTAACAAGGAAATTCCCATATAGTTATTGTGCACTACAACAGGGCTCTTACTTTGACTCCATGCACCACCTATACAATTGGATGATTATACAACTGATAGTACACTTCCCTTTAACTCCAATCTCAACTTGGTCTTTCTGAGAACTAACATGCATAATTTATTTATGAGTGAATTATCAGTTATCTGATTGATCACTACATTTTGATTAAATACAATTTTCGCACTTTGACCTCTCTCCAGTTACTCCATCAGTTAGAACTAGTTAAATTTGCTTTAACTCGGATAAACTAAGTTAATTAATTACAACTCAAAATAAACTCAACCAGGGCTCCTAAAAAGTAGGAGACACTCGACATGCCTCTAGTTTTACCCTCAAATCGAATTAATTGAACCAACTAAGTCATCCTAACTTATTTAACTCATACAAGTTGTCATGTGATGTGGAATCACAATTTTCTTCTAATTTAATCAAAGGGAAAATTAAATTAGAAGCCTTTATTGGTTTCGTTTTAAACAATAAGGAAGATCAAATCAATACAACATTCACTACACCTTGGGGAATATTTATGTATTCCAAAATTTCATTTGGATTGATGAATGCAGGAACCACCTTTCAGAGGACCATGGATTTGGCATTTGTGGGAGAGGTAAATAAATTCATTGTTATTTATCTAAATGACTTGAATGTGTTTTCCAAGTTAGATTCTCAACATCTCAAACACTTAAGACATATTTTCCAACAATGTAGAAGATATGGGAATTCACTCAATCCCAAAAAGTCAATGTTTACCACGCAGGAGAAAAAACTTCTTGGTCATATTGTTTCCAAGGATGAAGTGAAAATTGATCCACAAAGAGTATCAAAAATTCAATTGATCAACTTACCTCAAACTAAAAAATAGATTCAAATTTTTTTAGGCATAATTAATTTTCTAAGAAGATTCATTCCAAATTATGCATAAATTATTAAGGACATTACAAATATGCTTAAGAAAGATCAAGAAGTAAAATGGAATGTTCATTCTAGGCCATAATTTGCACAAATTAAAAAGGCTCCTATGGAAGCTCCAATATTGGCAAGTCCAGATTATACAAAACTATTTAGGATATTTTCATTTTCCTTAGGTATTACATTGGTTGAAATTTTGTTACAAAGAATTCTCAAGGTTCTGAACAACTTATTGTATTTTTCAGCAAGGTTATGAGAGATGTTGAATTAAAATATGATATCATAGAAAAAAAAGCATATACTTTAGTTCATGCTTTAAAAAATTTCATCACTTATGTATTACATTCACAGATAATAGCTTATGTACCAAATAATGTAGTTAATATTGTGTTGGTTGAGCCAAAAAATGATGGAAAATGAGGGAGATGGATAAAAAAGCTACAGGAATTTGATTTGGAGATCAAACCTACAAAATTGCTAAAAGTTAAAGGATTGGAAAAATAAATTGTAGAGTCAAACTGCAAAATTTTGGGAATAAACTCAATGATGCAGCTTTTTAGCCTCCACAATGTCCCAAGGGTAAAAGGATATCAACGGAGGTAACCTCAAACCAAGCTTTTAGTTTGGTAGCTAGCCCTACCCAAACAGAGAGGGCTATCTCTATGAAAAACATAGCCAAGGGTTTGACTAGTGCAAGAGTGGATTTTAGGTTAGATAGCTCAGCTCTAGGGTTTTGAAATTTTTAGGATTTTCCTGTTGGATCAGGGATGAAAATCAAGGAACTAGGTCAAAGTATCAAGGGTTTCAACTGCAAGAGATATAGAGGAGCAAGATAGTTATGCTTTTGTGATGGCTTTGGAGTTTTTCAGTGTAGTGTAGGGTTTGAAAGAACAAGAGATCATAATGAGCATATGCACCATGAATTCATTAATCAAGAAGGAAAATTACTCAAAATGAGATTCCTAACAAAACAGATCTTTAATGAAAATAATTTTGCTTATAACCTCTTAGGAAAATCACTTAATATCATAGATATGGTAAGGGGACAAGTATATCATTCATATAAAAATATAACAGAGAGAAAATATTATCACAAACTCACAACACAAGAATTCCTGAATAATAGTTGCAACTGTCCTTTGATTTCCTGTAAAAGGTGATGAAGTACAAGCTAAAATATTTCCACCCTCTGATGTCCAACCATAAAAATGACTGAAAAATACATACATGTAAAATCAAAAATAGCTTCCTCTCTCTCAAGGGTCGAATCCATCAGTGTAGGAACAACTCACAAGATTCTCTCAACAAAACCCTAAAGACTAGGGAGTTTTGAACAAACCCACCTTTTAGAGTTTGATTGAACTGATCCTCATTAATGAGGTCAAAAATTACATCAAAATGACCATGAAAACCTTATTTACATCATATTACGTCAACTCAACATGAGAATAAATAAATTACATCATCATACCAAGAGTTACTAAGACAAAACTCGAAATTTGGACAAACAGGGAAAAAGTGCAGAGCATGTCTGATGAAGGACAATGCCCATCTTGTGAGAGACTTTTGAAGGCCTTATCACGCTCCAAATACAATTCTAAAAGATTCTATAGAAATATGATGATGTATAGTTGTCATTAGACACCTAAAGTAAGAAAAATGGACACTTCATGAGGGATAAATATGCAATTTCCCACAGGTACTCCCAAAAACACAACACCTATTCCAAAACAGTGGAATAAATTAAGTGTGTTTTTGACCTATTTTTGGGCATTTTCTCTTCACCAGATTGCTGACAAGGCACCCCAGGTGGATATATGTAATTTACAGGTCATTATCTATCCAGCAAAGTTGACTTTTTGGAATTTGGAGGGCTAACGAAAAAGCACAGCTCTTTTGGCTATACTGCAATTTTGTAATATTCCCAATTAGCTATTGCTAGCTGGAATATTATAACTGCTCCATTTTTGTAGTAGAAGAATAAAAGGGAAATTAAAAAATCACAATGTGAAAAGGGATCAGATTAGGAGGGAAAATTGAGCCACCTTGGTGTGAAAGGGGGCAATGCAGGTGAACTAGATCCAGTTGACCAAGTCAACAGTGCTGCTACAAGAGGAGGGAAACCAGCAAGGACAACACAGTTTTGAAGGAGGAATCTTTTCTAGGAAGTCACCTCATTAATGAGTGGGGTCAGGGGTGAGGAGGCTCACCAAGGATAAGAAGAAGGGGATAGCAGCAAGGAAGGCATTCAATATTAATCTATATTTGGTCTTTTGACTACTTGCATGCTTCAGATGTTTAGTTGTGGTTGCAACACTGTTTAGTGCAAAGAATTCTCATGCAGTAATTCCATCCTCTTCTTTGGATTATCTTGTTTAAGGGATCTAAAGGGAAGGTTCTGAGCTTTAATTTCATCATCTGACTTAGGTTCAATTAACCATCATCATCTGTAGGGCAGTCACTTTTAGAAACTGTGTCTTTTATGCAGGTGCAGTAGTAGCAGGGTTGAATCCCTTGATTTTGTGCTAGTGTTTGAGGAGGAGGTGTCTATTTCCCTCTAGAAAGTCTAATAAGGAGGGCCTTTGGCCATTTTATGTATTGATCATCTCTTTCATGTTACATTCTGTCATATCAAATACAAATTTGTAGTAGACTGCGTTATTTTCTGCAGTACTGCTTTTTATTCTTGTGTAATGCTGGAAACCCTTGCCGGGTTGCCTTATTTCTTGTGTAAAAGAGGTTAAACCTCAATTTATTGGCTCTATGATTAATATAAACTCCATATCAGTATTTATTCATCATTTTCTATAGAAACACTCATGTGAATTACGCTATTGCAATATTCATAAATTCTGTTGTTGAAATCCATGGGGTTGGGGTGTTTTTAAGCTATATTGAGCTGGGGAGATTTGTTTAATATAGCTAGGATTATTTGTTTCTGATTCCATTTGGTATGCAAGTCACATATAGCATATATAAGAGGATCCAAGTCCTTTTTCATGTTCTTATAGCGTAATTTTCTAAATACAGCGTTTTCACTGTCCAGAGTGCAGTAATTCCAAAAAAGGAATATTACAGTGGTATCAGAGCTCTTCTCTTGGCTCAGATTGTGGGGAAAATATATCTACAGCATGGAGGAGGAAGGCATCTTTAAAATCCTACTTTATACCATGCAGAACATTGCAAGGGACCTCAAGGAGATGGGGCATAAAGGGGATTCTATAGGTTTTTGCCATGAGGCAAGCACCAACACTTCATATGGCATGGAGCATTCAGCTGCACCACAATGCTCTACCATGCCTTTATTTCTATCTGGATAATATAAGGAGGAAACACTGGGAAATTATTTTTAGGAGTATGAATCCCAATCCCAAAGGTTCAAAGAACACTTGAGCTTTCAGGAGTTTTGCCGGATCAAGGATGGGAGGAGAGTTAATCCTCATCAAAAGAAGGAGAATTTTATGCAGGGATCAGAACTACAGCATAGTATGGGGAGGTTCTTCTTACCCACATATGATGGAACACCTAAGTGTACATCCAAGGCTTGGGTGGAGAAGCTGGACACTTACTTTCAGCTCAACAAGGTTTCTGAAATAGAAGCCATCAAGCTAGCTGCATTGCACTTAGAAGGGGAGGCTCATGAATGGTGGTTTCATGGATTGACCACACTTGGGCATAATAAAATCACTTCATACTCTTTCTTCACCAGAATACTAGTGGAAATATTTGATCCAAGAGATTCGAAAGCCCATTTTATCAAGTTAACCAAGCTCAAACAGGAGGGAAATCTTGAAGACTATATTGTTGAATATTTGTAGCTTTCAGTGATGGTATCTGACCTCACTATGAGAAGGAATGTATGCATGTTTGTTGATGGGGTGGCTGAACAATTGCAAGGGTTGGTCAAATCCACTAAACCAATCACTCTCCTTGAAGCTATGGAGAAAGCTAGAGACTTACAACACACCTTGCCTAGGGCAAGAACACTACTGCAGAAGGAGACCTCTTTAGGGAAAAAGAAGACAATCCTTGTTCCTGATTTGAAGAAGAATATGTTGCAGGAAAGGCACATTATGTTAAGACCTTCTCCAAGGAAGAGGAAGAGGCTAGTGTTGTACCATCCATAGAAGACTTTTCTCCAAGAGGGGGAGCTATTGTAGCGTTAAGAGGGGTACCAAAATATCTAACCTTGAGGGTAAGAGGAACTATTATGGGGCAAAGAGTGTTTATACTGATAGATAGTGGAGCAACTCATAATTTTATTGATGCACATCTGGTACAAAGGAGAGGGATCCACATGGAGGAGTTTGAGGGATTCTCAGTCTTGGTCCAAGGAGCTATGACCCTGCAGTGTTCCAAGTATGTTCCGGCACTATTCATTACCATGGGGACCTACACCTTGATAGAACACTTCTTTGTGGTGATATTCTAGACACCAATATCATATTGGGAGTCCAGTGGTTGATCACTCTTGGGAGAGTTACCACTAATTGGAAAACTTTGGAGATAGAATGGACAGAAGGGAAGAGTGGTTAGTAATAGAATATCAAGGGCATAAACACATACCCCCCTTAGGTTGTTTCAGCACACAGGATGGAAGCAGATCTGTGTAGAGGAGATGTAGAAGGGGCGATGGAGCTGCATATATCAGAAGTAGGGGGCAAGGATTCACTATTGCATCTAGATGTTCAGTCTCTTTTGGATCGGTATTCTACAGTATTTGGAGATATCCCACCAGGGAGACCTCCTGAACGAGGGTTTGAACACACTATTGAGTTGGAGCAAGGGATCCAAGGAGTAATCACCACTCCTTATAGGCACCCCAAGTCTTATAGGGATGAGATTGAGAGGGCCATCCAAGATTTGATAGCTGTAGGACACATTAGGCCCTTACTAGTCCTTTTGCTTCTTCAGTGGTCTTGGTAAAGAAGAAGGATGGCACATTGAGGATGTGCATTGATTATAGAGCCTTGAACAAGAATACCATGAAGAACAGGTACCCCATACCTAGGATCAATGAACTAATGGATGATTTGAGGGGATCTAAATACTTCTCCAAGATTGATTTGAGATCCGGGTATCATCAAATCAAGGTAAGGGATCAAGATATCCCCAAGACAATGTTTAGATGTAACTATGGGCACTTTGAGTTTTTGGTGATGCCCTTTGGATTGACCAATGCCCCAGCAACTTTCCAGTCTTGCATGAACCACATCTTCCGTGGTCATTTGAGAAAGTTTGTATTAGTCTTCTTTGATGATATTCTTATCTACAGTTGCACTTGGGAGGAGCATCTACAGCATATTGAGACAGTTTTTCATATCCTCAAGGAGCAACAATTCTATGCCAAGCTCTCCAAATATGAATTTGGCCTCACAGAGATGTTGTATTTGGGACACATCATAGGAGTGGATGGAGTGAGCGTACATGAGGAGAAGGTCCAGGCTATCAGAGATTGGCCTAAGCCCAAAAATGTCACAGAACTCTGAGGGTTTGTTGGCATATGCACTTATTATTGGAAGTTTGTGAAATGGTTTTCATAGCTAGTAGCACCAATCACAGACTTGAACAAGAAGGGAGCTTTCCATTGGACACCTACAGCGCAGAGGGGTTTTAATAAGCTCAAATAGGTAATGAGTAGTTGTCCTGTATTGGTTTTGCCTGATTTTTCTCAACCTTTTGTTCTAGAATGTGATGCATCAGGTGAAGGAATTGGAGCAGTCTTGATGCAAGGAGGGCATCCTATAGCCTTTGAGAGTAGGAAGCTGCTTCCTCATGAAAGGTTATACCCCATCTATGATAAAGAAATGTTGGCTATCATGCATGCATTAGCCAAGTTTCAGCAGTATTTGGTGGGGAATAAGTTCAAGGTGAAGACTGATCATAACAATCTTAGATTCTTCCTTGAACAGAAGCAACTCCAAGAGAGACAACAGAAGTGGGTGAGCAAAGTCCAAGAATATGAATTTGACATAGATTATGTCAAGGGGAAGAGAAATTTTGTGGCTGATTCTCTATCCAGGAGGCCTACATCGCTATCTTTGAGGGACATGAACACGGATTGGAAGGCTCAACATTTAGTTGAGTATTCCAAATATGACTTAGCATGTGAGATACTTGATGGAGTGGTATCGGATGAGAGGTATAGGGTGATGGATGATATCATCTATTACCAGGACCGGATCTTCTTGGCTAAGAATTCCAAGCTCAAGGAGAAGATCTCACTAGCATCACATGATTCCCCACTTGTAGGGCATCAAGGCTTCACAAAGACTTATAGGGCCATAAGAGAGAGATTCTCATGGAAAGGTCTCAAAGAAGATGTGCTCCAACATGTCAAGGAGTGCACAATTTTTCAGCAAAACAAGGGAGAGCACACCCACCCTGTTGGGTTATTGTAGCCACTACCTATTCCAGATGGGAAGTGGGAAAGCATCTCTATGGACTTCATCACTGGCCTACTGATAATACAAGGTAAGGATTGTATCTTTGTGGTTTTTGATAGACTAACAAAGTACTCTCATTTCTTTTCCATTTCTGCAAATTATACTGTTTCACAGGTAGCTGTGTTTTTCTTCAGAGATGTATTTAGACTCCATTGTCTCCCAAGGACCATAGTGAGTGATGGGGATAGCCGCTTCATGGGCGGATTTTGGCAGGAAATTTTCCGGTTAGTGGGGACTAATTTGACACTGAGCACTAGCTATCAACCACAAACGGATGGACAGACCAAGATAGTGAACAAGTGGCTAGAAAGCTACTTGAGAAACTATGTTGCAGGGTAGCAGAGGGCTTGGTTATGTTGGCTCCACTTGGGAGAGTATTGTTACAACACTACTAACCATATTTCTATTGGCATGACTCCATTCTGGGCCTTATATGGGTATGAGGCATTCTCATTTTCTGATGTTATTTTTTGGTCAAGTAAGGCTCCAAGATCAAAGGAATGGATTCAGGAGAATCAGGATATACTTAGAGCCCTCAAAGATAACATTGCTACTACCCAAAACCAGTAGAAGAAATATGCAAACCGTGGTCAGGTAGAGAGACAGTTTGAGGTGGGAGATCTATTCAATCTACATCTTCAGCCTTACAAAAATTCCACACTCAAGGAGAAGGGAGCTGAGAAGCTCAAACCACGTTTCTATGGGCCATACAAAGTGATCAATTTTTTAGGTAAGGTAGCATATGATATGGAGCTTCCTAAGGGGAGCAAGATCCACAATATCTTCCATATCTCTTGCCTCAAAAAGGCCATTGGGAGGAATGTAGTTTCCAACATGGATCTCCCCCCCATTGATGATGAGGGCCACCTAATTTTGTAGCCAGAAGCAATCTTAGACACAAGGGAGAGGAAGCTAAGAAGCAGAGTTATCAAGGAATATCTGATTTGATGGAGGAATCTACTAGATGAAGATGCCACTTTGGAGGGAGAGAAGATCTTGCAGCATCCTTCTTTAATGTTGCTTGTGGGAAAGAAAATTTTTAGTGGGGAGGACTGTAATATTCCCAATTAGCTATTGTTAGTTGGAATATTATAACTGCTCCATTTTTGCAGCTAGAAGAATAAAAAGGAAATAAAATAATCCCAATGTGAAAAGGGATCATATTGGGAGGGAAAATAAAGCCACCTTAGTGTGAAAGGGGGAAATTCACGTGAACTATATCCAGTTGACCAAGTCAACAACGGTGCTACAAGAGGAGGGAAACCAGCAAGGACGACGCAGTTTTGAAGGAGGAACCTTTTCCAAGAAGTCACCTCATTAATGAGTGGGGTCAGGGGTGAGGAGGCTCACCAAGGATAAGAAGAAGGGGATAGCAGCAAGGAAGGAATTCATTATTCATCTATCTTTGGTATTTTGATTACTTGCATGCTTCAGTTGTTTAGCTGTGGTTGCAGCACTGTTTAGTGCAAAGAATTCTCATGCGGGAATTCCATCCTCTTCTTTGGATCAGCTTGTTTAAGGGATCTAAAGGAAAGGTTCTGAGCTTCAATTTCATCATCTGACTTAGGTTCAATAAGCCATCATCATCTACAGTGCAGTCACTTTCAGAAACTACGTCTTTTATGCAAGTGCAGTAGTAGAAGGGTTGAATCCTTTGATTTTGTGCTAGTGTTTGAGGAGGAGGTGTCTATTTCCCTCCGGAAAGTCTAATAAGGAGGGCCTTTGGCCATTTAATGTATTGATCAGCTCTTTCATGTTACATTATATCATATCAAATACAAATTTTTAGTAGACTGCATTATTTTCTGCAGTACTGCTTTCTATGCTTGTGTAATGCCGGAAACCCTTGCCGGGTTGCCTTCTTTCTTGTGTAAAAGAGGTTAAACCTCCATTTCTTGGATCTATGATTAATATAACCTCCATATCAGTATTTATTCATCATTTTATATAGAAACCCTCATGTTAATTATGCTATTGCAGTCTTCAAAAATTCTGTTGTTGAAAGCCATGGGGTTAGGGTGTTTTTAAGCTATATTGAGCTGGGGAGATCTATTTAATGTAGCTAGGATGATTTTTTTCTGATTCCATTTGGTATGAAAGTCTCATATAGAATATATAAGAGGATCCAAGTCCTATTTCATGTTTTTATAGCATAATTTTCTGAATACAGTGTTTTCACTGTCCAGAGTGTAGCAATTCCTAAAAAGGAATATTATAAATTTCCAAATAGGCCAGAAGTCACAAAAAACAAAAAAAAAATTCAAAATTCTTCAAAAATTCTCCAAAATCATCCCATAAAGGCATGTGATGATATTTCATGCTATGAGAGAGGCTTTAGCAAGTAAATCCAACGTATCCTCCTCTTTTTGCCTCATTACGGTTTCCTTGAGTTTCTTCTTTAATTTTTTGATTCTTACTTGGGAGACATGATTTATTGGATAGTAATGCATGTCCATGTGTCTATGAAATTTTTTGTTCCTATTTTCCTTCTTGAGAATCATTTCCATGTGGAAATTCACTCTATCAAGCCATCCCACCTTGTCTTTTCCATTTTCTACAAGATGATATCATCAACTGTGATTTGAGTTTTTGGTGGAGATGCTTCTTTTAGTTACTCAAGTGCCCTCTTGAGGCCTCTATTCCTTGGTCTATTTTTTCTAACATGCTCTTCCTGATTTTCTGAATCATCAATCTCAACCACTTCCTTATCTTTTCCATCATACTTTTCCAAATCAATTTTAGGCTTGTTTAAGAGCAACTGATTTACCTTTAGTTGCATGTTCTCCTACTGCAAGAATGAAACTAATAAGTTGGCCTTTGAAAAAATCCCTTGGAGCTCTCTAATATCAGCATCCTTCTCCATGATGATCTTCTCCGATGTTTTTTTCTCTTCATTCACCTCCAAATCTTTCATATTAGTGTCAATATGGAATGGTTCCTCATCCTGCAATGGTGCCTCATAATGTGATTATGATCCTTTTTCACCTGATGTAGGCTTGGCCCTTTCAAAAATATCTAGAGAAAACGCAAGCCTCTTACCTCTAACATAAGTTTGTGTCACCTTTTCCCTAGTAACTCTTTTGGTAGGTTTGCTTAAGGAAGTGACCTCTTCATATGTTTGGTGAAGCGAAGGGTGTAGAGTGATTGCTACACTGAGATGGAGAAGAAAAAAGAGAAGGTGAATATATAAAACCATCCCATGAAAAATTTATCTGTGTGAGCTAATGGGAAACCAGGATCTTCACCAAGACATGGTGAAACAAACTAGCATGATCATTTCCTCCCGATCTTCTAACCTTCTCTTCCATCTTACAACTTTGAGTATCTTCCCTCACATGTGAAATATCTCATGATCAGTTTCATGAGAGGGGTTGTTACACAGCATTTTTTCACCATCCCTGCAATCCCCATCCTACACATTGGAGGACAATTTCTGTGACTTATATGTAGTGTCATGCCTTGCAAAAAGTGTCATTGCATCCCTTGCCATGAGAAGAACATTTCCTCTGTTGACTATTCCTAGAATAGACCATAGAAAACACATGATTTTGGGTTGGCGCTAGTAGGCAGTTATGGCCTCACGCCAATAAGGAAATTAGCATTGGGACCTGTGCTCATTGGCAATATGTATCAGTGTAATACCCGTGCCGAGATGTTTTTGGAAAGTTTTTTAAATATAGAAGCAAAGTTTCCATTGCCAACCACTTCGTGAGCGAGTCAACATGGGTGGTCTGACTGAATAATGTCGAGCACCCTCCTTTGGCTTCTTGTTCCCTATTTTTGGGCAAACCTCCCAAAGGATAAGGCCTCCCTTCCACCATTTGAGGGATCCCAACCTCCTCCTCTCCTTCTATAAATACATCTCTCTCACATAGATGTAGCTAGTTTAATGGTTTGGATAGTTGAACATTTTGGACAATAGTTGAAATAGTCTGACATAGCTGGTGTGAGATAGAGCAGAGAGAGACACTTGTCGAGAGACAGTCTAGGCTGATTTTTCACCAAGTCCAAATTCCCTGACAAATGCTCGAGACACATTTTGACTGGACCCTATTAGCCATTAATAAATTTTGTCATAACTGATGATGGCTAAAACAAGTCTATTAGTCTTCAAGAAACAAATTTATGCAAAATATGTGACTTCTTGAAGCCTCTATGTGTTCTTTATTATCAAATAAATCCATTCCACTGATATCTTCATTCAAAAATCCACTAAGTGACCCTGTTGTTATAAAAGAGACTGTTCTTCAGACCCATTTTTCATCATTTTTCCTTTGAAAAAATCTTCTGCAAAAACCCCCCATTTTCCTCATTTTACCCTGTATTTTCCCTCAAAATCCCCTTTAAACCTAATAAAATCCTTCTATTCTGGTTTGAAACCCTTTTTTCCCCTTATAAAAACTCCAAAAATCCTCAAAAGCCTTCATTTTCTGTCCAAAATCCATTTTTGATATAAGGCCTTAAGCCCCTTTTGCCTAAGCCCTCAGCCCCTTTTTCCTCTCATACAACCCAAACCAGAGACCATCGTCTAAGAGTCTTAAACCCCCATCGCAATCACTCTTCAGTATTTTCCAAATCTTCATGCTTTTTCCTTTTTTCTGCTTATTTGCGAAATACCAATGCAATCTACCACTTTAAATCTAAGTCGTCGATCTCATTATGATCTGACAGCCCTCGCTCCATCGGCGATCTCATTTTTCTTTGTCCTGGACCCTTTAACCAGCCGATGGTTGATCCGTCGATTGGATCTGAGCCGTCCGTTTACAAAAGATCTAACGGCTATCGGCACATCATGTTTCCCTGCCGATGATCTCCCCCTCTGATGGACCCCCCCGCCAATAAAATCTCGACCATCAATATCCTTTAGATCGGACGGTCCACGCTCCATCGCATCGATGCGTCGCATCGCCACTTCATTTTTTCCCTTCCACTTTCCTTCTCTGCCAAAGTCTATCCTAACCGTTTATCCTATTTTAGATCGACGGCCCTCGCTTCATCGCAGTTTCACCTTTCCCCTGACCCCTCTTCCACCATTTTTAATCTCTGATCTCCGCAACTTAATCCTGACCATCCGTTTCCTCCTAATCAATTGCTCAGATTAACTATGGGAGCACCCAACCAAGGTGGTTCGTACTCCCCTAGTGCCCCTGCAGTTGACCCTTTTGACCATGGCAAATCTCAGATCCATGGCTGATATTCAATGTGAAGGCACACCCCTAAGTTTTTTTTCCGTACACCCAGTCCCCCTGCGGTGACATCGCCTCCCGGTCCCACCGCTAAGCGCCTTCGCTCCCTCCCAGTTTCACCTTTTTCTTATGTATTTCACCCCTACATGGATTATAGCCTTTTATCACTGTAAACCAATGTTTACCCAACTTCAATCCTACCCGCTACGTGACAAATTGGCTTACGTCACCTGCCGGCCCCACCATATGTTCCACCACACAACTTCCAATCCTCGCGCTCATCCATGACCGTAGATCTTCGGCCTGAAGATCTAACGGTCCTAAATCAATTTCGCACCCGTTTCACCAATAAAACTAATCGCGCATTTTCAACGCGAAAACGAAGGCTTTCGCCTAGACACATGTTGCCTGACGGGCGATATCGCATTCATTTTGCACTAAACCGCTTGCCACTCTTGACGTGCGCAAAAACCATTCATGGTTTTCCAAAACCACTTTCCTTAGTTTCGCGCCAAATTCAATTTTAAACCCTGTTTTCGCAGGTTTTTCCATTGAACTTCCTCCTGCATACATTTTAACCTCCTCACTGCTCCTCTTGCCCTCACACAGCCTCTGTAAAGCAGTTTAGCCCCAAATTTGTAGGTTTTTATAACAGTTTTATGGTTTGTTGCAGGTTTCATGGCGGTAGTCATAAAAATTCGTCCCATAGTCAAATTACAGTGATATGGCCTTGGATGACGATAAAAAAAGGCCCAAAAGGGAATAAAAGGGACAAAAAGGGTTGAATTTCAAAGTTTAATCAGTGTTTCATGGACACTGGTTACACAGTAAACCCTCCAGTGCAGCAACAGAAAGACACCTGTACATAAAGGAAAATAATGAAGATCAACGAAGAAACAGTGAAGACAAAAGATCAAAGGATAAAGGTTAAAGACACAATTTGAAGAATAAATATGATTAAAGGAGGCCTAAAGCTAAATCAGAG
This sequence comes from Pinus albicaulis, assembly GCA_034641835.2. Classification (NCBI taxonomy): domain Eukaryota; kingdom Viridiplantae; phylum Streptophyta; class Pinopsida; order Pinales; family Pinaceae; genus Pinus; species Pinus albicaulis. The sequence goes on from CM076580.1 coordinate 1,476,115,057, forward strand.
GCCTAATCAGTGTTTAAAGCCACAAAGTAGACAAATCACCCAAAAGAATGCTTCAAATTCCAAAACATCGTAGAAATTACTCCTCCAAAGATCAGAAATGCCACCTACAGTTCTATTTACCTCAAAAGAATACATATTGAATGCACAGTTAGAGATATTTTGCCAAAGTCAGCTCAGACAGTAATTTCCAGCCTACCAAAAGCCTCAAAAGTCAACAAAAGTGACAGAAATTGATGAAACTTAATGTAAAAATCAATTAACAGAGTTAATACATTAGATATCTTCTCCATCAGGCCTCCCAAAGGCCGAGAAGCATTTACTTTATATTAATTGAAAAAATAACCCTTTCTTTCACTCCACCTCCTCAATTTACCTATATATATCATATGAGGAGTTCATTGTTATTTTTGGTTGAATACTTGTTGAATGTAAATAGCTATTGAGGCTATTGAAGTTCTATTTATAATTGAAGAAAGATAGGCTGAGAAGAGAAGTTTGAAGCTGTAAAGACCTACTGGACTTGAAGATTGTAACTGGTTTGAACATCAAATACACAAGTTGATTTATGGGATCCTGGTCTATGTCAATGGTGATGTTTTTCTTACTATAATTGTTAATTTTCTCATGTTTTCCATACTATCCACTTTCTCTGATAAAGAATAGCAAATATAGATTAGGATTTACTATAAAGTACCCTAAATCTCATTGATAAGATTTATCGTTATGTTTTCTTCTAAATGTGTGTTTGGGAATCATTTCAATAGAGTGTAACCAGTCAAGGAATGTTGGTGAGCCCATGTCTTGCTGAGTAAAACTTGAGATATTGTTCTTGAATGATATTTTCATAAAACATTACATGCTGCTAGTGTTAATGATCTACCCCATGACAGCCTGTGGTCTCCTCTTGTGTGTTTTCTCTGCTATTTTGAATGTTTTCCTTTGAGAATATGCCAAAGTAAGGCTAGGTTAAAAGTCCTTACTTGATCTTAGGCTATTCTTTGTTTTATCTTAAATGTTTTCCTTTGATAATATGCTGAAAGAAGGCTAGGTTAAAAGTCCTTACTTGATCTTAAGCTATTCTTTGTTTTCCTTTGAGTATGCTGAAAGCAGTCTAGGTTAAAAGTCCTTACTTGATCTTAAGCTACCCTTTGTTTTCTTATATGTTTGCTTCTTTCACCACACTTCTTAATGTTCCACACCATAAATCAACTTAAAGGGATCCTTTGATATAGATGACTTGCCCCATAAACCACTCTTGAAACTTGTTGTGCAGTTAAATCCTTTTGCGACTCCATAGCCCAATGGATTGATACTGTTTCTTACCTATCCTATCAGTTGAACCATTATTTCAACTTACTCACACCTTTACCCTTCAAAATACTTCCTTCATTTTGATGATATCCATCCCAAACAAAAACAAACAAAACCCTTGTACTTCATAACTAGCCTAATATCATATCATAAGCCTTGAAGATATATCCTTTGAAAACACTTATATAGAGAGATCTCTCTCTGAATCCAGGAGGGCTAGATCCTAGGATTCCAAAGTGGTTCGGATGTAGGATCTACATCGTTTGTTCTTTCCAATCTTGCAAACTACGAAGTCCTAACATAGTGGCGACCATACTAGGGAAGAAATATTGAGTAATAGATAACTTCACTACTCAACGAACCCCTATTTATGAATGAGACAAGTGTCACCAAAACTGTTTATTATTGATTGTTGATGGTGGACAACAACCAAACCTTCAAAACAAGTAAAATCACCGGAAACTCACAACTCCAAAAGACCAAATGACTCCACCTGGTAGAAGACGCCTGGATCAAGAATAGATGATCTCTTCATTTACAATGCATGAAATAGTATGAATCTTTCATCGGAAAAGACCACTTTAGCTACGCATAACAAATAGCCCTAACATCAATTGTGGTTGCTATATCTTTAAGTCTGCAGTTAGTTGATCCAAATAATGCTGCACAAATCCAGATCTAAGCATAAAAGACATTAAGCAACGAAAATAAAATATGGCTCCATGCATCCAATAGACAAGACAAGAACGATGTATTTGAAAGAATTTTTATATTATATTAAAAAGGGGCACCTGAGAGGAAAACAAGAAAGGTGTTTTCCAGTTCTCCTCAATGGGATGGGTTCTTGAAAGTCCTCATCATTTCAGATCTAAAAATTTCTCTCTCTTGTTGGTGTAGAAAACCCAAACAAACATAGAACTCAAAGGGAGCTCACAAGGAAAAAATGGAGAATGTGACCAAGTATAGATCCAGAGTGATCTAATGCAATGGGAGGTGACTAATGAATGGGAAAACCCTTCTATTTATAACAAAATATTAGGGCGGTCTAGAACTTGGTGCATGAATAAAATATTATTAATCAAATTCTAGAACCACCTTTTAGGAATATTTTATTATATTTGTTGGAGGGAAAAAGATTTTTGACTTGGGTCAATTCCTTTATTTATAAATAATAAATAAATAAATGATTTATTTATTATTTTAAGGAAATGGTGGAAATATAATTAAATAAATAATGATTTATTTAATTATTTATAAATAATTTAGTCAAATTTAACTAGGAATATTATTTAAATAAGGATTAAATAACTTATTCCTAGGAAATAATCAAATAAATAAGGATTTATTTAATTGATTTCCTTGTTTTGGTTAAATATGACCAAGAATAATAAACAAATATAGATTTTTTTATTATATCCTTTTGGGGTTTCCCGTTTAGACCATAAATAACTTAATAAAGGTGTTTTACTAAGTTATTTCACATAGTGAAAGCAATTTTACTTAGGGTAAAATTGGTCTTACATGGTGTACTTGGGTTCATCTAATGATAACAGGTTAGATGACCAAAAAATGGTGTAACAGATTGCCCCCCAACGTACGAGTGTTAGGAGAAAATCGTATGACCGAAGTACGTTGTAAGAACTCAATCACTAGACATCAAGAGGGAAGTCAGAGAGAGAAATGTAAGGTAGTCTAATGTGCTAAAGGACTAGACCCGGAGGAGACGAGACTTACAAGTGCAACAAGTCTCTAGTTTATGAAGTGGTACCTATGCTCAAGGTGGTGGGGGAGGCATACCTATGCCCGCCGAGACAAAGTAAAAAAGAATAGTATGTCCAGTAAACAAGGAACCGAACTATAAAGGACATGCTGGCATAAATACGTGCCATAAAAATAGAATGATGAATCCCACATACATGTTGTGCCTGGAATGACAGTCAGGACTTATACAATAATATTTTAGTACATGAGAGACAAATACAACCCAAATTCCCCCTATACACGGGTAAGGGCTCACAAAATCTGACTGAGACATGCAAATCGAAAAGGCGCTGCAAGCCGTTGAGGCCGACATCATCAAATGGAAGGAGTTGCATCAAAGGCTGAAATGAAGAAGTCATCTGGGCATGTGGGGGGCTACCTGCAGGGCCACCCCCTCATAAGGGTTAAGACATCTCACACACACCCGGGAATCACCAATAGTTGTTGCTGCATCACTGGACCATCAATTATACGGATCGCGATCATATTGAAAGGAGGTCGAACCAAGGTACACTGCCCTCTAGACTTGGCTTCTGGAGTAAATGAGCTGATGTTGACAAAAGGAGGTCTACCATAGGTGAGGCAATAAGGGATCCCCAACTAAGGCACGAGAGAAAATAGTAGAGAGACTAACATATGAACACTAATGATGATGATGAAATGAGGGATACTGAGTAGTGGATGGACGACTTCCCTTGTTAGAGCATAAAGGGAATGAATGGCTTGGCAGTGACTGACACAATATTATGAGGGATAGGGAAAAATGGTACTGAAGGTCATAATGTGCAACACGAGAGAGGGACCAAGCAATGAAGGATGGAGGACTATAGCGGGATACATAGGGACTTGAGATAGACTCCATGACTGATGATGACTCAACTCGGATGCTCTAAACAAGGGCGACTTGATGGTGCTGCCATACAGTAAAGGTCTAATGGGGGACCATAAAAACATGAGTACAATAGGGTATCTCATGATGAAAATCAACATGAACAAAGACAAGTAAGGAGGCAAAGTGGTGCCCCAAGTACAAGTGTTGTAAGTGAAGAAATTCGATTTGGAGGAGAGGTGAATAGACCTTTCGTGGACAAAATGTTTCCTGATGAAGTATAAAAACATGAAAAACTAACATATACCCATTTGAGTGCTCGGTGAGAGCTTTCCAACGGTGCAGACAGCGTGTCAAACGGGGCTACGGTTTGGTCGCAGTGGGCGAAAGAAAAAACAGGGGTTTTTCTTCTAATAAGGCATTTCCCATCCAAAGACATTCATTTTCTTTTGTAGCTGTGGTGAATGTGGAGAGGAGAAAAGGCCCTAAATCTTGCAGTGATTGTAGCGGACAAACCAACCTTTGGAATCAAGATCTGTCAGTTGCAGGTAAGACGCCTAATCCTACTCTTTGTTTTTGATGGATTAAAAGTTCAAATTAGGATCCCAAATCTTAGTAACAGCCCATACCTCATCATTAAGGCCGGTTCACACTTTTTGGGGCAAAAAATGTGACCTGGGACGCAGGTTTGGGCCTGAAAAATGCGACCTGTCCCAGGATTTGGCCAAAAAGTGCGACCTGTTAGATGGAGGTGGTTTTAGTGTTGTTGTGAGCTGAGATTCAGTTTTTGTGTAATTGAATGCAATTTTACCTATCTATAGACTGACAAAGATGATGGTTTTATGCAGATATGGCAGATATACGGATCAAGTGGAGAGAGAGAGACCTAGGTACATTACAAACGGAAATCCAAGTGGATCAGGGTGTCCGTCATGCGTTGGCTAGGTTTGGGGTTCTGAAATTTGTGGAGAACCTTTTGATGAGGGCTGGGGAGCCCTTGTTGGCCCGGATTGTCAGTTATTAGGATCCAGACTATGAGGTTTTTATAGTGTAGGGGCACAGGATTGAGCTGACAATCCGAGATCTGTATTTCCTTACTGGTCTCCCACCATTAGGGATGGTGGGAAATACACAGCCAGTGTTACTGTGGGGGCATAACATCATGGAGTTCGTAGAGCGACATTGTTGACTAGGTGTCTGATTCAAAGGGACTCAAATATCGATTGGGGATCTAGAGAGGTTGGAGACCCGGGCAGTGGCGGCAGCAATGTTGCGGATCATGGGCAGCCAGGCACTCCATCACATCACTGGAGGGCAGATGATGACAGTAGAAAGTGTGTTGAGTGGGACCTACTATGGGTGGGCCCAGATGATTTTGGTGTCGTTGAAACGACAGCTGTCATTGTGTAAGCGGTAAGTGAACCATGATTGTGCTTATGAGACTGTATTGTGCTCCTTCTTTTTTGAGAAGATCTCGACCTTGCGACCTCATGTATAGCTACCTGATGGGGGTCCGAGAGAACCCAGGATGCGTCGGTGGGGACGACTACTGTGTAGAGGAGGAGGAGGGGTGGTCAGACGAGTGTTCCAACCAGAGTTCTTCACCCATTGGGATCAGATGACATTGTACATAGAAGACTATCCCTATAGTGGGATGAGTTATTGGGGAGATCCGAACTTGCCGCTTCCGCCTGGTTGAGTATGGGGGCCTGATGGTAAGTGACAACTAATCTGTTATGTGCATGTTAAAGTTTGTGAATAGTATTTATGGTACTGATCCTTATACTTTTTGGAATGCAGATATAGCTCCGGTGAAACCGGCCAGATATATGGGACGACCTGCAGCAGCCGGAACTACAGGTGCTAGTGGATCGAGGACAACACAGAATGAGGATATGGCTGCTCTTTTGGAGGACATTCGTCGTAGATGTGAGGGGTTTCTGACCGGTGTGTCGGAGTGGGGTTGGCAGGATTTAGACGACCAGTACATAGAGTTATGTATTGGGCTACCCTCGGAATGGTGAGGTATCATGCGACGCATGGAAATGGCTAGACTGTGCGTGATCTACGAGCTGCAGGAGCGGAGCCATTGGCTCAAGATCCTCTAGAGAGTGATTAGATGTAGGGCAGGTGGTGCCCCCCAGTATGTATGTAGGGGCAAGTGGTGCCCCCCAGTTTTTTAGTTTTTTTTTTGTAACATGTTATGGGCATGTGATATGTTTCAGAGTAGATGGACTCTAAAAACATGTTATATGATATATATTATGTATATGCATTGTGTTGATGGTTTGAAATGTTATTGTATTATGTGTGATAAATGCCAATCTAGAACATGATTTGCAATTCTATCTACATAATGATTTTAACTTCTAGGTACATGGTTGAAAGTAATGAATCTAAAGTCACGTATCAAAATTTTCACTCGTAAATATTGTCTAAACAACATAGGGTTATGCACACAATAGACACCATTGAGTTGTAAGACAAGAAGAAGGGAATCTAAATGAATGTGCAGATGGAGGATGCGATGAGAGAGGGCATCGGCTAAGAGACCATGTACTGCATCATATTCGGCTTGATTATTGGTGGCATTACCAATGCGGACCCCATTCGAAAGAACGAGGGTATGCAAGGGGGTAAAGATGGCCCATGCGACCGAGGCGAGATTCCGAGAATAGCGACTTGCCCCATCGGCATAGCCAATATAATGTGTGGACGGGAGGTCCGACAGAATAGTGTCACAAGACAAGAAATGGGAGGAAGGAGAATAATGATGGCAGCATGAGTATAGGGTAGACATCAAACGACAACTATGGGAGGAATAGTCTGGGTAGGATGGCTAGGACTCATAGATCGACTAGAGGGTGATGAATGAGAACTATGGGAGGAAAAGCGAGAGCTCATGCTCTGAAGGACATCATAGATATAGATGTGTTTGGTCAATTTAGTGTGCCCTAAATTGATACATTAATTTTTCAATCCGGGATTCGTAATCTGACGAAGTGTGGCGCACTATATGTGCAAGATAACCTATCTCTTACTTTTTGTCGTTTTTGGTTTTTTTTATTTATCTTGGTTGGTTTCCTAATGTGAGATGGAAATTCTAAAAGACAAGTATGGATATAAATTTTCAAGGCAATATTTTCCTTTATAATGATTTCCAAACTTCAAACTTAAAAGAATGGTTTTAAAACGTGCAATGACAAAATTAATTCTCAAATGAAAATGTGCCACTATACTAGTCAAACAAACAGTGAACTATTGATCATGAAACTCATTACCCTCGCTGCTGTCTAAATACAAAAGAAACTGTACTCAAAGAAATCCAAGAATTGCAAGCAAAGTAAAGCTAAAACCAAATTACATCAACTCATATTCTGACCCCTCACCATTAGTCTCGCTATGGCTTTCGTAGATAATCATAAACAACTTAAGCAATCTGATATCTAATTTGCAGAAAAATAAACTAATATCAAATTACACACTCATACTTCAATCCCTCACCATTAGTCTCGCTATGGCTTTCAGAGGTAACTGATAATGACATGAGCAATTTAATATCTAACTTGCAAAAAAATAAACTAATATCAAACTACACACTCATACTTCAATCCCTCACCATTAGTCTCGCTATGGCTTTCGGAGGTAACTGATAATGACATGAGCAATTTAATATCTAACTTGCAGAAAATAAACTAATATCAAACTACACACTCATACTTCAATCCCTCACCATTAGTCTCGCTATGGCTTTCGGAGGTAACTGATAATGACATGAGCAGTTTAATATCTAACTAACTAGTAAAGCAAATGTACAAAACTGAAATGAATAAAACAATGCTGGAATTAAAAACTAAGAAAAATAAATCAGCAGAAGGACAAGATTGATTCCATGTCATTATTCATTGTAAACTATGTGCAAATGCCCGGGCTGCCTACTATAATCTGGAACAAAGACACTGATCAGTTAACAGTAGTATAAAACATGAAAAATTATGAACAGAAATAAAACGTTAATACCATAAAAGATGTAATATATACACGTGAAGGACTATGGCACAATGAACGTAAGGAAATGAAGCATGAAACTATATAGTAATACACAAAACCTCGGCGTGTGCAGGGGCCCTCTGCACAATCCTCGGGAAGCAGCTATCAAACACGAATTATGCTTATGAACAGAGTCTTCTCATATATTTAAAATGCAGTCATAAAAAAGAAATAATGTCGCGGCACAGTGGGCTTTCTATCCTAGAAAATTACATTACAGCAACTAACTACTATGCGTATGAGAACGCATTATTTATAACAAAGAATGTGATAACTAATTTCCTACATTCTACACTGATACAAGACACGTGAACCACCACGTCTAGAAATCTAGCATCATGGTTGCCGTGAAGATTAAATCTATGGAGAGTGGTCTTTGGATTCGGCTTATGGAGCCGTTTACAGATGTTGATATGTCTCCCGTGATTTAGAAACGGTCACGCAAGTCTTCACGTGGTGAAAAACAGAGTTCTGTCACCGTGGGACTCTTCGGTTGACCACTGCTTGAGTACCTTTGACCACAGCCTTCTTAGGTGAATTCGACTGAGCCAATAGGACTCGATCCATGTCCATGTCATTTCCAACTTGCCCATGTGGCTTGATTTTCCTGAAGACACCTGCAATATAGACTTTAACAAAATGGCTGCGGAAAGTTGCAGCAGCTGCGGAAAGTGACAAGATTCCGCAGCTCAATGAGAAAAAATATAATTCAAACAGAAGACACAAAACATAGTTAAAAACCACTTTAAATGCTCTTTTATGATTAATATGCAATGATGTTGATGACTTAGGAGGTCCAGATAAATGGAAAAAGTCTAGAAAGGTGTATAGGAAAGATGCAAGTTTGGGACTCAACATACCCCCACTGTGAAGGTGTTGCATGTCCTCATGCAACTAAAATTTTGATCATCCTCCTTCAATTCATATGCCTTAATACCTCTACCAGTACATCCAGTCCTCTTCTCCTCTTCCTTGGTGTTGCTAACATCCTAGGCTTCTTCATCAAGCATCTGTATTTGAGATTAATCAGTGCTCTACTTATCTTCTGGCATTTCTTCTTCAATTTCCTGTTCTTTTTCTGCCACAATCCCAGATGTAGCATGGTATTGTCATGAATGATCTTGTCCAATATTTTTTTCTCCTTTAATGCTTCATTTTCATTTTTAATATGTCTATTTAAAACCTCCAACTCAAAGACTTCTTGTTTCAATGATTGGACTAGAGCTTCTTGTGATGTGTGAGGCTGAGTAGATGAAGTGCTGGGACCCGTGGCTATTCTTTCTAAGGATTCTATGTAGTCGTACACCTCTTGCTGATTTGGATCTATCTCGGGTGTCATTTTCCTTGGGCTGTCCCCAAAATGCTGTGGAGGAGAATTGACTTCAAAATCTGGCTGAAAATGGCTCATGTCAACGTCTTGAGGACTAGCTTCAACGGTTGACTGAGAATGAGGTGGACTATGTTCAACGTTTGGCTGAGAATGAGATGGACTATGGCCAGCTGGAGTTTTTTCAGGTGTTACTTCTCCCAAATCAATAAAATGAGGTCCTTTTGTTTGTGCTTTTCTCCACTTCCCTTTAAGCCTGCTGCTTCTTCTTACATACTGTGGACTACTGTCTTTTTCCCTCTGTTTTTCTTTTCCTTTCTTTTTGGCCATAGTTGACTATTCCTGAAGGTGAAATAGTCTCTCAGAAAATACTTGATGGTCTTCTTCTGAGGAAGGGGTTTGATGCATAGCCTCAATGCTTCTTTTCTCTTTTGATTTTATTGGCTTTTTATTCTCAGTCTTTTCCTTCTTCCTTTTTTACAGTCTTTCTTCTCTACTAGTTCTTTCAACTGTGTTAGTAGGAGTGCTTTGAGTTTTATCATTTGTTCTCTTTCTTCTACTTCTTTTTGATGTACTTCCTTCAGGGGTTTCTTGAGGTTCTTCAAAGAAATTTCTAATTAAAAACTGCTCCCAGGTGTCCTTTTTCTCCTTTAATTGTTTTTCTATCAATATTTTCACAAGACCATGGTGATACAAATGTGATTCTACATCCCCCAGATGCTTTTGGACGGTTATAGACATCTTTTTTCAAACTGTTTAGTAAAGAGTATGGCAGATTGAGGGCCTGGTTGTCTAGGAAATTCATCAACAGTTGGGTATGATACATGTACATTGACCCAAAATTTCCCTCACAGGTGATAAATTTTTGAATAACTAACAGTAAACTGGCCCACTCTTCTTTTAAAGCATGAACAGGAATTCCCTTTTTGAAAATGGTGACATCCATACCTGGGTTACGTAGGATTACTCTCCAGGCTTCCTCGCCAATGCTCTTGTTCTTGAACCAGCGTTATCCTTCTTGAGGAAGTTCTGTAGCAGCTGCTAGGGATGCCTCAGTCACTGTAAATTTGAGGTCCCCAATCTCCACCTCCAGACCGTTGAAAGACCTCGCAAAAGCTTTTTTTACCTCCTTATGGTAGCCTTTGAAATTTTGAATAAACCAAAGCCATTTTTCCTTTTTCAGTATGTCTTTGACTTGCGGATATCCTTCCATAAATTTGGGTCCCTCTGGTTCTGTTCTCAACAATTGACCCATCCTTCCTTCTGTACTTTTAGAACTCGTCTGCGTGAGGAGGGTTTAGCGGAGGTAAGACGACCAAAATAATCAGGATTTATGAAGGAGGCCAGTGACTGTAAGCGGATATCAAGGAATAGGTACACGGTATGAAGCGGAACAGAGAACAAAATGGGGTGAAGGCTTATGTGAGCACGATGGAAATGCAGCCATGAGATCAATAGAACAGTAGGGGGAGTAAAACACATCCGGCAATATTTAAAATTGGGTGGCTGCAGAGTAGATGCAAACACATTTATGCAACGACTACGGATTTTATGCGGCTGAGAGAAGCCATAGTCAAATCAACCACGTTTCTTAACTACAGGTGGAGTATCAACGTATAGCTGAACACTAGTGAAGACCGGAGGCTTGATTATGAGACTGTTTAGAAATGAATGCAAGGATTGTGGGGGAATCGTATAGAGATCGTGGGATGGCTATGGAGTTATCAACGAAATCATTGCATATAATGGAGCTATGGTTTATAACTATGTAAAAATGTGCTTGAATGCCATTTGAAATAAATTTTTACTCATACCTTGGAATTCTTGCCATTTTTCATTGGTCTTCAATCAGTTGCTCCTCATTGATGTCTTTGAATGCCCCATGTCTTCATAATATGTCTTCATACCTGCATTTGATTTCATGATTGTTGAACTAACATCTGACTGTGAATTTTTGAAAAACAGAGTTGTAGCTGCAGAAACTGCTTATGGCTGCAGAAACTTGTGTCAGCTGCGGAAACTGACACAGTAATTATTTGGGTAAATGGAAATAGATGGATGATAACTGACTGAATTAAAATGGTCATGAAAGAAAATTTTTATTGGTGAAATGAAATGAAATAGATGAAATGAAGTGAAATGAAATGAAGTGGAGTGGAATGAAGTGGAATGAAATGGAGTGGGTTGTCATAAGACTTGCGAAATGAGAGAGATAATTTTTTTTTTTTGGAAAATATAGGGTCTCAGGTGCTCCTGATTTTCACCCTACATTTTCTGTATAAAAACTGCCAATCAGTGATTGGTTTTCAGGCTTATACAATTTTTTTTTTTTTTTAACTTCAAACTGAAAAGAAAAAAGGCTAGGCTGGTGGAGAAGAAGGATTCTTCTGCACCAGCCTTACTGCAAAATTATCTTGAAACATTTTGACAAATTCCTCTTTTGAGAGTGGCTTATGATAGATCTTTAATCTGTGGCCATTCACAATAAGAGGAGTTTGAAATTCATCAATGGTCTTGATTCTTATAGCTCCATTGCTAAAGATCTTATCATTCTCATATGGCCCAAGCCAATGAGTCTGAAATTTCCCTTTAAAATCTTTAAACTTAGAGTCAAATAGCAATGCCCAATCTCCTTCTTGAAACTTCTTCTCTTTGATGTATTTGTCATGCCATTTAGCTCTTTGATATTGAACTAAATCAGTTCTTAGAATTGCCTCTTGTCTGATCTCATCTAGCTCATTCAACTGCTCCATTCTATGCTTTTGGGCTTTTGATAGATCCATCCCCAACTGAACTGCCATCTTGAAGGTTTTTACTTGGAACTCAATGGGGAGCAGGACTTCTTTCCCATAAACAAGTTCATAGGGAGAATGTCCTGTTGTATTTCTCCATGTAGTTCTGTAGGCCCACAAGGCTTCAGGAAGCCTTTCCGCCCAATCTCTTCTGTGTAGATGAACAGTTTTGGTGATGATACTTTCGAGAACTTTATTTGTAGACTCCACTTGACCATTTGCTTGCGGATGGTAAGGAGTAGATCTTCTGTGCTTGATTTTTTATTCTTCCATCAGCTTCTCCACCAAGTTGGATGTGAATTGGCTTCCTTGATCTGTCACAATTTCTCTTGGAACACCAAAGCGAGTAAAAATATCCTCATAACGAAAATGAACAACTGAATTTTCAGTAGCAGATACTAATGCTTTGGCTTCTACCCATTTAGTAACATAATCAGTACAAACCAATATATACTTCTTTTGCTTAGATGGTGGATTAATAGGTCCTATGAAATCTAAAGCCCATTTTTCAAAGGGTTCGATGAGTACTTGTGGTTGCAATGGCATTTCATTTGAAATGGTAGGTTTCCCTACTCTTTGGCAGCTGTCACACCTTTTGACATATTGTTTTGCATCTTTGAAGAGGGAAGGCCAACAATATCCTAAAGAGAGGATTTTATAGGCTGTCCTTTTGTCAGCAAAGTGTCTGCCACATGGTTCATCATGACATGCCTTGAGGATATCAGGCATTTCATCCTCCCTGACACATCTTCCGATCACAAGATCTGGCCCTGTTTTAAACAATTCGTTAGAAATCCATGAATATTTTGAACTCTCCTGAATAATCTTTCTTCTTTCACTTGGAAATAAATGTGGAGGCAATTTCCCTGTAACCAAATAGTTAGCAATATCTGCATACCAAGGGGTCTTAGTAGTTACTGCAAACAAGTATTCATCAGGAAACTTATCCTCTACAGGAGAATCTTCTTTAATATTGTGAATCCTAGACAATAAATCAGCTACTGTATTTTGTTTCCCTGGTCTATCCAACACAGTAATATTGAATTCCTGCAAAAGTAGGAGCCATCTTGTCACTCTGCCATTAGTAACAGGTTTGTTCATTAGATATCTAATCGCAGAATGATCAATATGAATAAACGTTTCATAGCCTGTTATATACTGTCTAAACTTATTGATTTCATGAACAACAACTAAAAACTCTTTTTCAGTTACAGTATAGTTCAACTTAGTGGGAGTCAAATTTTTGCTGGTATAGTAAATGGCATAAGGGACTAAATCCTTTTGACCCAACACAGCTCCTAGAGCTGTATCTGAAGCATCTGTAGAAATATGGAAAGGGAGTTTCCAATTTGGTCCTCTCAAGATAGGTGCTTCAGATATTCTTGTTTTCAAAGTTTCAAAGGATGATTGACAATCAGGATCCCATTTAAATTCACAGTCTTTTGTAAGCAATTTGAAGAGTGAAGATGTTATTTTAGTGAAGTTTTCTATAAGTCTTCTATAGTAACCAGTAAATCCCAGAAAACTTCTAACATCTCTTTGACAATTTGGAATAGGTAACTTGGAGATGACTTCAACTTTTGATCTATCAACCTTAATCCCATCTCCTGAAATATGATGCCCCAAAACAATACCTTCAGTAAACATCATAAAACATTTTTCATGGCTTAATGAAAGGTTTGTTTCTTTACATCTTATAAGGAATTTTTCCAAATTTTCTAATGCCTCCTCAAATGAATTACCATAAACTGTAAAATCATCCATATAAACCTCTACACAATCATGGATTAGATCAAAAAAAATTCCTAGTACTGCTCTTTGGAATGTTGCGGGTGCATTACATAACCCAAAAGGAAGCACTCGATAGGAAAAAGTTCCCCATGGACAGGTAAATGTGGTCTTATCTTGATCTTCAGGTGCTACCTGAATTTGATTATAGCCACTAAAACCATCCAAGAATGAAAAGTACTTTTTGCCTGCTAATGTAACTAATACCTGATCAATAAAGGGCAAAGGAAAGTGATCCTTCAAAGTTGCTTTGTTCAATTCCCTGTAATCAATGCATACCCTCCATTTACCATTCTTTTTAGGTACTATAACCAAAGGAGAAACCCATCGGCTATCTGAAATTGGATAAATGAAGTTTACGTTGAGTAGTTTTTGGAGCTCTTCTTTCACTATCTCCCTAAGATTTGGATTCATCCTTCTTTGAGGTTGTCTGATTGGTCTACTGTTTTCCTCAATATAGATATGATGGATGCAAGTCTTAGTATCAATACCTTTCATGTCAGTATACTCCCATGCAAATGCAGTAGAATGTTTTTGCAAGATTTTGGTTAGTTCTTCTTGTTGTGACTTTTCCAAATGTTCGTTGATATTCAATGTTTTTCCTGGAAAAATCTCAATAGTAGAACTACCAAACTCTTCCATAGAGTAAAGAGACATTTGTCTTGATGATAAATATTCTATGTCAGATTCCAACTGAAATTGTGTGGGGTCATATTCTGAAGATGTCTCAAAATTTTCTAATGTGTTCAGAATTTGACTATCCTCACTGATTTCAGAAATGGTAAAGACAGGTTTTATAGTGTCATCATCATCGACCCATTTATTGTCTCCTACTTCTGTGATTGCTTTTGCTGGAGGATACAAATTGAATTTCTTTGTCGAATTACCATTAGAAATGTACATATCCCCAGATCTACAGCTAATGAAAGCATCAGCTGTGGCTTCCTAAGGTAAGTGGGTGCCCTCCTAGATTACTCTTGGGAGTCAAAATCATAAAATCTACTGGATATTCCCAAGAATCTAAGGAGACTAAAATATCTTCTAATACACCATCTGGTTTAATAATTGATCGATCTGCAAGTTGCAGTAAAGTAGGTGTAAAAAGAAGGTTAGGAAGTTTAAGCTGGTCCATAGTCTGTCTACTCATAATGTTGATAGCAGCCCCTAAGTCAATCAATGTGTTTGGAATTTCTATCCCATTTATATGTGTCTTGAAAATTGGATTTCCTGGATCTACATACTTCTGCATGGTAATTTTTCCCATCATGATATCTGCAATTTTTCCTACCAGGTGGATTCTTCTTGTGTCTTTTATTTTCCTTCCTGGTCTTTTGAAACTCAACTCCTTTATTGTTTTTGCTAGAATAGGAATCTCTCGAATGGCTTGTAGCAAGGGAATCTTGATACAAACATTCTTCAATTCATCTAGAAAATCATAGTTAGGCAGCAAGATTTGTTTTTCCACCCCCTTGTCAATTTGTAGTCTTTCAGGAAAAGGAGGTGTAGATGAAGATGCAGGTTGCTCAACTATAGGAGTTGTGGGTGTTAAATTTTCTTTCTCTTTTTGAATGTTTGAATTTTGAAGAGATGCTTCCTCAGAACCCTTATTGGCTTTAAGAGAGTCCTCCTCAGAGGTATCTTGCTCTTGGACATCTATAGAAGGTTTTTCTAAAAATCTACCAGATCTGAGTTGTACATCATTGAGAGGAACAATCATATAGGTAGGAAATTGTTGTCCTTCTATCATGTAAGTATTCTGAGGATTTTTATTGTTAGGATTTGGCAATGGCTGAGCTAGAAGTTGATTTGTCTTTTGTTGGTATGGGAGCATGAGTTGAGGATTTGGATTTTTTTGAGAAGGTTTTTGTTGTGGAAATGGCAATGAAAGTTGTGGATTTGGGTTTGGAAGTTGTGGAGCTTGTTGATTTTGAAAAGATGGAGGATATTGATAAAATTGAGCAAATATCCCATAAGGATTTTGCATCCCTTGTACCCATGATTGATATGAATTTTGAGGTTGGGGCCAAGGTTGTTGCCAAGGATTCCAATTTGGTGGGGGTTGAGAATTCATAGGGTTGTTAAACCCTTGAGTTTGTTGCCCTTGCCAAGGTCTTCTTGCAACAAAACAGAGAGATTCTACTGAATTTGGATCTTCTTGAAAGACAGCTTTGAGTCCGGGAATTGAAGGACAATCCTTGGTCTCATGATTCTCTGAAAAAATCATACATGTTTCTACAAATTTTTCATCCAAGGGACATTCCCTTAAAGCATGTTTCTTCCTAAATTTCGGACAAAAGATGGCTATAGCATCCGTTTCTGCTTTCTGCTTGTTTTGGATCTTAAGGGTGTCTAGTTGTTCACTAAGGTTCCCTAAGATATCAGTTTTGAATTCATCAAGCATATTGCCAATCTCTGCCCTACTTACTGATCCAGTTGCAGATTTTTTTTCCCTGATAAGAGAAGGATCTCTAGGCCCTTTTCCTGTTTTAGATTTTCCCCTTGAGAGATGGACACATAGTTATGTTATGTCACGAAGTGGAAGTTGAGAAATATCTCCTTTCCCCATCATGTTTAAAATATCTATCCATTCATCTCTGATGGCTTTTAATATAAGGGCTTTCAAATTTTCATCATCTAAGTTGCTCATTTTTGCTCTTTTTAAGTTGTATTGAAATCTTTCAAGTAAATCCTCTAAATTTTCATCTTCTTTTTGCACCATTTTTAATACCTCATCCTTGTGATTGGTGGGCATGCAATAGTCCAGATATCTATCCAAAATTTTTTGTTTCATATCATTCCAAGTCCTAATATATTGGGTGGCTAATCCCATGAACCATTTCAAAGCAGCTCCCTTCAATGTTGAAGGAAACAGTTTGAGTTTTTGAGAGTCTTCCATATAGTCATAGGTTCGGCACACGACTTCAAATTCAAACAAAAATGTTTTAGGATCCTCACTTCGCAATCCATAAAAGTTGGGGAGAACAGATGGTGAGATTTTTTTCATCGTTGTATGATTTTCCTTATCAACTATAGGGAATCCAAACAAGTTGTCTCCTTCCCTATTTCTTCCATTATTACCTCCACCATTGTTGCCTCCATTATTTCCTCCTCCTCTACCTCTACCTCTACCTCCGAATCCATCTATTATTTCCTCTGCCATGATAGTTTCTTTAGAGTCCTCAAAGTCCTCTGGTTCTTCTATCAAGGGAGGATGAGAGGGAGTCTCTTCCTTTTCTTCTTCAGGTGATTCTACCTCCTTAATTACAATATACTCTCTTGTAGAAGTAAAGAAAGGGTCCTCTTCTAAATGAGATTTGGTAGATGGTCTAGGAGAATCCTCTAATTCAGTTGCTTCTTGAATTCCAGGAATCTTAAGGCTAGGGGTAGATGGTGGTGAATCTGGTCTATGCCTTGAAGAAGATGGAGTTGTGAAAATCGAACTCTTGGCTCTAGCTATAAACCTTCCCATAGAATCTCTTGCTCTATGCATGTCATTTTTTTTTATCTTTAAGTTGGGCTAATAATTCTCTTTCTGATCTTCCAGGTCACACTAAGTGCAAGAAGAGAGCATACTTAAGAAATTATTGAACCAATAACTCTCTTTTCTGATCCTCCAGATCACACTAGGTGCAAGAGGAGAGCATACTTCAAGAAGTTATCAAATTTTCCCTTCTTTTTATTGTTTTTTTTTTTTAAGAAATTGGCTACCTAGTTACACTTCCTCGGCAATGGTGCCAAAATGTTTGGTAAATTTAGTGTGTCCTAAATTGCTACATTAATTTGTCAATCCGGGATTCGTAAGCTGACGAAGTGTGGCGCACTATATGTGCAAGATAACCTATCTCTTACTTTTTGTCGTTTTGGTTTTTTTTTTTTTTTTAAATTTATCTTGGGGGTTTTTATCTTGGTTGGTTTCCTAATGTGATATGGAAATTCTAAAAGACAAGTATGGATATAAATTTTCAAGGCAATGATGTCCTTTATAATGATTTCCCAAACTTCAAACTTCAAAAGGGTTTTAAAACATGCAATGACAAAATTAATTCCTAAAAGAAAATGAAAATGTGCCACTATACTAGTCAAACAAACGGTGAACTATTGATCATGAAACCCATTACCCTTGCTGCTGTCTAAATACAAAAGAAATTGTGCTCAAAGAAATCCAAGAATTGCAAGCAAAGTAAAGCTAAAATCAAATTACATCAACTCATATTCTGACCCCTCACCATTAGTCTCGCTATGGCTTTCGGAGGTAATCATAAACAACTTGAGCAATCTGATATCTAATTTGCAAAAAAATAAACTAATATCAAATTACACACTCATACTTCAATCCCTCACCATTAGTCTCGCTATGGCTTTCGGAGGTAACTGATAATGGCATGAGAAATTTAATATCTAACTTGTAGAAAAATAAACTAATATCAAACTACACACTCATACTTCAATCCCTCAACATTAGTCTCGCTATGGCTTTCGGAGATAACTGATAATGACATGAGCAATTTAATATCTAACTTGCAGAAAAATAAACTAATATCAAACTACACACTCATTCTTCAATCCCTCACCATTAGTCTCGCTATGGCTTTCGGAGGTAACTGATAATGACATGAGCAGTTTAATATCTAACTAACTAGTAAAGCAAATGTACAAAACTGAAATGAATAAAACAATGCTGGAATTAAAAACTAAGAAAAAGAAATCAGCAGAAGGACAAGATTGATTCCATGTCATTAGTCATTGTAAACTATGTGCAAATGCCTGGGCTACCTACTATAATCTGGAACAAAGACACTGATCAGTTAACAGCAGTATAAAACATGAAAAATTATGAACAGAAATAAAACGTTAATACCATAAAAGATGTAATATATACACGTGAAGGAATATGGCACAATGAACGTAAGGAAATGAAGCATGAAACTATACAATAATACACAAAACCTCGGCGTGTGCAGGGGCCCTCTGCACAATCCTAAGGAAGCAGCTATCAAACACCAATTATGCTTATTAACAGAGTCTTCTCATATATTTAAAATGCAGTCATAACAAAGAAATAATGTCACGGCACAGTGGGCTTTCTATCCAACAAATTACACTACAGCAACTAACTACTATGCGTATGAGAACTCATTATTTATAACAAAGAATGTGATAACTAATTTCCTACATTCTGTGCTGATACAAGACACGTGAACCACCACGTCCAGAAATATAGCATCATGGCTGCCGTGAAGATTAAATCTATGGAGAGTGGTCATTGGATTCGGCTTATGGAGTCATTTACAAATGTTGATATGTCTCCCGTGATTTAGAAATGGTCACGCAAGTCTTCATGTGGTGAAAAACAGAGTTCTGTCACTGTGGGACTCTTCGGTTGACCACCGCTTGACTACCTTTGACCACAGCCTTCTTAGGTAAATTCGACTGAGCCAATAGGACTCGATCCATGTCCATATCATTTCCAACTTGCCCATGTGGCTCGATTTTCCTGAAGACACCTACAATATAGACTTTAACAAAATGGTTGCGGAAAGTGACAAGATTCCACAGCTCAATGAGAAAAAATCTAATTCAAACAACAGACACAAAACATAGTTAAAAACCACTTTAAATTCTCTTTTATGATTAATATGCAATGATGTTGATGACTTAGGAGGTCCAGATAAATGGAAAAAGTCTAGAAAGGTGTATAGGAAAGATGCAAGTTTGGGGCTCAACAAGATGGTATCATCCTGGTTATGGGAGAAAAAGGAAAGGTCGAGGAAACCACATGATGCTACAAAGCTACCTAAATCATCAGCATGGGAAGAAAGGCGCACATACAGATCGTCACAGGGGATGACAGAAGAACAAGTAAAAATATGGTCAAAGCATGTAGAGCCCAAGAATGTTGCTGAAGGGGAATCAAGAAAAAAAGATGGAGTGGATTCAAAGGGAATGTACTCCAAGGGTTGTGCGGTTGATGATAGGTAGAGGAGGGGGGCAGCAGGTTCCAACATCCCAACATTAGGGGGAGGAATGTCAATGGTAGCAGGGGGATCCTTGAGTAATCCTGACGCATACTGAGCAAGGATGGGAGAGGCGGATTGATTTTGTTCAACCTTGTACTCGCGAATGACCTCTAAAGAGGCTTGGTAATGCGTGAGGTGAGGACAATGGTGAGAATAATGGCCATGGACACCACATGGTGCACGGGGTTTGTTGGTGCGAAGAGTCTTTGGGTTCTTGGCTATGGATGAGGAAGAAACAGAGGTTTCAGGGACCGTAGATTCAGGGAACGCAACCTTAACCATGGGTTGGATACGGGGCAACTCAAGACAAGTATGGGTAGCATGACCGACACCATCACACAAGGCACAAGGCTTGGCAGGTGGAGGAGGGGTAGGGTCGGGTGCGGTGGCCTTGTCTTTTGATGCCCCCTTGCGAGCTTTTCTTTTCTTTCCCGTAGCTGTCACAACATGAGGGTGGTCTTGCAGAGGGGCTAGGGGCACCGTAGCGATGGAAGGAGTGAAGGGAATCGGTTGAATCGGTGTCACAGCAAGGTATGGTTTGGGGTGGCTGGGTGGGGTCTCAGCTGGAGGAGTAAGATACCATACTGGTATTCCCAGGGTCAAAATAGGGAGGGAAAGGGTGGCCATGATGGGAATCGAATAGACTCCGGGAGGGGGAGCAAGGAAAGGTATCTGACTGGCGGGGTAATGGCCAGGAGGGACGGCTCCCATATGGTGGAGACCTGGGGGAACCAACTCAGGAGGGTAGGGAGGTTCTGTAGTGCTGGGTGGATTGGAAGGTCAAGACGGAAGAGTTTCAGTTTGCTGAGGTGAAGGGCTAGAAGTAGGTTGCGGCGGGCGAGATTGAGGTTGCAGACTAACCAAAGCAGGTTGTGGAAGGTCAGCCTGAGACGATTGCATCATGTAAACATTCGCTAAGTTGGGATTAGAGACAGGAGGAGGGGGAGGACCCAGGAAGGTTCCAAGCAAGGAGGAGTCTTTGTAGACACCAGGGGAAACACTAGTCAAAGAATCAACAGTTTGCTTATTGGTGACAACAAATATGGTGGACTCAGGGGAGGTCTGAGATTTTGGTTCATGATATGTCAACTGGTCGATGGTGACAATCTTTCCATTATGAGGGAAAAACATCTTGCGGTGGACTGCAGATGGGACGGCAGACATGGCATAGGTGTAACTATGCCCCAAAGAATGTTATAGTCAAGAGGGGCGTCGATAACTTCAACGTCGACACAAACAGTCTTTCCCGCAAGGGTGATAGGACAGTTATGGAATAGGCCAATGGGCTGGGAGGCATGGCCATCCCACGCATGAAGGGTGATTGTGGAAGGGGCCAGCTTAGGAGATCCAAGTTGTTTCCAAACCGAAGCAGACATCATACAGATAGATGCCCCCTCATCAATAATACACCGAGCGACGTTGGCATTTCGGATCTTGATTGGGATTTGGAAAGCAACGGAAGCAGGAAGGGGGGGATGGTGTGACTAACGGGCATCGAAAAAAATCAATTTTTCATCAGCAGGATCTACAGCACCCATGGAAGATAGTAGAGCCTTCTTTTGAGAAGGACATGACTGGAGGAGTTCCAGTGTTGAAATGGCAGCAGGAGATTGTGCCAGATCATCTACTATGCTATATGAATGGGCAGCCCGACTAGAGGCAGCATTTCGGCTTAATGGGCCCTTAGGAATCTCGGTATTAACCTCAGATTTGGGCAGAGGGATTTGCAAGGGACCATTGGGTGTCGATAGAGGCTCTGTAGGACCTGAAAATGGGGACTCAGGGACAAACGGAGCGGAAGGCGTGGAGTACTGACAAGACATATTTTGAAGGTTAAGGTCGATGGTGAGAGGTTGGTCGGAGGCCATCATGAGAATCTGGTATTTGGAGGAACCAGAAGGGGAAGGTTGAGTGGTTACCGGGGGCATGAGGAGGTTGAGGGGCCACGAATCCTTGTTGAGGGAAAGGATCGGTAAACACAGCGGGTTCAGAATTATTTGGATGGGGAGGGACAATAGGGGAGGAATGATGTCCCCACACTGTGGCCTGAGACTTCCACATCTGCCGCATCTATGGTAATAGGGTACAATCGTGAGTGTAATGACCATAAACACCGTAACACGAACATGGCCTATTGGTGCAAAGAGGCCTGTCCGGCTTGGGCTGAGAGCCCTGTGGCTAGTTAGCAGTGTTAGAATCAATACTTGGAGGATGGCGTCCACGATTACCAGAGGCAGATTGATTGCCTTTCCTCTTTCTTTGAGAAGGAAGAGAATTAGTCGCGTCCTGCTGCACAAAGACTTGCCCTGGAGGGGGTAGTAAGTGTGGCTACGGGGGTTGAGAAGGCAAGGGAGGGAGAGGTCCAAATGCTGGAGAAGGTGGGACACCAAGCTGCGGGTAAGGATAAGGGTTAGGATGGGCAACATTGAGGTAAGCAGGAGGGTGGGCAAAAGGGGGAGGCATGCTGTATCCTATATACATGCTACCTAGAGAGGGAAAAGTGTTGGAGGTGCTGGCCCCTCCTGGAGGGAAACCATAGCCCATAAGAGGTTGAGCAGTGGTATGTGAAAGAGCTCCAATGATACCGTCGGCAGAGTGAGATGCCCTTAGGGTGTTAGCGCCACCGGGTTTGGGGAGGTCAGGAAGGACAGTATAAACATAACTAGATTGAGCATAGATAAGGTCATATTTCAAGGCTGTTTTGAGGGCGGCTTCTTCGGTTTGAGGGAACTGTGATGCGACATCTTTGCCAATGGGAGGTAAGAGAGAGCGAAGGAACCAGTCCATATAAACCCGATCTTCAAAGGTGGGAGCTCTACATAAGCTCCTTCTTCTCCGCCATTCCTGGACATGAGTGGCAAGGTGGGTCAAAGAGGATTGATGGAAAGAAGTCAAGAGTTCTGTACCAGTGTCGTATCGGAGAGGGAGTTGGAAATAAGATAAAAAGGCTTGGGCAATGGTCGCAAAGGTGGTATGGGAGGAGGTGGCCTAATCAACATACCATTTAGAAGCTTCACCGGTAAGCATGCATTGGAACAATCTAAGATGGATGGTGTCATTAGTAATGGAATTAGATGAACACCACATATGGAAAGATCAGATATGGTTGGAGGGATCTTCACTAGCAAGGCCTTCAAACTTGGGAATTTCAGAGGGGAGCTTGGTTGGCATAGCAGGCCAACTAACATCGTGGCAGATAGGATCATTGATCAACTTATTGAAATCGAGGAGACTGAGACCGGCCATATAAGAGAGCAAAGGGACAGTCGAGGTAGCTCCCATAGTGGTTCCATTGGAAACAGACCCAGCAGTAGAACTGGGGTTGCCGCTAGCGCTAGGCCCTAAACTAGCCATGGTGAAGGTAAAAGGGGGAGAACCAGGGGTAGGGGGAGAACCTGAACAATTAGAAGAAGATTCTGAGTGCGGACTCGGGGGAGGACTTACTCGATGACAACGGGAAGGAGGAAGTCGACCAATCGAAAACTGAGGGTGAAGGCCAAGAAGTCTCTGGGATAAACGCCTTGGAAGCGCAATGATGACAGGAAGAAGAAAAACCAACAAGGGCAGGGAGGTGCAAAATCAAGTGAGGTCAATGTCGAAACAAGGGCAGATAAATGCAGTGTCAATTGATTTTAAAGTCTTTTCCAGGCAGTGTTAACCAGGCTCTTCTTCACTTAGGGTCAGTGTGTGGCGTGTGTTAATTTTAATTTTTAAACCCAGATGTTTTGAGAGTAAAAGAAAAAGTGTGTTGTGTAACTAAAAATAAATCTGCAGAGAACAGTAAATAAGACTGAAATAACAGAAAATTAATAGCTAACAATGCATCAATCTAACCCAAGAAGGCGGGTCTCTCAAAACTAGTCTAGAAGAGGGAAAAATCTAATCAAACACGCTGAAAAGAGGCCAATACATCTAAGGTTGGGAGGGATAGGGATCTAAAGGAGAAATCTATTGAAAAGAGGTGCAAAAAACAGCAAAGAGGCAGAGGCAAGGTTGCTGCTACAAAGGTAAGAATCAGCTAAAGGTAGAAGGGACAAGGAGGTGGCCCTGGAGGTGAACCCAAAAAAAACTATATGAGCTGATTTGAAAAGGAGAAGAGCTGATCTGGAGGGATCTGAAAATGAGGTATCAGATCTAAAAAGAAGAAGGCTAAAACTCTGAAAATTCAGACGTCTGAAATAGCTAAAACTCGCCCACAAAAAATGGAGGGTACTAAAGCCCTAAGGGGCAAGATTCCCACTTATTTGAGTGAAAAAAATCAGAAACAGGTCGAAACGGGCAGAGACGGAGGCTGGAAAACCCTGACAGAAGCTTCAGATAAACCTAGAAAAATTGTTGGAAAATTGCAGAAAAAAGTGCAGGTCACAGGTTCTGACCTGTTTTCAGTCCAGGTCATAGTTTTGGGGAAGAAAAGTGCGCCCTCATGTCTAGGTCGCAGTTTTTTGGCCGATAAGTGTGACCTGCAGATTCGGGTCTCTCGGCGGTAGATTTCAGAAAAATTTGTTGTCTCAGCTGCGACTGATGTCTGTCACCTGCGCAATAGGGCCAGAAACACACGGAAGTTAAAAATTTTAATGTTTGAGGGTTTTATAGGTGAAAAGCACCATAAAAATAGGAAAAAAAGAAAACTGAAGAGAAACCCTAGGGTCTGAAATAGCTAGATATGCAGGAATATATAAAACGATAGCGATCACAAAAGAAAACCCGTGTGGAGTCACCAATTGTTAGTATGAATCTTTCTTCAGAAAAATACCACTTTAGCTACGCATAAAAAATAGCCCTAACATCGATTATGGCTGCAAAATATCTTTAAATATGCAATTAGGTGATCCAAATAATGCTGCACAAATCTAGATCTAAGCATAAAAGACATTAAGTAGATAAAGTAATATGTGGCTCCATGCATCCAATAGACAAGACAAGAACAATTTATTTGAAAGAATTTTTATATTATATTAAAAAGGGGCACCTGAGAGGAAAACAAGAAAGGTGTTTTCCAGTTCTCCTCAATGGGATGGGTTCTTGAAAGTCCTCAACATTTCAGATCTAAAATTTCTCTCTCTTGTTGGTGTAGAAAACCCGGACAAACATAGAACTCAAAGGGAGCTCACAAGCCAAAAATGGAGAATGTGACCAAAAGTATAGATCTAGAGTGATCTAATACAATGAAAAGGTGACTAATGAATGGGGAAAACCCTTCTATTTATAACAAAATATTAGGGCGATCTAGAACTTGGTGCATGAATAAAATATTATTAATCAAATTCTAGAACCACCCTTTAGGAATATTTTATTATATTTGTTGGAGGGAAAAGGATTTTTGACTTGGGTCAATTTCTTTATTTATAAATAATAAATAAATAAATGATTTATTTATTATTTTAAGAAAATGGTGGAAATATAATTAAATAAATAATGATTTATTTAATTATTTATAAATGATTTAGTCAAATTTAACTAGGAATGTTATTTAAATAAGGATTTAAATAACTTATTCCTAGGAAATAATCAAATAAATAAGGAATTATTTAATTGATTTCCTTGTTTTGGGTTAAATATGACCAGGAAATATAAACAAATATAGATTTGTTTATTATTTCCTTTTGGGGTTTCCTGTTTATACCATAAACAACTTAATCAAGGTGTTTTATTAAGTTATTTCACATAGTGAAAGCAATTTTACTTAGGGTAAAATTGGTCTTACATGGTGTACTTGGGTTCATCTAATGATAATAGGTTAGATGACCAAAAAATGGTGTAACAAACATGATTCCAAGGATACAACAAATATATGCCCCAGTGAGTAGAGATCATATCCCTGGGTTCCCACATAAGATGCCCCAGGTGATTTGGGACGATAACCTTCCTATTTTTCAAGGTGAAAAGTTTGATGATCCATTGTTACATCTCATAAAATTTCATATACATGTATGGAAGATAAAGACTAAATGGCATGAAGACTGCCTTATGAAAATGTTCATGTTAACATTAGAAGGAAAGGCAAGGGATTGGTATGAATGGTTAGAGTCTAAGAGCTTGTTTTCTTTAATAGACATGCACCAAGTATTTTATGAAGAATATAAAGAAAACCATTCATCTTTATCATGGGTTGAAAACTGTTGTGATCAATCCCAGAACTTCATACAATACCTATTAGATATTGATGAGGATGTGGTTAATATGCATCCTGAAGATCTCTTAGTAGCCATTTATGAATTTCATACCCAAGACAACTATCATAAAAACCTAGATGAATTAATTGAGGAAGAAAATAATCAAGAAACAGAACACAATCCTCAAGATCCAACCAAAAACATAACTAATGATGATTCATCATCCCTTTTAGTTGAGGCTCAGGAAGACATCCAGCCTCAAATTCAGTCTTCACAAGAGATAGAGAACTACTGCACTTCTGCTCAAAGAAACACAGAAACATATCCTCCTTTGACAGAAGAAGAAATTGATCAAATTATAAACAAATAGCTAGCCTCAGAAAATTTTTACAAAATAAACACTCTTTCCCATTCACCTAGTGAACTTTGTGATAAAAATTTAGAAAGTTCCCTTGTAGATCAGAATAAAGAAAGATCAGTTGATAATCCAGTATGTTTGATTGTTAACATTACTTACATTAATGATTTTCCTAATTTTGATCTGTTTGATGATGATGTTCTCCAAATAGAAGTTGATCTTGCAGGACCATTATTAGTAGATTTGTGGGAGGAATATCAGTTCCACTAACTCCAATAAAGTAATGAGCCAAAGCAGACTATTTATGATACTGATGAAGAAAGATTTAAAAATGTAGTAGATGGGGGAGAATCTCTGAATCTTTACTCTGCTTCATTACAACTCATCAGTAATATTTTTCTTGTGATTGGGAATCAACAGTCGTTTAGCTCAAAGGTTGAGGAGGAAAACAATGAAGAATTTCTTGAGCATGATGAATATAAGGAACGTTCTCCTAAAAGGGTTGAGGTAATCAAAGAGACCCCTGCTCAAGAATATAATGACCTCTTCACAGAGTTCAGTCCACTGAGTCAGAACATACCAGGACTAGAAGAAGACAGCAATGCCAAATATGATGAGTCCTCCAGTTCAGATCATAATGAAGACGAGGAATATTTTCTTTCTCAAAAGAATCTTTTTCTTGATCCAGTAGAAGATAAAATAACCCTGGTTGAAACATACCTATCAAACACTCCCAACCAGGTATTATTTCAGGATCCCTATGTTGATTTCTTGAAGACATTTGAAGAGGGAATAATGATTGTTAGGAGCAGTGTATCACCAAAGTCAACAAAACTTTTTAGCACTGCTGCTAAAGAACATGTGAGATGGGAGTGGTCCTCCTATCTATCTTGCATGCTCAAAGAGATGAGCAGAGACCAATCATGGAACCATCTGATTGACTGGATGTATTGGAAAAGAAAATTTACTAGTTAAATATGTAAATATTTTAGAGTTAGATTATGGTAGGGTAGGTAGGAATGTTAATAAAGCTCAGCCTATGAGAATTTAGTTAGTTTTTGTTTTTTTCTTTGAAATAAAAAGAGGAAAATACAAAAACAATTCAAAAAGAGAAAAGGGGTCAGAAATAAAAGAAGTAAGGTACAACCCCATACCAAAAAAGAAAAGAAAAAAATCTAAAAGTGTGCAAACTTAAATGCCACTACTTGAGAGAGCACTGTTATTTAGTCATACAGCCTAATCATGACTAGATAGATTTCAATTTATTATTGATAGGTTAGTGAATCATATTTTCCAAACAATTTAATCTTGGCTTATCAGTACAATAGATTAGGATAGAAAGAAATGGCTCTAATCAAATCAAAACCTGAGCCAAAGAGAAGAAAATAACTAGTTCTAACATGCTGAAAACTTGAACCAGGTAAAGAAGAAGACAGCTCTAAAAAGATCAAAACCAGAGCTGAAAGAAAGAAGGAAGGATATTCATAATTTTTAGGTCTTAAGCCTTCATAGTTTTGTTTTAAATTTCTGTAAATTTCAGTCTATGTGCAGCTTGTTTTTATGCCATAGTCCTACATCAAATCAGACAGCTTAATCATGTTTTGTTTGTATTTAAATTTCTGTTTTAGAAAATAGAGAATAAGATCTGTCAGACAGTTTAATCCTGGCAGATAGTAGCTTAGGTAGAGAATTAACGAGTTCAACTGTTTAATCTAAACTCATGGAAGAAATAAGGGTAGATTTAGATTAGTTTCTTGCTTTCAATAAAATAATAAAATGTTGATGTCAAAAGGTTTTCAAGTCCAAGTGCACCTTATGAAGAAAAAATGTTAGGAAATCAGGTTGTGTAGGTAGTTGATTGGGGAATGAATTATTTTGTTTGATGTAATACTGATCATCTTTTTAAGCAGCATGATCAAGGAAGAAAAGGTTGTCAAGGATAAGGCACAGGTCTACATTCCAGAGATAAATTTCTGAAGTTCTTGACACCTCCAAGGAGCTACCATCCCTAAGTGGAGCCACTGTTAACCATCAATAAAAAATTTCATAACTGATGATGGCTAAAACAAGTCTATTAGTATTCAAGAAACAAATTTATGCAAAATATGTGACTTCTTGAAGCATCTATGTGCTCTTTATCCTCAAAGAAATCCATTCCACTGATATTTTCATTCAAAAATCCACTAAGTGATCCTATTGTTATAAAAGAGACTGTTCTTCAAACCCATTTTTCATCATTTTTCCTTTGAAAAACCCTTCCGCAAAAACCCCCCATTTTCCTCATTTTACCCTGTATTTTCCCTCAAAATTCCCTTTAAACATGATAAAATCCTTTTATTATGGTTTGAAACCCTTTTTTCCCCTTATCAAAAACTCCAAAAATCCTCAAAAACCTTCATTTCCTGTCCAAAATCTTTCATTTTTTATATAAGGCCTTAAGCCCCTTTCGCCTAAGCCCTCAGACCCTTTTCCTCTCATACAACCCTGACCCGAGACTATCGGCTAAGACTCTTAAGCCCCCATCACAATCACTCTTCGGCATTTTCCAAATCTTCGTTCTTTTTCCTTTTTTTCTTCTTATTTGTAAAATACCGATGTGATATACCACTTTAAATCTGAGCCGTCGATCTCATTCCGATCCAACGGCCCTCGCTCCATCGGCGATCTCCTTTTTCTTTGTCCCAGACCCTTTAACCCACCGATGGTCGATCTGCTGATTGGATCTGAGCCATCCATTCACAAAATATCTAACAGCTATTGGCGCATTGCGTTTCCCTGCCGATGATCTCCCCCTCTGATGGACCCCCCCGCCGATAAAATCTCGACCGTCGATCTCCCTTAGACTAGACGGTTCACTCTCCATCACATCAATGTGTCGCATCGCCACTTTTTTCCCCCTTCCGCTTTCCTTCTCCACTGAAGTCAATCCTAACCGTTGATCTTGTTTTAGATCGACAACCCTCGCTTCATCACAATTTCGCCTTTCCCCTAACCCCTCTTCCACCATTTTTAATCTCTAATCTCTGCGACTTAATCCTGACCATCCATTTCCTCCTAATCAACTGCTTAGATTAACTATGGGAGCACCCAACCAAGGTGTTCCGTACTCCCCCAGTGCCCCCACAGTTGACCCTTTTTACCATGGCAAATCTCAGATCCATGGCTGAGATTCAATGCAGAGGCACACCCCTGAGTTTTTCCTCCATACACCCAATCCCCCTGTGGTGACATCACCTCCTAGTCCCACCGCTGAGCGCCTTCACTCCCTCCCACTTTCACCTTTTTCTTACGTATTTCACCCCTACATGGATTATAGCCTTTTATCACTGTAAACCAATGTTTACCTGACTTCAAGCCTCCCCGCTATGCAAAAAATTGGCTTACGTCACCTGTCGGCCCCACCATATGTTCCACCGCACAACTTCCAATCCTTGCGCTCATCCATGATCGTAGATCTTCGGCCCGAAGATCTAATGGTCCCAAATCAATTTCGCGCCCATTTCACCAATAAAACTAATCGCGCATTTTCAACACAAAAACAGCAGTTTTCGCCTGGACACGTGTCGCCCGACGGGCGATATCGCGTTTGTTTTTCTCTAAACCGCTTACCACTCTTGGCGTGCGTGAAAACCATTCGTGGTTTTCCAAAACCACTTTCTTCAGTTTCGCGTGAAATTCAATTTTAAACCCTGTTTTCAAAGTTTTTTCCATGGAACTTCCTCCTGCATACATTTTAACCTCCTCACTGCTCCTCCCGCCCCCACACAGCCTCTGTAAAGCAGTTTAGCCCCAAATTCACAAGTTTTTATAGCATTTTTGTGGTTTGTTGTAGGTTTCATGGTAGTAGTCATAAAAATTCATCCCACGGTCAAATTATAGTGATATGGCCTTGGATGACGATCCAAAAAGGCCCAAAAGCCAAGAAAAGGGACAAAAAGTGTTGAATTTCAAAGTTTAATCAGTGTTTCATAGACACCGGTTACACAGTAAACCCTTTAGCGAAGCAACAGAAAGCCACCTGTACATAAAGGAAAATAATGAAGATCAGCGAAGAAACAGTGAAGACAGAAGATCAAAGGATAAAGGTTAAAGACACAGTTTGAATAATAAAGATGATTAAAGGAGACCTAAAGCTAAATCTGAGAACTAATCAGTGTTTAAAGCCATAAAGCAGATAGATCACCCAAAAGAATGCTTCAAATTCCAAAACACCGTAGAAATTACTCCTCCAAAGATCAGAAATGCCACCTACATTTCTATTTACCTCAAAAGAATACATATTGAATGCACAGTTAGAGATATTTTGCCAAAGACAGCTCAGAAAGTAATTTCCAGGCTACCAAAAGCCTCAAAAGTCAACAAATGTGACTGAAATTGATGAAACTTAATGTAAAAATCAATTAACAAAGTTAATACATTAGATACCTTCTCCATCAAGCCTCCTAAAGGCCGACAAGAATTTACTCTATATTAATTGAACAAATAACCCTTTCTTTCACTCCACCTCCTCAATTTACCTATATATATCATATGAGGAGTTCATTGTTATTATTGGTTGAATACTTGTTGAATGTAAATAGTTGTTGAGGCTGTTGAAGCTCTATTTGTAATTGAAGAAATATAGGCTGAGAAGAGAAGTTTGAAGCTGTAAAGACCTATTGGACTTGAAGATTGTAACTGGTTTGAACATAAAATATACAAGCTGATTTATGGGATCCTGATCTATGTCAATAGTGATGTTTTTCTTACTTTAATTGTTAATTTTCTCATGTTTTCCATACTGTCCACTTTATCTGATAAAGAATAGAAAATATAGATTAGGATTTACTGTAAAGTACCCTAAATCTCATTGATAAGCTTTATCTTTATGTTTTCTTATAAATGTGTGTTTGGGAATGATTTCAAGAGAGTGTAACCAGTCAAGGAATGTTGGTGAGCCCATGTCTTGCTGAGTAAAACTTGAGATATTGTTCTTGAATGATATTTTCATTGCATGCTAATTAAATTTAAACTCGGGAAGTCTATGGTTAGCCCTGTCCTCTAGTGTTTTCTTCGACAGTTGTTTTAAAAGTTTCCCTTAAGAGTATGTCGAAAGCAGGTTAGGTTCAAAGTCCTTACTTGATCTTAGGCTATTCTTTGTTTTATCTTAAATGTTTTCCTTTGAGAATATGCTAAAAGTAGGCTAGGTTAAAATTCCTTACTTGATCTTAAGCTATTATTTGTTTTCCTTTATGTATGCTGAAAGCAGGCTAAGTTAAAAGTCCTTACTTGATCTTAAGCTTCCCTTTGTTTTCTTATGTGTTTGATTCTTTCACCACACTTCTTAATGTTCCAAACCATAAATAAACTTAAAGAGATTCTTTGATATAGATGACTTGCCCCATATACCATACTTGAAACTTGTTGTGAAATTAAACCCTTTTGTGACTCCATAGCCCAATGGATTGATATTGTTTCTTACCTATCCTATCAGCTGAACCATTCTTTCAACCTGCTCACACCTTTACCCTTCAAAAGACTTCCTTCATTTTGATGATATCCATCCCAACCAAAAAAAAAAAAAACCCTTGTACTTCATAACTAGCCTAATATCATATCATAAGCCTTAAAGAAATATATTTGAAAACACTTATATAGAGATCCCTCTCTGAATCCAAGAGGGCTAGATCCTAGGATTCTAAAGTGGTTTTGATGTAGGATCTGCAACATTTGTTCTTGCCAATCTTGCAAACTACAGACACCTAACAGACCTGTTGAAGTAGGCTACGACATCAAGGCTCATTTGGTTATAATATCTTTCTTTCTCTTAATATATACATGACTAATATTTTGGTTCCTATCTTGTGTTGATGTGATTGATCTTACGCAATACGTTTAATTCTCTTTGACCAATTAGATAGTTATCAATGAAAAAAAATTTTCGTATGCTGCTTTCGTTCTCTGATCTTTGTGCAGACACCTGAGTACCATAGCTGAAGGACTGCAATGTGTCGGGACGAAGATCTAGAGACTGTCGTCACAGCTACGACAACTGCGTTGGATCAAAGGTAGGACAATCTATCCTGACTCAGTTTCATTCACTAACTAGGAATTGATGCATTAGCATGTCCTCTTACTGCTAGACCCACCCTAGGTCTAGAGGAATTGCCTCTGTCTGTAGAGGGGATTTACCTACACAACAATTTGGTGACTCCACTGGGGAATAGTGTGTGTTTGTCGTCTCATTGTTTGTCGAGCGTTTGGCTTTTCAAGTCAACTTTGATCGTCTAATTTCTTTTCTTCTTTTCTTGACTTGCTTGATTGTTTTAAACCATCCTATTTAGTTCCAGAATATCAAGCCTGACCTCTGCTCAGTGGTTTTATTTTTTCCCATGGTTTTCTAGCTTGCTGCAGTTTTTCCTTGAAAAGTCGCATCGATTGGCACATGTTGCTTTTGTCACAGGTGCACCAACCCCTGTTAGGTGTGGATTACAGCCTAATAGTCATGCTGAATCCTGTAGGATTTTATTTAACCTCTTTTCTGAGTTTTTTTCAGTAGTTCTTTGCTCTGGATTGGTTTTTTACCTCACAATTGGTCTATTCAGATTGTTTTGACTCTGTAGTCTCGGTCCTCTCAGCTATTTTTCCATCATATTATTAGTGGAGTTTGTATACCTAGGGTTTCTAGGTGCCTTTTTCTATTTGTTTGACCCTCTCCTCACTGAGCCTTCTGAGTTAAGTTCGAATCACTTTGATCTTTGTCATTTCAATTCACTGACTGATTATGTTTGTCTTTCTCTTGATTCTTTGTGTCTTTGGTTTGTTGGATGATCACTTTTGTTTTTTTTTGAATCTCCATTTTGTCACTTCGAGCATAGATTACATTTCTCGTTGGATCATTTTGGAAGCCCTTCATTTACTTGGAAGTGTGCATCCTTGTTTTGAGTGCATTTTTTATTTGTATTTCATTTTATTTATTCGTTTTAGATCTTTACATTCGTAGTGCTCAAAACTAGTACTTGTTTTTCTTTTTAGTGTAATAATGCATCGTGTGTTTCATTCATCTAAAAAACAAAAAATTGCATTCTTTCGCTTAAATTGAAAATGGAAAAGTAATTTTACATAACTAGCTCTTAAAAAACCAGGAAAGAGTTTTCATTTTCTTGTTTGATTGTATTAGATACATTAGCAAAATTCTTCTTATGTTTTCATTGGTTGCTACTTTTTCATAGATTCCTATCCTTCTCTTAGCTAGCATTCATTGAATGGAAATGATGCTCTTTTTCATGTAGTATGCATTTAGGAATTCGAGATCACATTCAGTAAAGCCTTGAAATCGAGACATCAATTCAAGATAAACCTTAAAACAAATTAAATCAACCTAAGGAAGCAATGAAACTAACACACATATTTTATAGGTTTAGGCTAGTGACATGTTTTGGTGTCGTTAAACCTAGTAGTTGTCGTTCGCCACCTAGCATTAGACAACACTAGTACGGACTTGTGCTCCCCGTACCATCACGTATATAAAGGGAGACCCTCATAGGTTGCAATTCTTTATCCATAGGAAGTTGAGTCTGTCGTTTTGTAACTGTGATACACTAAACACAACATTCAGGGAGACTACCTGCACATACATCAAGTCCTTGGTCATTTCTCTTTCATTTGATCACCAAGGTGTATATGGCAGTTCACAGAAATTTGGTACACCCTCTTGCTTAGATTACCTGAGTAGTCATTTTGGTCTTTTCGTGACTCTCTAAAACTAAAAATTTCATCGAGCACTTGTCCTTTCACACTTCTTCAATCTGAAAGTGACTAGAGTCATCTTTTGCTTGTTTCTTGACACTTAAAACATGAAAAGCAAAGTTTCATTTCAATGTCATAAAATTAACTGCCTATGATCACATGCCCATTAAATTTTTCTGCGTGGATGGTTTTTTGTAGTTCCTTAGTGTTTGATCTTGAAGCCTCGAATAGGCTATCTCATTTCCTTCCTATTTTGGAAACATTTTCCCAGTGGCAGAACCACCAGTTTCACCGTCTTCTTCACTGCATCCTAGTTGTAGTCATTTTCCCGACATTTCTTTGGAAACACCTCAGTCCACCAGGTTTGTCAAGTCTTCGCAGCCTATCCTCCCGAGTATCTTTCCTCTCGCTACCCAGTCTCCTCCTGAAGGGTCGATTGATTTCAATTGGCCATCTCAGGGTGCTTGGTCTGGTTTTGGGAGTGAGGAAGAATTACCTCCTCTTACTTCGGGATCACCATTATTATTCACTTCTTTACCTCCTAGTCCTCGTCATCTTTTCGACGATCTTACGACCTCGTCAGATATGGATTCTTCGAGTCCTGTCGGTAGTGAAGAGCTTCAAGTTTCTATCGGGAATATCAACTTTTCCCATAATATCTCCCGTATGTCTCTAGTCAACCTTCCCCTCAATTGGTGTCTCTTCCACCCGGTTATCATACTTTGGGTCAGATCATTTCTGGTGTTTCATCCATGGAATAATCCAGTATAGTCGCTCCCACTGGAAGCTCAGTTTTTCCTACATTAGGAATGTCACCTTCGACACCCATCTTGTCGGCAATTTTTACAACTGTCCTGGTCCAACCTACCATTTGTGTGGCTTCATCTGCACTGGTTATTAGTATGACTCAGTCTTTATGGTATGTTTTTGTTCATAGGTCTATCTTTATCAATCCCATGATGGCTGTTAGGCCCGTTGTGAGTGGATCACAGCCTTGTGCTATGGAAACGCATCCTACGTGCACTGCACCTATGGTTTCTACTTATAAATTTGATGACTATATTTTGGATATTCAGCAATGGTATGCTCCCTCTCCAGATTCTTAGCTGCATAATTCTACAGCTCAGGGTTCTTAGTAGCCGCAAGCTCCTGGGAATCCTCCACATCATTATGATGTATACGGTAATCCCGTATATTTACATCCGATTGATCCAAATCTACCTATTTATTTGCCTCTGGCTGATCCTTATTAGTTTGTTTACCATCAAGGAAAATTCTTACAGGGACAACCCTCAGGCCTTCAAGGAAAACCCTTACAGGGACAGCCTTCGGTCCAACAAGGACAACCCTTTGGTCCACAGGGACAACCTTATAGTCCGCAAGGAAAACCCTTAGAGGGACAACCTTTGGTCCAACAAGGACAACACTATGGTCCGTCTGGTCAACCTTAATTTCAACTAGGAGCATCTTATGTTCCTGGGGGGGGGAATATATCCACCATAGGGACAACCTTTTGTGCAACAACATCAAACTTACGTTCAATAAGGCAAAGCTTTTGTACAGCAAGGACAACCCTACAGTCTTGCACCGAGTCAACTTGGTTTTGAGGGGAAACTTGGCCCATCCCAACCATCAAGCCAACCTCTTCCACAAGGGCAACCCGGTGGCCCTCACTATCCATGCCATCCTTCCCCTCAAGGACAACCTACCCAACCTCAGCAGCCGATTCAACCTGCTCAACTTGCTTAGCAACCGGTTCAACCTGTTCAACCTACTACACAGGGACAACCTGTTCAACCTGCTCCATAGGGACAACCTGCTCAACCTCAAGGTGCTACTTACCCTCCTCAAGGTCAATTTCAGGAAGTATATATTGCACCCCAAGGTTTCCCTTATTACCCTCAAAGTCAATCCCAGATGGTGTATAATCCACCTAAAGGAAATGCTTACATTCCGCAGCAAAATCCATACGTTGCTCAGCAAGGACCTCAGTGGTATGCTCAGAATCAGTATCCCAGTCCTCAACCCTAGTATGGGAAGAATTATCAAGCTTATAACCCCTATGGACAAAATCCTTCGGGACAAAACATATGGGGGAATAATTTCTCTCAACCTGGGTGGAATGCTAACACTGGTCTTTATTAACGACCTACAATGCCTTTTAATCCTCAATTACCATTTCTCACGACGTTGGAACTGCCTGATGTGTCAAATTTGACAAACAATTTGATCCTTCATAGCCCGTATTGGCCTCCAGTTCCAACCAAAATTCCTGGTGATTATCCCAAATTTGAGGGCAAGTCCAGATAAGACTCCCATGCGCATGTTATGACATACCATCTTTGGTGTTCCTCTAACTCTTGGGTTGACGATTCTATCTAATTCCATCTTTTACAACGGACTCTTACTGGTTCCACTGCCATGTGTTACATTGAGTTATCTCATGGCAACTTCCAATATTTCAATTCTTTAGCCACGGTGTTTCTCATGCACTTTCAGTTACCGGTTCGGTATAAAACCAGGACACACCTCCTCACATCCTTGAAGCAAGATCGAGCTACTCACATTTGAAATCATATTCATGAGTGGAGGCATCGGCATTGCTTAATCAAGTTCGAAATTCCTGATCAAATTCTAACTGATTGGTTCACTACCTCCTTCATTGCTCTGATTGCTAAGGACATTGCTATGGGGGCATGCATCACTGAGGAATAAGCCATTGCTCGTGCATAGTACCTTGATCTTGTTTACTCTCAGTCTGGCATGTTGTATTATCTCTTGCATGATGCCCCTTGACTTGGAACTTCCAAAGCACCGGCGACACCATCCGTCGATAGTATCATTGGTTCCATGTCTCAGACTTCTCAAAAGTCTTCTCTTCCAAATCCTAGGAAGCAAAATTCCACTCCTTCCAATGATACTGCTTCTCAACCAACCCCGAATCATGTTAAAACCATGGAATTGAATGTCGTTCAAGCCAATCCAGTGGATAAAACTTCCAAGGGTAAAAAGAAGGGTAAAGGTAAGGCCAAAGCCGATACCCCGAAACACGATTCTCAGAAATCTCGTGCTGATGATGGTTCATAGCATAAACCAAAGTATCCTTTCTTGATTTTTGATGAAGAGAACTACACCAAGGATTGTCCTCGATGGGCCGAAGTGAGTCAATTTCTCAAAGCAACCCAAGGAAATCCAGCTGTTCTCAAAGAACCATTTCCATCACAACAAACTCAGTTGGTAGAGCAACCTCAGTCCTCTGCCCCATTTGGCTCTCAGGTTTTCATGATGAATGGTTCTGCATATGTTTCCATAGCTACTCGGTTAAAATATTATACCGAACCACATCAAGCAGCGAGGAAAGAGATCGTTGATGGTCCTCCTCCTCCACCTACTTCTGGCCCTCTTTAGATTGAAAGGCCCAATACTGAGCCTATTGTATGACCACCTTCCAAAGGTGTACTTCGTAAGTCTTCTTAAAATCCTAATGCCCGTGCTTCTCAACATTACAGTATTGTTAAGGATTTGGCTCAGGTGCCATCTACGATGTATGCATTAGAATTACTTCAGAGTTGTCCATCTCAATGGAAAGCTTTTCTATCTTCCATCGGTGAGGTTCATCTTGTTGATTTGAGCCTTATCACTTTTGACTTGGAGAATTTCGTCCCACGTCTCCCTCACCAACTTGCACTCATCATCCAATTTGGTGGAAGGTAACTTGAGTAACATCACACAAACAATGCCTATCAACATTTCCATCAAACCGGGAATTATCGAGAACATCCATATTGGGGTGACCTGTCTCTCAGTGAGGTCCAGGTCTATACTAGTCTCTTTTGCAAGTTTCGCGATGTTTTCGCATGGTCTTACAGAGAGATGCCCGACATCAATCTAAGTATAGTGGTGCATGATATTCCTACCTATCTTGGTGCGAAGCCTATTCGTTAGCGTCTTTTTCTTGTGCACCCTAGAAAGGTTGTGGCTATTAAGGGAGAAGTTGAAAAACTTCTTAAAGATAGTTTTATCTATCTGATTCCCTTGACAAAATGGGTTTCCAATTTTTTTCCTGTAGATAAGAAATAGGGTACCATTAGTGTTTGTGTTGATTTCTGTGGCATTAACCATGCTTTCCCTAAGGATAATTATCCTACTCCTTTTATTGATCAAATTATTGGTGATTGTGTTGGGAGTGAGATTTTTTCCCTTATAAAAGGGTTTTTTGGGTATAACCATATTAACGTTCTTCCGACTGATCAACATAAGACCGCCTTTATTTGTCCTTGGGGTACTTTCTCTTATAAAAATCTCCCTTTCAGTCTAAAAAATGCTGGGGCTACATTTCAGTGAGCAATGTCATATCCTTTCCACGATATCAAGCGCATTATTCAGCCTTATCTGGATGACCTTACGCCATTCGGGTCTACCGACTCCGCAGACTCTTAGGGTTTATCATTTTCAAAAACGGGATTTGTCTTGATCCACTCAAAGTTGAAGCTACTATTAATCTCCCCTCTCCTTCCTCCTTACATCAGCTGCAGAGTCTGCAGGGGAAAGCTAAATTCCTATGCCATTTTATACCTAACTATGCCGAAGTGGCCAAAGGATTTATGCGATTACTAAAGCAATGCGTTCTATTCCTCTGGGATGAGATCGCCCAAAAGTCCTTCAATGCACTAAAGATGTTGCTCGTCAATGCTCCTCTGTTACATCCTCCGAATTATCATCGGGATTACTCCCTCTGTTTGGCCTCTGCATTCAGCATGATTTCCATGGTTTTGGTACAAGACAATGATGATGGTGACGAGCATGTCATTTACTATCTTTCTCATAACCTTAATGATACTAAAATGCAACATGCACATTTCGACTATATTTTGTTGCGTACAGTGACTGTGATTTCTGATTGCAAACCTATTACTTACATATTGACTCGTCAATTGCTGGGGGGCAAGTACTCGAAGTGGATTTTCATCCTCCAAGATTTTGATTTGGATTTCATGACTACCAAGTCGAAGAAGTCATTAGTCTTCACTAATTTGATCTACTCTCTCCCTTTCGATTTCTCTCCGTCTGGTTCCGAGGAACACATTCCGAACATCACGCTTTTTCTGATTAGCACCCTCAATCCTTGATACGATTATATCATCGTATATATTTAGACTTCCACCTTCCAATCTGAGTTGAAAAATGATGCTCGTTGATGCATCTGTCCTCAATCGTAACCCTATCGCTTAGTGGGAGATTCCCTCTACCGCGTCGGAGTTCATTCCATTCTCCACCGGTGTTTGACTTTTGGGGAGGTTGAAAAGGCCCTGAATGATTTTCAGAGTGGCACCTGTGGTGGTCACATGTCTGGTTATGCTACTGCACAGAAAATTCTTCGTTCTGGATATTTCTGGCCCACCATCTTTAAAGACTGCATTGTTGTTGTCCGTAAGTGCCATGATTTCCAAATATATCAGCGCAATACACGCGTCGCCTTCCCATCTTCACCCTGTCATTACCGTTGGTCCCTTTGCAAAGTGGGGCACCAATTTTATGACGTGTAACCCTCACTTACTGGGGGGCATGCTTATATCATTGTATCCATTGACTACTTCACCAAATGGGTCAAAGCAATGCCTACACTTATGGCTGACGGTAAGACAATAGCACAATTTCTATTCAATCATGTCATTTCTAGGTTTGGTGTCTGCCAAGCCATTGCTACCAACCATGGTTCCCATTTTCAGCATTACATGGTGGTAGAGTTTACTTCCAAGTTGGGTCTACATCACGACAGCTCAACGTCGTACAACCCTCAGGCCAATGGCCAGGTTGAAACCTTGAACAAAGTTCTCATCACTATGCTTCAACGTACGATTAGGATGCACAAATCAAATTGGCATCTCATGTTGTTTTAGGCTCTTTGGGCGTACCGAACCTCAGTTAATAATGCGACCAGATTCATTCAATTCTAGCTTGTCTATGGTCTGGAAGCTACCCTTCCGATTGAATGTGAAATACCTTCACTCAAACTGGTTGTTGAATTGTTTCCAAATACTTCGCCAGAAGAAGAGCATCTTCTCTATTTAGAAAGGCTTGATGAAACTCACTACTTTTCTACCCTGGTCATTGAAGCATAGAAAAAGTGGGTGAAAGCTCATTTTGACTAGTTGGTTTCTCCTCATTCCTTCATAAAAGGAGACCTCGTCCTCCTGTACGACCAAGCTCATGATAAGCTTGGGGCAGGAAAATTTCAACCCATGTTGCATGGGCCCTACATTGTTAAATGTGTTTTGCGAGATGGGGCTTATGAGCTTATTGATTATGAAGTTCATCCTCTGGATCAGCCCTAAAATGGGTTGTATCTTAAAAATTACTATGCATGAGTCATTCGTGCATATTTTTGTACATAGGTGTTTTTTCATTTTTGTACATTTTTTGGCTTGGTGTGCTTTGAGAGCATTTTCCTACTTATTGGATCGTTTCTTATTGTGCATATGTCTATTACCCCTTATGTCGGTTTCACATATGGTGCTTCCCGTAATACCTAGAACCTGTCTTCAGCAACCTGGGTGATTTATGATCCTGCTGGTGAGTTGATAGACCTTCAAGGTATATATCTAGGATGAACTACAAAAAATGTCATTGAATATAGTGTTGGTATTGAACTATTAACCAAGGCCATTACCCTTGACATTTGTGCATTGATTGTTAACCTAGACTCACAGCTTGTTGTTCTTCAAATTAATGGACATTATTATGTTAGAAACCCTTACATATTAAGGTTGTATTTGCGTGTTTTTTTACTGGAAATACATTTTGATTACATTACATATCAACACATTCCTAGATGAATGAATGCATTAACTGATATAGTAGCTAACATTATATTAGATAGAAATTTGCGCAATTTGGTATCCATGTGCATCATAAGTTCAAAAAATATGTGTGTTTGGGTTACATCTAGAGACATCATGTCTCTCAAAAAATATGCGGAAATAAAACCCAGGTGTCTACTCAACATGATGCTCATGATAACATGTCACTGCCCGTACAAGTTGCCTCAACAACTGTTGAACATGGTTTGAAACC
This sequence comes from Pinus albicaulis, assembly GCA_034641835.2. NCBI lineage: Eukaryota > Viridiplantae > Streptophyta > Pinopsida > Pinales > Pinaceae > Pinus > Pinus albicaulis. Next base: position 1,476,156,205 of record CM076580.1, read on the forward strand.
CCTGTAATGTTTCTCTGGTATGCGTGAGGAACATCATTGATTTGCGCATAGTCCGGGATCCCACAGGAGATTCCCTCCAGGTTGCATATGATTTCTTCCTCCTCGCATCCCTCACCATGAAGGGCCACATCAAATTCACGAGGAATCCACCGTGCTATCAAGGACATACCTACAGGTCTCTCTGGGCCAACATCTGCAATTACATTGATTAATTTCAGAACATGCATAACAAAAAAAATCATAATACTCATCAAAATAAAAAATTAGTCTTACCCAGTACTTCATCCCAATCCTCTCCTTTTTGGAGTGGGAGATCTGCATCACCAGTGAAATCCATGCCAGAGTAGGGTCAGTCGTCCACGACAATCAACTGTCGGTGGAGCCACTCAAAGAACTCCTGTCTCCAGGACATCTGTTGAATTCCCCCTGACCTTGGCATAAAATTTTCCCAACGAGCCATCCATGTCTCCTAGGCTAGTGGTGTCAGAACTATTACCTCCTGACGTTGGAATATTGGTGATCATTCCAAGATGAATGATATCAATATGGACCCATAGTTGAACTGCTTCAGCTTGGTTTTATTGCATTTTTTTCAGTTGATGCTTCATGTTGATTGTTACCACCTCTGACCAGTGGTAAAGGGTCGGTGTCATGCAATCTACAGCAAGCAATAGATGTTTTTTTTGGCCTCGTGCAGGACTTGCGATCCAGCAGGTCATGTGATGGTGTGCAACACTACCCTTAGTGCCAAGTCTAGAATAGTTTGGATATCCAATTTTCCACTTCCCGATCCTTTCCTTGCCCCTAGGCACACCCTTTTAATAACCATACTCATGTTCTACATTTAGGGTCGGGTGCCGGTCAGGATTGGTACTGCCCCCCTCCGTGACAGTCCGGTTATGAAGTAAACATATGAGACTTCTATCTCAAGTTCCTATTCATGAATAATGAATTTTTCCTGATCAACATCCCAAACACTGATCAAGTACTGCAACATCTCCACTTGATCTCTGAGACATGGTGCCATAAATAATTTCTTGAGCCTGCAATCTCTGAGAGCTTCCATGCATCTCCTATTACCCATGGCTTCCTCATCTTCTTCACTATGTTCACTTTCTTTCCATTCAATCACCATTTTGTCTTTTCACACATCAAAAAACATCCATATGGTTTTCATTAGCCAAATCCAAATATTTTGAATGGTTAAATTGGGCCTTCTTGTTTGTATTTACATGCTAAAAATGTCTGCCACAGTTGGCGCAACTGTTTTAGAAACAGTCATGCGAATTGGCATGCCACTGTTCAATTTTTAGGCCGGTTGGCACGATTCCATGCCAGATAATCGTGCCAACCACCGCGCCCTAATTTTTGAAAAACCCTCCCATAGATCTACAAAAATGGGATTACATGTAATAAAAGTACTATCAAAATGTAGGGAAAGATGTGAGTTCCTACCTGGAACAGACGGATTCGATATTGGTCTTCTAGATTTCCCGTTGTCAATGCCGCAAAATCGCATTGAAAAAGGGTAACAAATTTCTCACAAGAGATAAAAGTGAAAAGTAATTTATTTTTTACCATATTTGGCATTTTATAACTTTTCAGAACCCTAATTAGGTTTTAAAGTGTATTTTTCGTTTATTTCGCTATGTTATTTCAAGAAATGGGTTTTACGTGTGTATCTTGTGTAGCGACAGATCCTCAATGTGATGGAAATGAAGTAACGAGTTGTAATTTATACATTTTCGGACTCGGTAAAAACACGAAAAAGTCATTTTTGGAGTCATCTTTCAGCTCTTTTCTGACTCTCTAAAATTTAAAAGATTGTCGAGACTCTTGTCACTTAAAAATCGTTAAATAGCTACGAAACAATATTTACGCAGTATACGTTTACCCCTTTTTCAAGCTAGGATAGATTATTTATGAAAAAGGAATGCCTTATCCTATCGTGGCTAAGAGGTTCTCTCAGACAGAGTTTTCTACCTTTTCATATCTGTGAGACTATCTATGAAAAGGGACTACTAGATTTTTCTTTTCTGCTTCTTTTCAAACACTCTAAACATGAAAATATGTCGAGTTGTTCCTTTTTTAGACTTGTTAAAACCTAAATGACATCGGACACTGTCACCATGACGTTACCAAGTTAGTCCTTCTTAGGGCTCATAAAATGTACTAGGATGGATTTTTTCGAACGAAAAACATACATAACCATCATATGATATCCCCTTCAAGATTTTTTTCCAAAAATAATTGGGGTACTCGACAGAAATGGTGGGGGGAAATGGAACCAGTTCTCAGTCATGTCGGTAGTATGTTGCTCTTGAACATGACACTCATCTACATTCATGTCGGGTTGGGGACATCTTATTTCGTCATTTCTACCTCCATGGGTTTGGGTAATCTATTTTTACCTCTCATCTGCTCTTTGCCACCTCATCATGACCATAGATCCCTTGATGTCAAATACTGCCAAATCCGAAGTCGTGTCGCTGATATGTTCAAGAGGAAGTTTCCATTTGTAGTTTTCAACCTCCCTCTGATTCTCTTTTTGGTCCTGATTCACTATCATCATGTTCCTCTATCTCGTGTCAATGATGTGGGAAACATATTGGCCCTCCTTCGACCAGGTCACTTCCTGTCAACTTTAAATCGTTATCTAGGAAGTTGATCTAGAGACTCCCTTCCAGTACCTTGGAGATTGCATGCCTCAATGGAAAGTTCTTCGCATTCGATGACAGGTCCACATCATTAACCTTTGATCGAGTGATTCTGCAGGTGTTCGACACCAGATCACTGCTCACATTTCATGGATTGTACTAGTTGTACCTTGAGAGCCATTTTCTTTATTGGTGGTTTCTCTCATGCCTATTAACATCTTTCATCATTGGCTGGTAATCTGGTGACTTTCTTGCATGTTCGACTTGAGCTCACATATTCGCATGCTTGAATTTGTACTTGTTCGGGTCAAGATGGAGTACAAGACCCTAGGTTTTTTTTTGATAAGATCCAGCGTATGACATATTGTGGTTTATCATGACTATATGCATGACTCTTTTGATTGGATGGTTGTGACCATACCCGAGTCTATTTGTTGATCCTTACTGTTGGATGGCTATGTCCATACCTCGGATCTCAGTTTATATGTACTCTATTATGGATGGTTGTGCCCATGCCACATGTTCATGTATCAGATATATCGATTGTATGTTTACTTGAAGGTCTTCTGAAAGCAGCGTTTGGTTTAAACACATTCTCATAAAGCATTTCACTCCTCCCTCTGTCTCAGACCTTGTGCATTAGGGGGCATCTGTTACATATAATTTTTTCACCATCCCTAAAATCCCCATCCCGCACATTGGAGGACCATTTATGTAACTTATATGTAGTGTCATGCCTTGCAAAAAGTGTCATTGCATCCCTTTACATGAGAAGAACATTTCCTCTGTTAACTATTCCTGGAACAAACCATAAAAAACACATGTTTTTGGGTTGGCACTGGTAGGTAGTTATGACCTCGAGCCAATAAGGGAAATTAGAACTAGGCCCCACGCCCATTGGTGCTTTGTCTCAGTGGACTACCCAGGTCAAGTTGTTTTTGGAAAAAAATTTAAATATAGAAGCGAAGTTTCCATTCCCAACCACTTTGTGAGTGAGTCAACATGGGTGGTTCGACTGAATAACGTCTAGCACCCTCCTTTGGCTTCTTGTTCTCTACTTTTGGGAAAACCTCCCAAAGGATAAGGCCTCACTTCCATCATTTAAGGATCCCAACCTCCTCCTCTCCTTCTCTAAATACATCTCTCTCATGAAACCAACCTAGTTCCTCAAGTTTTAAGGAAACCAACATCCTGAATGATTTCCTTAGGAATGGTGAGGACATGATCTCCTATGCTGAAATGGGCTCATACTTGCTAATTTGACCTCCCTTGTGCCTCTTTTTCTCAATGGTTTCATAATCCATGTTAACCCTACCTCAATGGGAAAGGGAATTAGGGTTTTAGTGAAGGGAAAAACAGGGGATTTAGGAAATTTTTGGGAATAAAGGGAGATGAAAGGGTTAATTCCTCACTTGTGCCTCTTTTTCTCAGTGGTTTCAGAATCCATGTTAACCCTACCTCAATGGGAAATGGAATTAGGGTTTTAGTGAAGGAAAAAATAGGGGATTTAGGAAATTTTTGGGAATAAAGGGAGATGAAAGGGTTAAGTGCTTTCTAAATTATTGGGAAAATTTAGGGGGGTTGGAAGAGATGTTAGGGAGTAGGGGAAGGGGTCCAAAAAGGGAAGAAATAGTCCTAACCTAGAAAATTCTAGTCTAGGCTAGGGTTTGTAGGAAAATAGGGTAAATAAGGGATAGGAATGATCGGAAATGTTTAGGAGAGTATATGACAGGTGGGGGAAGGTGAGTGAGCTTCAAACATAGGGTTTTACATAGAAATTTACCAATGAAAACATGAAACCAAGAAAATGGACTCAAAACCCTAGAAGAGGGAATTTCTCTTTCCAATCATGAAATGAAGACACAATAGGTGATTTGGATGCCCACTTACTTTTCACTGATACACTGGACATGTTTGTTGAAGAAGAATCCCTATGCAATGAATATTTGGCCTCCCAAAGAAGAAAACATGACACTCTAGAAAAGCACGGCAAATGCATAACACAGAGTAGAAATGGCACTTCTCGAGGAAAAAATGGCTTCTCTGAGGGTGAGAGTGAGTTTTATTACTAGAGAGAGGTTTCTTGAAGATAAAATGAGCAAATGAGAAACTCATTTAGTCTTTTGTAGCTTTGGAAATCAATTTTCTCCTTTGGTGGTAAAGTGGCCCCACAAAGTCTTTTTCACTTTTTGATTTGAAACTGCACTTCTAAAACCTTAAGTAACATATTACATCATGATTGAAATTAAATTACACTTTTAAAATCTTTATTGAACACTTTTCAATATTACGACTCCTTCAAAGTTGGATTTATTGGTGAAATGACTGATTTTTAATGATTTTGATCCTAAGACCTAATGGTGACACTTCATGAAATAATTTGAATGATGACCATGGTTATGTGATTGAAATGGTCATGGATATATTTCAGTGGTGACTCATGAAAATTAATGTTGGAAAGACCAAAACATGGACTAGAAGGAGTAGTAACACACTTAGACACACTAGCCAGTGACCATAAAAAATTTGACCAAAGTCCCTAACAAAATCTTGTAAGAGAACAGTTGATCACTGGTGACTGGAAGGACTGGAAAACACTAACATTGGCTACAGTTGGGGATGGCAGCTCCTTGGAGGAGTAAAGAACACCGTACACCAATTAGCCTTATCCATTAGGGATGGAGTCAAAAATCAAGACACCAAACTCGATACTGAAAAATGACTGACAAATTGAACTGACTTGACTAAAAAAAAGTGACTACTCAGTGCAACAACACTTACAAAACTTATTGATGGAAACATATCATCGATATCTTAGGGCCTTCACCTCAGGCTTAAAATCTTTATGATAACCGCCCACCTACTGAAGACATATATACAATGATGTTAAATGATCCCTCCAGTGTAACCAATCCACCAAATGGCTACTTACTAGAATCACACTCACATTTTCCTTGAGCATGTAGAGAAAACAAAAGATAGACCACTCTGAGTGTCTGTTGAAGATTTTCTCATGATCAATAAATACAAGAAAAATCATCTCCCCTGTTGACTGTAGAAAATCAATGTAAGGATCCTCAATAATTTGAAATGTTACCTTGTCTTGAAATCCAGCAAAAATACACATGCCCCTTTCATTTTGATCTCAAAGAATACTTGGTTTTTGATCCATATGAAGGCATAGGGAAGTATGAATTTCTGCTACCTGAGTGTTGGCTGTAAATTCCTCAAGCATGAGCAACTTTGATTCTATCTCTGGCATACTATCTATCTCAGACTCATATTCTTCCAATTCATAGTCTAAATCATCCTTGAACAGAAATCATTCTTCGAGATTATTAAACATGATAGCCCTCTCCTCATCATGAAAGAAAACAGTCCTGTTAGCTGATCTCCTTGCAGGAAATCATCATCACAAATTGGCTTACTCACAACAACTTCCTGTATATTTTCATCTGCCTCATGACTGTCATCATTTAAACCTAGATTTTCATTTTCAATAATGGAAGGAATTTCACTCACACATTATTGACTGTGTGAACAATGTAAGAGTTTCAAACATACATTAGCTTGGGATGTAACATTACTATTCAGGAGCTAATCTATTTCATCTTCAGACAAAGGAGAAAATCGAGTTTTATAGCAGTTACCATTATCTTGGTGATTTTCATTTTCAATATCAGGAATAGCCCTTTCTCTGTTTTGGTCCCAGTCTATTTCATCCAAGAAGGAAGATATTGATTCTTGTTGGGAGGAAAAATCATAAAGGGATTCTAAAATCTCTTCTTCCATACATTCTTCATCCCCATACAAATTTTCAAGAAATTTAATGAAATTTTCAGAAACCTTACAACAACTTTCAATCAGCGATAAGGAAAAATTATAGCTTTGATAATGTTGAAAGAAAACTGAATGAAAATCCTTTAGATAATATAAACTAGCCGATAGTAGGCCTTCATACCATGATCTCACTTTTTCCTCCAAGGTAGCCATGAATATCTTCATAAGACAATCTTTAGGAAACTCAATCTTTAGTCTATGAATATGAAAATGAAATTTGACCAAATGAAAACTATCATCTTCTCCATCCTGACCTTTAAATTTTGGTAGCCTTGTTTACCAATCTATACAAGGAATACGGTTTGAAAACTAGGAATATGAGCTTGATTTAAAGGAGCATACCTTCAAGGAGTTGAATCCATCTTGAAAAAGTCAGGTCACAAGGACTTTCTTGAAACTACTGGTTTTTGAATAGTGGAGTCGCCATGAAAATTCTAAACCTTTGGATTCTTTGACACTGGAGTCCCCAAGTGAAATATGAACAGCCTTCTTGTGCCTGATCACTATTCACCGTCAACAATCAGATCCGATCCTTTTCGTGCTTTCCCAGGGAATATTTTTCACCTCTTTCCCCATCAACGGTGCCAGAAATGTTAGCCTCTACAATGCCCCAAGGCTGAAAGGATTTCAACAAAGGTAACCTCAAACCAAGCTTTTAGTTTAGTAGCTAGCCCTACCAAACCAGAGAGGGCTCTCTCTATGAAAAACAAAGCCAAGGGTTTGACATGTGCAAGAATGGATTTTAGGCTATATAGCTCAGCTCTAGGGTTTTAAAATTTTTAGGGTTTTTGTACTGGATCAGGGATGAAAATCATGGAACTAGTTCAAAGTATCAAAGGTTTCAGTTGCAAGAGATATATAGGAGAAAGATAGATATGATTTTCTAATGGCTTAGGATTTTTTCAGTGTAGTGTAGGGTTTGAAATATCAAGAGATCATAATGAGCATGTGCACCATGAATTCATTAATCAAGAGAGAAACTTAGACAAAATGAGATTCCTAACAAAATAGATCTTTAATGAAAAGAATTATGTTTATAACCTCTTAGGAAAATCAATGAATATCATACATATGGTAAGGGTACAAGTATATCATTCATATAAACCTATAACAGAGAGAAAAAATTATCACAAACTCACAACACGAGAATTCCTGAATAATAGCTGCAACTGTCCTTTGATTTCTTGTAAAAAGTGATGAAGTACAAGCTACAATATTTCCACCCTTTAATTTCCAACCATAAAAATTCTTGAAAAATCCATACACAGACTTAAAAACATCTTCCCCTCTCTCAAGGGTCGAATCCCTTAGTGTAGGAAAAACTCACAAGATTCTCTCAACAAAACCCTAAAGGCTAGGGAGGTTTGAACAAACCCTTCTTTTAGATTTTGACTGACCCGATCCTCATTAATGAGGTCAAAAATTACATAAAAATGACCATGAAAACCTTATTTACATCATATTACATCAAATCAACATGATAATAAATAAATTACATCATCATACCAAGATTTACTGAGAAAAAACTCGAAATTTGGACAAACAGAGAAAAGTGCAGTGCATGTCTGATAAAGCACAACACATCTCTGATAAAGCGCAACTCCCAGCTTCTGAGAGACTTTTGAAGGCCTTATCACGCTCCAAATCTAGTTTTGAAAGTTGATATGGAAAGCTAAGGATGTATAGTTGTCATTAGACACCTCAAGCAAGAACAATGGACACTACATGAGGGGAAAATTCCATTTTACACAGGTACTCCCAAAAACACAACGCCTGTTCCAAAATAGTAGCAAAAAGTGTGTGTTTTAACCTCTTTTTGGGCATTTTATCTTCACCATACTGCGAAAAAGGCACCCCATGTGGATAGCTTTGATTTATAGGTCATTATCTATCCAGAAAATTTTACTTTTTGGCATTTGGATGGCTGAGTAAAAGGCACATCACCAAGGCGCCGCACTTTTGGCTGTACTGCAATTTCCAAATTGGCCAAAAGTCACAAAAAACCAAAAATTTCAAAAATTCTCCAAAATTATCCCATGAAGACCTGTGATGATATTTCATTCTATGAGAAAGGCTTCAACAAGTAAATCAAACTTATCCCTCTCTTTTTGCTTCATTAGGGTTTCCTTGAGTTTCTTCTTTAACTGTTTGATTCTTACTTGGGAGACATAATTTCTTGTATAGCAATGCATGGCCATGTGTCTTTGCAATTTTTTGTTCCTATTTTCCATCTTGAGAAGCATTTCCATGTGGAAATTCACTCTATCAATCCATCCTACCTTGCCTTTTTCAATTTCTACCAAGATGAGTTCATCAACTGTCATTTGATTTTTTAGTGAAGATGCTTCTTTTTACTACTCAAGTGCCCTCTTGAGTCCTCTATTCCTTGGTCTCTTTGTTCTACCCTGATTTTCCTAATATTCTGAATCATAAATATCAACTACTACCTTACCTTTTTCATCATCCTTTTCCAAATCAATTTTAGGCTTGTTTAAGAGCAATTGATTTACCTTTAGTTGCATTTTCTCCTGCTAAAAGAATGAAACTAAGATGTTGGCCTTTGAAAAACTCTCCTAGAGCTCTCTAATATTAGCCTCCTTCTCCATGATGATCTACTCATTCACCTCCAAATATGCCATATTAGTGTTAAGGTTGAATGGTTCCTCATCTTGAAATGGTTCATCATGATGTGATGATGATCCTTGTTCACATGATGTAGGCTTGGCCCTTTCAACAATATCTAGAGCAAACACAAGCCTCTTACCTCTGACATAATTTTGTGTCACCTCTGCACTAGGAACTCTTTTGGTAGGTTTTCTTGAGGAAACAAGCTCTTGATATGATTTTTAATCCAAGGGCGTAGAGTGACTGCTAGACTGAGTTGGAGAATAAAAAAGAGAATTTGAATATATAAACCATCCCATTACAAATTTATTTGTGTGATCATATGGGAAACCAGGATCTTCACCAAGCCATGGTGAAAAAAATGAGCATGGTGATTTTCTCCCAATATTCTAACCTTCTATGCCATCTTTATCATGCTTTTGTAAAGGTAATGAGGAAATTTTAGGGTTTTTAAACTGGTGAAATGCATCAAGAGTCTCATATGATACTAATACAACCTTGAGTATCTTCCCTCACATGTGAAATATCTCATGATCAGTTTCATGATAGGGGCATAATTTTCCAACAACTATCTAAATGGAAAGACATGTGTAGGAGTTATTTTGTATGCTAGCTTCAAGTACATTTTGTAACTTTCAATGTTAAGGTTTTTACTCTTAAATGAAATTTCTCCACTATTTGGAATATTTGTGGGTGTATCAATGGTATCTATTGAAAGAGTGAACTCCACCCTTGCAATGGTCACCTTATCTCTCCTCAATCTGGTGGCAAAAGTGCTGGTAATTTTGTCATGAAAACCTAGTTCCTCAACCTTTCGGAAAAAGGCAAGTCACCCAACATCCTGAAATGATTTCTTTAGGAATGGTGAGGACATGATCTCCTATGCTAAAATAGGCTCATATGTAATATCCCAAAATGGGAAAGATAGGAATATTAAACATATGCATAATTCCAACTACAATAAAATTAGAATAAAACATGAATAACTGGAAAAATGTTGGAATAAAATAAGACATCATACATAGGAGCATAAACAGCTAAGCCATATCATTATAATCACAAAAAATGAATATACACGGTGCTCTAAAAAGAATGCACTCAAGCCATCCAAAGATGGTTGAAGCAACTCTGTATCCTAGCACTGGAATTGTTGTGATGTTATTGTTGTTGATGCTCAAAACTATTACTGCTGGGAAGAATATCCATGTGCTAGAGGATGTTGGAGTGCTAAAAAATATCGAATATTTTAACCACGTATTCTACTCGAAACCCCTAGAAAAACCCAAAAATGGTTTGGCCGGATTTTGAGTTTGGAATTTCGGCCCTTTTTGGGTTGCAAACTGCACCCCTGTTGTTTGAGTTATGCACTCCTTGGAGACAACTGCTGATCTGAGGCTGAAGGAATGATCCATCTACTGAAATAGCACCCACTCAAATCACTAACTAAAGGGTTGGTCCCTTTTCCTGATCCCAAGATGAGAAGCATAATATCTAGCTCCTCCACTGAATATGTAGTTGTTGCATGCACAACTGTTGGGAAATATTGCCTTGTCTAGGAGGTTTGATGATGTAGTCTACTGATAGATAACACAATGTTGATCCCATGATGTTGAAGTGATCCTCGGAGTGAAGGATTAATCCCTCATAGGATTCCAAGTTGAGGTTCTTGGAACTTCCTCTTCTCCACAAACCCTCACTGCAAAATTACGCATTTCCTGTAGGAAATGTTGCTGCATAGGAGAATTAGATGGATGGCCTAATGTCAGATATGAAAATGAAACTCCCGAAAGACTACAATGGATTCACAGTGTGAAGGGTTGATCCCTCCATAGGTTTCTCAGTTGAAGTACTGAGAAGAACCTTCCAAATCTCAAACCTTAGTTCAGGAATGCGTAATTCCTATAGCTAGGAGTGTAGATGAGAGTGGCTGAAAGTGGCACTGATTTCAGGATGATGAATGCTACCCAAGAAAACCTTCCGAGAGTAGGCACTCGAAGTCCCTCACGGGTAAGGGTTGGATCTCTGCTTGAAGACACCCATGTGCTAAACAACACAACAGACTTAGCTAAACAGCTGAAGCGTGCAAATAAATATCTTACGACACTCAACAATAAAAACCTAGACTCCCTTCCTTTTATGGTTGTGATCCTTCCCTAGCCTTGGTCCACCTCATAACTATGCTACACATGTGGCCACTAGCCTCCATAAATACTGTTTTGTCCTCCATGATGTCCATCACTGTTGCAATTACTCTCCACTTCCTCTATCATGTGTGCATTTAATGCAACACTTCCTCCATCACTTCATCATTATTTCTCCATGATCTTGCATTTATTCCTCCGCTATCTCCATCATCTTCCTCATTATTTCTCTATGACCTCCACTCTTTCTTCATTATTATGATGCTCCACTACTCCATAATATTACTCCACTACTCAATTAACCCACATTCACACTATAGAAGTGGATTTTATTCATCTATTGGGTTTATGGGTCCCTCCACCCTTTTATTTACTTAACTGAATAAGAAAAGTAAGAACTCTAATATTCCAATTAGCTGATGGAAAATTTGGAATATTACAGTCCTCCCCGCAAAAATGTTGCTTGTCCTCAAGCAACTACAAAAGTGGATGTTGCAAAAATCCATCTCCCTCCCAAGTGGAATCCTCATATGGAAGGTTTCCCCATCTGCTCCAATGTGCTATGAATGCCCAGCTCCATAGTTGCCTCTCTAGAATGTCTAGAATGGCCTCTAGTTATGTAGCTAGATGCCTCTCCTCATCAATGAGTCCCCAAGTGTCAACTATCTGTTGTCCAAGAGCCTCTTTTCTGCATGATATATGTAAAGTGTAGTGGTTCCTTCCCCAAGTGGAAAGTCCCAACTCATAAATTGTCTCTCCAACCCATGCCACATGGAGTAGGTTGTGTCTCTCCATGCTCCGATCCTTGGCCCTGGTGGCTTACTTGATCTAAGAATCATCTCAACACTGTGAAAATTAGGAAATGGAGACATATGGATTGACATGTGAAATATCGAACCATACTCTCCCAATAGCAACCACTGCAACAATGGCCCTTGATGCCACATCACACCATCATCATACCAATTATGGTAGCCATACTCTCTCAGGAGAAGCCACTGTAGCAATGCCTCTTGCTGCCACACCACCTCATCATCATACCAATTATGGTGGCCATACTCTCCTAACATAAGCCAATGCAGCAAGGAGTCATGTTTCCATCCCACATCATCATTATGCAAGGTATGGGAGAATTTCAATCCATATTATCCCAAGAGTAACCAGTGCAACAATGATTCTTGTTTCCACCCTACATAATCATAATACAAAGCATGAAGCAATGATATCTTGATTGACATGTAGAATGTCACACCATACCAACACAACCAGGCTTCCTTCTACCACATCATATGAGTATCATGCAAAGTCCCAAACAATAACATACCCATTGACATGTGATATGTCATGTGATGGCCAAAATCTCTCAAAAGTAACCAGCACAACCATGCCTCTTGTTGCTACATCTCATCACTACGGTGCAAGGTAGGAAATAGTGATACACCAATGGGCATATAAAATGCAATGTATCGGCCATACTCTCCCAAGAGTAGCTAGCGCATCCATGCATCTTGCTACTGCATCACCTCAGCACTGTGCAAGGCATGGAACATACCAATATGAAATGTCGAGTGGTAACCATACTCACCCAAGAGTAGCCAACGCAGCCATGCTTCTTGCTACCTGGTGTCATAGATTTGCAATTATATTTCCATCCAACTATGGGTGATGACTCATATCATGCACCAACTCAGTATCCACCCAATGGAGAAGCTCCCGCCAAAAACTACTCATACAATAACTATCCCCATCACTATATGTGGCCTTGGGAAGACCATGAAGCATGAATACATGCCGGAAAGATAATCTAGTCACGAGTGAAGAGATGTATTGTGTGAAAATTTTGAAGCAATGTGCATACCTCAACAGTAGATAAATGTCGACAATACCATCCTCCACAATTTTATGACAATATTTGCACTCCATGGTACATCTAAGTGCATCCTCCTTGAGGTCTCTCCATGAGAACCTCTCACCGATGGCCTGGTAGAACCTATGTGGTTTTGAATATGCTACATGCAGAAACTTCTCTTTGAGTTGTGAGGTGCTCATCAAGAAGGCTCTATCCTGATAATGGAAGATTTTATCCATTACATGATGTCTACCATCTACCATCTTCCCATCCAATGCTTCATAAGTGAAGCAGTCATCAGAATTCTCAAATAATAATTGTGCCCTCAAATCATCATTGCTCCTCAGTGACAGCGTTGTTGATCTCCATGATAGTGCATATGTTGTCTCATGGCCCTCTCCATACACAATGATGAACTCATAGTCCTACATTGCACTGATCCACCATTGTTACCTCCTTTACAACTACTTCTCCACCTCAAAAATATGCCGAAGACTATGGTGGTTGGTCTTCACCCAAAATATACTACCAATCAAAAACTGTCGAAATTTTACCAATGCATGCATAATGGCCAATATCTCTTTTTCGCAAGTAGAATACGATAGCTCATGCGACAGTAACTTATGATTCTCAAAATCTATTGTATATCTTCCCTGCATTAGGACTATGTTAATCCCATCCTCAGAAACTCCACACTCCAACAAAAGGTGTTGTGTGCAGCTCAAAAATGTCAAATTGGGATAGCTATACATCTTCTCTTTGAACCAGTTAAGGGTCGTTTGCGCAGTGATAGTCTGCTGCTCCAAATCAGCAATCTTTTGTAACCCTTGGTCATGCAAGTGCCCTAATGGAATGACCCCACAAATCTCAAGATGATGTGCTAAAACAATCTGGGATGGAAATGTATGCATACCTTGGATTAGCTGATGCTTGGTAACATCTTTCAAAGCTGTTAGGGTACTATAATAATAAGGTTCATAATTTTTTAATTGACTATGATTAGTCTTGTAAATATGTACATACCTTGCTTTCTACAAGTTTTTTTCCCATATTTTGAAAATAATAAAAAATGAAAAGAGGGTAAAAGTCCTAAAAGAAAGATCAAAGGACTTGAAAAGAAAATATCAAAAAGAATAAAAAATGTACCCCAAAGACAAAAAAGAGATAATAATAAGACATGAAAGTGAGCAAGTCAAAATGCCACTACTTTTTACTTTTACTGCAAAAATAATGATTATGTGCAGCTTGTCCAAATTTCCATAATCCATGATGAGTTAAATAGTTTAATATTAACTTTTCATGCTTTAAATTTCATGTTTTATATAGAGAATAAAGATATGTCAAATTTTTTAAACTTGACAAATAAGTAGATAGTTAGAGAATAAATGAGGAGCTCAACAGTTTAATCTAAGCCCTTGGATGAAATAAGGTTAAAATTAGATAGTTTCTTGCTTTAAAAGAAAAATGGATTTAGGGTTGCAAGCTTAAATCCGCCCATTCAAATGAAGTAAAAAAATGTTAGAATAATGATGGGTAGGTAGAAATTAGTTGTTCAAGGCATGTAATAAAACATCATTTGGCAAACTACTAATTTCCACTCCCCCACAATGTTCCAGCATTTAAAACCTTCAGTTAAATAGGCTCAAAGCATTTCTCTGAATTTTTTTGGGACCAGACCCAAGGATCAATGATTGATGGGTAATAAATATTGGATTCCCTTCATAAAAGCCTATTTCCTCAACATATTCACCCTTTTCCAAAAAAATATAATCCCTTTTCCTAAGTTAAAATACCTTTTTTCTTAGAGAAATTAAAACCCCCCCTCAATTAATTTCATTTCATCCAAAAGCACTCAAAAAAACCCATAAAATACAATTTATCCTAAGTTTAAGTGTAAATATTTAATGGGACAACCATTGTGCTCAAAAAATTTATATTACACTTTACTTAGTTTATTTTAGTGCATTCTACTCTTTCATTTCGTATTATCTCTAAAATAATGTATTAAATCCTTTTAAACTACCCCTTCCTGTATATATATTAATTCCTTTATTTTCAATATATCCCCAAACCCACTATTTTAATGTTTAAACCTATGGTCTAAATACCCATGTGGTAAAATTTACCCCGCCCATTCCCCAAAGGTAAAACACATTATATAACCCGCCTTCATAAAACATATGCAAATACCTTATTTGCTATGTAAATACACATCCCTCCTATCATATTAATAAATTGAATTATACGTTAAAAAATATGTTTTAAACATATTATTTAAACCCCGACACATAATATTTCCTGGGCCCCATGCCCCACATACCAAGCAACTCCCTCATTTAATCTTCGTCGTTCACACACCTCCCTCCATATCTAACAAACCAAATGCCATATCATGTTTTCAATAGCGATAACGTTAATCAATTTTTATTTTGCGAAATAGGAAGTTTTTTTATACTCTCTCCCCTCCACGCGATGCTTTATTACTGGATCACATTTGATTCAATTAAACCATTTACCACCCTAAGCCTATGCGATAACCACTGGTGGCTTTTCCTTCCAATGCCAAAACCACTCGTCTTATCATTTGACCGACATTCAATACTTAACCTATTTAACCTAATAACACTATAAAACTTCATATGCATGCACGTAAGCCCTTTTTCTAGATTCTCTGTGTGTTTACATCCGCCCGACTAAAGAAAAACTCTCTGTACACCATTTTCATGCCAAATAACCAGAAAAACCATTGAAATTACTGCCAAGACTGCTGGAAGCGTCCAGTTTACTTCCAAAGACTTCCACAGCCATCAGAAAGCCTTTCCGACGCCTCATAAACTCGTTTAAAGACCAAACACCTGCAAAAAACAGGTATTCTTTGAAGAAAAATAACCTTCCTGTCATTTGAAAAAGAGTTTTCTGAGAAATTGAGCCTTATATTTTCCCATAGAAAGACCCTTATTTTTACCTACAAAGAACGGATTCACTGTAAAACTATGATAAAACCCCAATTTTGATACTATATCTAGTTTTAAAGCAAAATTGAATATATTTAGCCTTTGAAAACCTTAAAAGAACTTCTAATCTATCCAGAAACCCTTTGCAAATACTCACAATCTTTCTGTGCCTAAATTAAACCATTTTAAGTCCAGTTTATCCAAGAAGAATATAAAACCCTGGTTCTACCTTTTATTGAACCTTTAAAGAGTTTGAAGATCAGTTTTAAAGCTAAATTTGAAAGGTTAAACCAAAAATAAAGCGAGTTTGTGCCTATTACTATTCAATAAACCTCTATCAAACCAGAAATACCTTATGTAAATAGTTTAAGCTTACAGAAGGGTACAAAAAAGTATAAATACAGAGTTTCAAACATCCAAAAAGGTCTAAAATGTCAAAATCAAACCCAACAATGCCTTCCAAAACCACTATTGTTGTAAACCCTCTACAACCTCCTATTGTAGATGTGGAGCATACACCCCTAGCAGATATTTATTACAAGATAGCTGATCCAGTGATAGAATTTAATCTTCTAGACCTCCACTGCTGGAGTCTAGAAAAATATTAGATCAGGGAGATGAAGTTCATATTTGGGAGTCAAATCTACCCAAGTATGTAGTTCCACATACTCATCAATGTCCAGAAGCCATTAGGTTGTGTCAATCCTATTATTCACATGAACAAAGAGCCATGGTTAATGCTAATAAAGAAATATTGTTTACCATTACTGCAGAGTCTATTAACCTAATGCTTCAGCTCAAACTAGATCCCAATGTAGTTCCATTATCCATAAAAGCACTCACAAAGCTCTATATTCAGTTACATTTTCCTAAGAGGTTTCAGATTTTCCAAAATTTCATGCCTGCCTATGTTGAAATCCCAAAGATAAACCCTCCTTATTCTACTTCCAAATTTCCTGAAGGGTCAAGTCATGTCATCTCTATGCTATCCTTTATCTTAGGTTATTTTACTGATGAGAATACAAATGAGTCAATTTTAGGTTTTCTATCCACTTTTGTGCCAGGTCAACCTCCTTTTGTTATCTACAATTATGCTGAATACATAACTAATAATATCCATGAATAGCTTGTGAAATTTCCCACTGAAGGAGTTTTCAGATATTCATCTTTCCTCTTTCACATGTTTCTTTACTTTCAAGCATATAAGTTCCCTATAAACCTTCAAAAATTTGATGTAGAAGGGAATCCTATATCAGTCATCTTTTGGACATCTTTAATCAGGAAAGAATCAACATAATTCACTTATGTGGATTTTATAGACTCTTTTTTTCATCCATTGATAAACATGTTGAAAAACAGTGTACAACCAAGAATAAATGATGAGATAAAGAAAGTATTTCAGATGTCAAAACAAATTAAAACTGGAGATTAGTACCTTTACCAAAATAATACAGAGATCAGAGTTTTTGGGTCAAATATTTTACCCTATAAAATACCAAAATACTTGCCCATGAGATTTTTTGTCTTAAAATACATCAGGAAAATACTAAATTCAGATTCTATAAACTTCTTAGCTGCCAAAAATAAGACTCAATTCAAGTTGAAGAATCAGGTAGGACCTTTCATTTGCAATCACATGCATGCAGGTACAAAGGCAGCAAAACAGTTGCTGGAATACAAATTTGAAGAAAGTTTCTTGTGGAATTATGATCCTTAGGGAATTATAAGTAAAATGAGGGTAAAATGAAAATTGACCCCTTATTGACATGATAAAAGGCTAGAGATTGAACATTTTTCTAGTCAAACAGAGTGGCTCGAAAATAGTGGCTCGAAAATACCTTGATAGAAGAAATTAAACAGGGTGATACTAGTCACACCTTGAAAACTGCAAATAAAGAAGATAAAGCTAATAAAAGAGTCAGAGAAGAAGGTATCTACATTGTTGAGACAACAACTGAGACTAGGTTTAAACTCAGATATAATAAAAAGCCTAAGCTCAATCCAGTGAACAAGGAAAAAAAGACAATTGAGATTTTAGAAGAAGAAAACACAGATGTTGCTACAGTGATTATAAATGAACAAGAAAAGGATACTTCAGACACACAAATGGTTGAGAGACAGCAAAACATGGAGGCATCATCATCACAACAAGAAGAAAGTACAAGTTTGGATATCAAAGAGAAATAGTACAAGGAAATCAAAGCTAAGAATGAAGAGTTAAAGAATGAAATCTATTCATAGTATCTAAAGCAAACTCCAAGAAGTTAGAACAGATTATTATCAGAATTTGATTACACCAACAAGAAATTTCTTATAACAATTCTACAACCAACAGTGCCTAAGCCCACAACATTAGCAAACTACAATAAACTTGACCTTGAAGTACCTGTTAATAGCATTCATCCATTAGATCAAATTGAGTTTCATAAGCAGAGTTTTGAAATAATTTATTCTACAATGACTAACAAGGCAATGAGTGCCCAAAAGCTTCAGAACACTATAACCAATTTAAGATATCAAATCAGGATTGAGAAATCTTCTTCTCTTATCAAGGACACTAGAATCAAGTCCTTAGAAGAATTGGTAATTGAAGTGGGTTATGACCTAGAAAATGTAAAAGTTGCAGAAGAGATGATAAAGAAGAAAAATGCTGACATAGCAGCACTTAGAAAACAATTGAAGCTTCCTCCAACAGAACATCCACAGACTAAAGAGATGCTGCAAGAGGAAAATCAGAAAGATGAGATGATGAGTCTCATTCTTCAAATGACAGCACAAATTAAATAAATGGAGATAGAAATGGACAAGATTATCCAAGAGAAAGAAACAACTAAAACTCATAGTGCTCCTCCCATAGTTATACCTATGGTAACTATTGCAGTTCCATCAACCTTAGCAGAGGCATTGGCTCCAAAAGCCCCATTGGCAACAACTGTGCCAGTGACATCTTCTACTACCTTAGCTACAGAATCATCAACATTAGCAGTGCAGCAAATAGATGAAGCCAGCAAGCTTATCAAAGATATGGAAGAGATTTCCATATAGAGTAATGAGATTAATAGGTTGAATAAAATGATTGAAAATCTAGAAGACACTAAGAAGCTAGCCCAAATTAATTCCAAAACTTAGGAACAAATGCCTAACAGGTTGGATGTTGAATTAAAGAACTTACAAAAGGATTTAAACTTGAAAGAACCTATGTCCTATGTGAGGAATCAATTATGGACCAAAATCATTGAATCCATCAATGATGTTTGGCCATCAATACAAGTAATTTATGAGCAAAAGGATTTACTAAAGGCAGCTCAAGAGGAGATTCAGAAAACAAAGAATGAACTAGGTTCCAAACCTGAAGAGGCCCTAGAAATAATCAAATTTCTCAACAATAAGAACAAAAAAGAATTGGATGAGATAGAAATTACTGAAAGAACAGAGACAATTCTTGAAATAAGAAAAGTAATTTCAAAGAAAAATTTGATGAAGCAGCTAGAAGAAAAATGTGGAAACATGAACATAGCCATAACTAAATTTATGGTTAAATTTGAGATCTTAAGGCAAAATGGTTTGCCAAATATTCTTGTTCTTAATAATAAACTTATGCCACAAGAAGACTACAACAAGAAGATCAGAGATCATGCAAAAGAGCAAGTAAATAAAACAGAAGGACAAGGAATTCCTAAAGGAAAGGCTCTACATAAAAACTTTGAAGACCTATTTTATCTATAGCATGAAATAAAGCATCCTTTTGTGGTAAAACCAACATTTTCTAGATACACATAGGCAGATGAGAACTTTAGGAAGTTGAAAAAGATCAAAATTCCTGATGAAGAATTTTGGGAAAAAATCACTGACTTACTGTAAAATTCAAATTGCAATGAAGAGGTTAAAAAGACAGTTTGTTGTTTTTTCATATTAGAAACATAATTTACAACAGTAAGACAAGTTAAAACAATGGTGAAAGAGTATCAGATAGTAAAGTGTATCAGATGAAAGAGTATCAGATAAGAAGATAACACTTCAAAACATATTAAAAGATCTTTGCCAGCATTAGGGACAACATGGCAGCCAGCTGCACCCAATCCAAAACAACATTTCTATTTTATTTGGATAAATAGGATAGCTTTCTAGTTGTTAAGCAATTGTCACTATATTTTTGTAAAAGATATTTTTATTTCCTTAGAAAAATATTATGAGTATTCTAGGATATTTTGTAAACATTTCTGTATAAATACTTCATCTTTTGAAGTATTATTGTAGAATAAATTTCTGAGGATTTCTATAGTCAATATTTTTGTACCTGAAGGCTTTTTGTAGCAACTTCAAGTAGAAGACTGGATCAAATCATAAAGCATCATATTTTAGGATTCATGTGATGAGCCATTGAAGTGAAGTACTTTCTACTGTCATTGTTTATCTTCTTATGTTTTACATGCATCCATATATGTGTTCTAAATTTGAATGATAAACTAGGAATATTATTACAGGATTTGCTAAAAGCACCCTGTCTTTAGCTATTTATCATTTCTATGTTTTCTACTGATTTCCAGAGTTGGGAACCCTTAATTTCTCCCTCTTTCGAATGAACTTTTTCTTCTCCTTCCTTATCTAGATCAAAGAATCCTTGATTTCTTTTTATCCCAATAAAATCACTTCATCAATTAGCCTTCCAAGATCTTCAATGACTTGTCTATGTTGCCCTAAAAATATTTGACTTTTTGACCTTGATCCTAGTCCTGTCTACTTGACATTTGACTCCTTTGCCCAATGGACAAACAGATCTATCACTATCCATCTCATTACGTAATTTTTCTCACCAAACCAAACCAAATAACAAAACCAATTTGCACATCATAACTAGCCTAATATCAAATAATTAAAACAAAGTTAAATCTTATAGAGAGAGCCCTCTCTAAGCCCCAGGAAGGCTAGATCCTAGAGTTTAAAAGTAGTTTTGTGGTTAACTCTAATGTTATTTAAACTATAAATCACAATCTCACAACTTTGAGAATTATTAGAGTGATAACATACTGGTGACCATGGTGGGGAACTAACCAATCCTTAGTCTTTAAATAGGTCTTTAAGGAAATCTTTTTCATTTTCCTTTTACCTTAAGACTTTTTTAAAAGTCATGAGTATCATTTCATAAAAAATGTAATTTTGGCTTCTATAAAAATCTACTATACCAGGTCAAATCCAGATCCTAAACTTGTTGTTATAGTAGACAATTCAGATAGAATTGGAAAAAAGAATAAACAAGTAGAAGATTTAGGTAACAAAGTTTCCTTATTTAGATCAAATTCTCTTCCAAAACAGTTAGCAACTATACAAGACATTTATTTTGATTTAAATTTTGAACATTATTTATTCAGAAAGAAATCAGAGAGTGATTTAAATAGCACTGTTATAGATCCTAATTTTATTTCATCTCTTGAAATTAAAAAGGAATCTGTTTCAATAGATTTTGAATCAAAAAATTTTGAGATTTATGATAAACTTGATGAATTGAATGCTACTATACTTAAGGAAATAGATGAAGCTCTTTTTCCGCATTCAGTTGAATTAGCTTCCTTATCAACATATACACCTAAGCCCTCTACTTCTCAGTTAGATACCAACCTTTTAGGATATGTAGGTTCATCTTTGTTTACCACTACATCATCCATAATATCCACCACACTTCAGTCTACAGATCCATTTATCCCAAAGCAACCATTCCAACCTCGAGTATTATTTCCATCTTCACCCACCTCAACACCCCCAATAGTTTTCCTTCTACATCTCACAATACATCATTCTCATTTCCAAGTACTTCTTCATATATCCTAGTTTCATCTTCTACCATCCCAACTTCACCTTTAAGTTCTTCAACCACATTTTCTAGTACATCATCTTACATTCCAATCTCATCAGCCACTTCCTTAACTGCATCAGCTAGTACTTCTAGTTCAGCCCCAAGCACTTCCAAATTACCTCCTATATAAGCTAAAATTCAAGCCATGGCTACTAGGTATGCTCCCTTGTTCCTTCCAGTACAATTATATGATATGCCTTAGGATTACCAAAGTAAAATACCTCAATTTTATGCTACCACACATTACACTGCCCAACAACACATTAATAAGATGATAGATTATTTTGAGCTTCATGAAATAGATGATTATGATGTAAAAATGAGACTCTTTTCTCAAACATTATTAAGGGAAGTTAAAAAATGGTTTAAAGGTATTAATCCTAGTAGTATAGTTGATTTAGCAGTCTTTCATAGATTATTTTTGAATAAATGGGAAAAGAAGAAAAATCCACTTCAAATATTATCTGAATTTGATGCAATGAAAAGAGCACCTAATGAAACAATCCAAGATTATTGCACTAGATACAACAGTGTTTACAATTCAATCCCTGCCAATATCAAACCCACCCCAGACTTTGTCCTACTCAAATTCCCTGATGGATTTGACACAGATATGGCCTATCAATTAAGAGAGAAAAATGCTAACACTTTAGAAAGAATGAAAACAGATGATGTTAGTGTAGAAGTAAACATATTGGCCAGAAAAGCTATATTAAGGAATGAGAGGAGAGTAACCATAAAATAAAGGACATCTAGTTCAAATGGAAAAATATATTAATTAGCTAAAACTTTAGAGAGAATGATGGATAGATTAGACAACATATAAAGGATACCACAATGGGATGATCAACAACAAATTAGAAATCCCAACTTCAGGAAAAATAGAAACATAAGAAAATCTAAAGAATCAGCTCCTAATCAGAAAATAAGACCTCCATTTCAAGATAATTATGCTGAAAGTTCTCATCAAGATGAAGATGATGAAGACACCATAAGTCTAATGGGTATAAATTATGATAACACTATCTTTCTCACACAAGAAGATCAGGAGTTATTTGAAATGCAACAACTTCAATTAGATTCAGGTGAATCATTTGACTATAAACAAGGTTATGATTTCACTATAAATGAAGTACACAAGCAATATAACCTTAGAAGCAAGAAAAATATTGAGCCTTCTATTAAGAAAATTGCACAAACACAAACTAAGAAAACAGTAGAATCTCACACTACCAAAGTTCTGCAAATTCTCCCTAGGCAAAATAAGCAAAATTCTAACTCATCCCAGAAAGTTTCCAGCCCTAAAATTTCACCCAGTCCCAAGATTGTTGATATAACAGAAGAAGTTGTCCAAACATCAATAGATTCACAAAAATCTGCTGCTATTAAAACAATTAATTCTACTGAAAAAACAATTTTATATCCCAAAACACCCACTTCCGACCCTAAATCAGTAGATTGAAAAGCTGTCACTGCCAAAATAGCTTCTGATAATTCAAAATCTAAAAAAAAAATCTACTTCTTCTCAAACCATTACTGAAAAGAAAAATAAGAGCAGTAAGACACAAGAAACTCAAACAGAAAATGAAAAGATAACTGTAGAAAAAGAAGATAAACCCACTCAAACTACAGTTACTAAAGAAGAAATAATTCAGCTTAGTAAATCACAACCTTCATTTAATATACAAGCTGAAATTGAAAAATTAAAAATATAAATTCCTTTGACAGAATTGGTAAAGCATGATTTCTACAAAACAACTATCACTGAAACCTTAAACATGAATGATGGAGAAGACTCAGTAAACTTAATTAATGATCAACCAGAGTTGATTTTTGGTCCTGATGTTAATGGAAAACACCAAGATGGAGCAGTTCCATCATTTTACATTAGCTTAACTTTTCATGACCAAATATTACACAATGTAATGTTAGATTTAGTAGCTTCACACAATCTAATGCCAAAAGCAATAATGGAAACCCTGAATTTAGATATCACTAGGCCTTACAAAGATCTCTTTTCATTTGATTCAAACAAAGTGAAATGTTTAGGATTGATTAAAGATTTGTGTGTCACATTAGTTCAATATCCTGGTAAAATCATACTCATGGACATTGCAGTAGCTGATATCCCACCCAAGTATGGAATGCTCTTATCTCGCTCATGGGGAGCCAAATTACAGGGATCTCTACAATTGGATATGTCATATGCTACCATATCATTTTTTGGCCAACCAAAGAAAATCTATAGGGAAACATTGATGAAATACATGGTGAGTAGTGTATAAAGACCAAGAAATTACCTAATTTACACTACACCTACTGCCCTAGATTCATTCATCTTATGTAACTTTGAAATTGATAATGAAATCAAAACTAAACTAAAAGACAAAAATAAAACACCAGACAGTGAAAATATCTTCCATGAATCATTATGGCATTTAGATTTTGATGGTTCAGTCAATAAACTAGGAGTAGGAGCAGGAGTTTGGATAAATAATATCGAAAATAATCATGAAGAAGGCCATGCTTTCAGAATTAATTTCAAATGTACCAATAACATGGCTAAATATGAAGCTCTCATTCTAGGACTTCAGATTATCAGAAATTTAGGAGGTAAGAGAGTATCAATTATGGGAGACTCAGATTTTATTGTAAAACAAATAAATGGAGAATATTCTGTTTATAATCCAAGATTAAGTTGATATAGATAAACTGTGTTAGATTTCAAATATGAACTGTTGGAATGTAATTTTTCTGCAATACCAAGAAAACAGAACATACAGGCTCACTCCCTAGCAAATTTTGCTAGTACTTGTAATCTGCCATTTCAGCCAAATCATAGGTATACTGCAGAAGTCAAACACAGACCAATAATTACATATAATCTCAAATATTGGCAAATTTTCTCACATGATCAACAGATTTACCATTTTATGAACAATGAAGGTGAATTCCATAATTGTAAAATAGACACAGACTGTACAGTAGATCAGAAGTTAGATAGTGAAATTGATTTGAATAACATAGATGTAAAAAAAGTAAAGTTTGCAAAACCTACTAATTTTAGTCAATCAAACATATATAATTTAGAAAAAGTAGAAATTGAAGAGATATTTGATGAAGAATTTGATATTTTCAACTTAAAAGATAACTTTTTACCAAAAGGCTTAACTCATTTATAAGATTTATTTGACTCAAATGATGTTGCAAGAAAACCCAAAAGGGAGCCACTTAGATCTGATATTGAGGAATGTAACATTGGTACAGAGTTAAAATCTAAGATGATTAAACTTTCCAAAGCTTTACCTAAGGAAGAAAAAGAAAAATATATTGCTCCTTTTAAGGAATTTCAAGATGTTTTTGCTTGGAGTTAGGAAGACCTAAAATCCTATGACACTAGCATAATACAGCATAAAATACCTATAAAAGGAGACCAAAAACCTTTTAAACAAAATTTAAGAAGGATCAATCCTATTTTGATGCCTTTAATTAAGAAAGAGGTAAAAAGAATGTATGAGGCCCAAATAATTGCACCAATCATATATTCTGATTGGATTTCTAATCTAGTTCCCACTAGGAAAAAGACAGGAGAAATTAGATTATGTGTTGATTTTAGAAATTTAAATAAGGTATCCTTAAAAGACAATTATCCTTTACCAAATATGGATCGCATTTTATAGAGGGTAGTTGGTTCTTCTAGGATTTCACTTTTAGATGTATTTTCAGGATACAACCAAATTTTAGTCCAACTAGAGGACCAAGCTAAAACTACTTTTACTACTCCATTGGGGCACTTTTATGTATATAAAAATTCCTTTTGGTTTAATGAATGCAGGAGCCACTTTTCAAAGAGCTATGGATATATCCTTTGCAAAGGAAATTCATGAATCCTTAATAATTTATTTAGATGACATTACTATTTTCTCAAAGACTATTTATGAACACTTGGATCATCTCAGACAAGTCTTTCTTAAATGTAGAAAATTTTGCATCTCTCTAAACCCTAAGAAAACTTTATTTGGATTAGAAGAAGGTAAGTTACTAGGACACATAATATCTAAAGAGGGAATTAGAATAGACCCTGCTAGAATAGAGACCATTCTTAACATTAGTCATAGAAACATTAAAGAGTTACAATATTTTCTAGGTAAAATTAACTTTCTTAGAAGATTCATCTCAAATTTATCTGAAATCATCAGAGAGCTTAACAATATGCTTAAAAAGGAATCAGCACTTCAATGGACTATTGAAGCCAAACAATCTTTTGAATCAATTAAATAAGCTTTAACAAAAACTCCAATCCTTATAAGTCTTGATTTTAAGAAGGATTTTATTATCTTCTCTTTTTCTTCAGAACACACTATCGCCAAAGTTTTACTGTAAAAAAATGACCATGGATATGAGCAGCCTATTGCTTTCTTTGGCAAGACACTCATAGATGCCACTTTAAAGTACAATATCATGGAGAAACGGGCCCTAGCTTTGGTATAGGCCATTAAATACTTTAGAGTGTACATTTTGTATTCACACATCATTGCATATGTTCCAAATGCAGTTGTAAAGGAAATTCTAACACAGAATGATCCTGATGGTAAAAGAGGCAAGTGGATTGCCACAATTTTGGAATATGAAATAGAAATAAAACCCACTAAACTTATAAAATGTCAAGGTTTTATCCAAACTCATGGTTGAATCAAATTGTCATGCTTTAGTCTTTAAAGTACAATATCATGGAGAAACGGGCCCTAGCTTTGGTATAGGCCATTAAATACTTTAGAGTGTACATTTTGTATTCACACATCATTGCGTATGTTCCAAATGCAGTTGTAAAGGAAATTCTAACACAGAATGATCCTGATGGTAAAAGAGGCAAGTGGATTGCCACAATTTTGGAATATGAAATAGAAATAAAACCCACTAAACTTATAAAATGTCAAGGTTTAGCCAAACTCATGGTTGAATCAAATTGTCATGCTTTAGACATTAATTTTATTTCCCAAGTAGATGATCAGGAAGAGATGGAGACTCCAGAGATCAGTGAAGCCTTTTCAGATTCACCATGGTATGCAGATATCATATTTGTATTACTAAATTTACAATCTCCTCTGATTATCAAGAACAAAATATAGATTCTTAAAATTGAAGGCAAATTGTAAATACAACTAAACTTAAGGTGCTCTATGCAGCAAATCTTAATCTTCATATTTCTATTTTACAATTAGAAAATGATACATTTGAAAGAAGAAACAGTGGGAAACATTAAACATAGTAAAGGAAAGACATCACCAGGAAAATACAGCACATGATTCTTGCAAAATGGTCCTTTATATTGATGCTCTAGCTCCAAAATTACAATGCTCCAATGAGAAAAATCTTACAATTTAGGGTCCAACCTTTAATACTGAAAAGAAATGTAGTACCTAAACTAATTCCTACTGATTTCCATATCAATAGGGGTAATCTACTATTTATTACAATGGTAACTGATTATTGACAATTATGACCACTGCATGGACATGTTAAAATAGTTTTGACAGATGGTTGAAATCTCCATAAAGTAGTTATTAGGTGTTGTAGTGGATTTTTGTGCTAGCAGATCCGAGGTTGATATGTTGTACTGATACACTGGTCTACGGAATTGAATAATGAACTGAGTTGGTTGTTCCGTTGTTGTGTTGAACTTTCACCCTTCCTGATATTCACATAACTTCACCCATTCTTGTGGATTCATAATTTTGATTCTGATTAGCCTTCTGTAGATTTCATCAGTCTCGATATACTTCATGAATGTTGGCTTTAGCTGTAAAATGTATAGCATGAAAATTTCAATGCTAAGAACTTCATAAAAATCCCTTCCTGTCATGGTGTTCTTCATATTGGCATGCTTTGATGTGTCCTTGGAAATCTCAGTGAGCTTCTTTACATAATCTGGTTTAGCCATAAGCTTGTCATTTATCACAAACAAGGAAGGAAATCCATTTTTGTTCAGAGGTTCAATTCTATTAAAAAATTTGCTAACTCCAATCTGAAGTTAGTGACACTTTTCTTCCACCTGTACTGTAACCAAAATCTTTTTGTTTAGCACTTTCTTGACCTCAAGTATAGTTGTTGTTCTGTCCTCCACTCCAAGGGGTTCCGATTCAAAACTACTTTTGGAGTTTAAAAAATTGATGATATTGGTAGCAGTTTCAGACTTATCTCCAAGTTCATCATTTGCCTTTTCTATGGCAACCTTGACAAAATCAATTAGATCTCTCTGCTAAAAAATTATATGGATGGATGTCCATATCTCATTCATGGAGTCAATTATAATCAACTAGATAATTTCCTTGACTCTTCCTACCATATTCCCGATAGAAGACTCTTTAAGATACTTTTGTAGACTCTGTCAATTTCTTGATTATCTGCAACTCTGTAGCATGTGCTGAATCATTTCTCTTTATATGAGATTTTAGGGTATTGATTGGCCTTGCATCCTTTTTATTTGTGTTGTCTGTAAAGACATGTTTTCCATTTCCTTAGCTAAGTGCTCAGTGCCTCCACTTGATGTACTTGTATTTGTGGTTGTTTCTGAATGAATGACAGCAAGAGGGATGGCTTGTAATGGAATCATGGCTTTCAATGCTTCTTTTATTGCTTCCTTTACTGCCTCTTTTACTGATTTTTGTTTCTCTTTTATCAAATTCTCCATCTCATTTTCCATTTTCTTGATTTGTGTTGATTTTTCAATTATAAGCTTCATCATTTCAGACTTATGTGTTTCATTTTCCTCTATATCCTTTGTTAGAGGATCTTTCATTGTTGGCATCATAAGCTACTTTCTCAAAGCAGCTATATCTACATTTTTCTTTCTTACAATTTCTTATACCATTGGTATGTTTGTTGGGTCATACCCAATTTGTATCGATAAATCCTCCAAGGATTTAATTCTAGTATATTTGACCATAGATGAAATATTTTCCATTTTAAGTTGTGATTGTGCATTGGACAATGAAACCTGCAACCCAGAGAGGGTCATGGCTATACTTGTCAATGTAAAGGAGATCATCTCTCTAGTTTTCTTATGCATATTCATCTAATCTATTGGATGAATATTTTTTACATCAAATTCAAACGAATTTTGCTTGTAGTCAACTGTTGTTTTAGGCTAAGAGATTTTTGCTTCCAAGAAATCCATTTTCATTCTTCCTTTATCTGAGTCAAAGGCCGACAAAAGCCTGCTCTGTGAACAACTTGTCTGTTTCTAGAACTTGTTGTAGGTGTTGGTTTTGAGTATCTCATTCTTTCTTTTTATCTCCTTGAATGTATCATAGATATTCTCCTTATTTTTCCCTATAGTGGCAGCAGATGTAGGAGCTTGCAAGTTTTGTTGCTGGAATGGAATATTGGTGGCAGAAAATGTGGAGAAAATGGCCTGGCCACCTGTTGGAGAAGAGCTTGGAGAATCTTTGATTGTGATTGTTATCACAAAATTGTACTTGATTGTTATCACAACTCTATGTAACTGTTTCAAACTAGCTTTTGACTGGCTTAGCCTCTTTAGTCTAAGAGGGGTCTCTCAAAGGGATTTAATGATATTGGTTAATGATAGTGCTAGATGGCTAACTCTATATGATTTGTATCTTGTTTTTTATGATTGCAGGTTGAAAGAATGCATGCTTGATACCATTGGGCTTATGGAGTCAACAATCAGTATTTTCAGTGGCAAGGTTTCTTGACATGGAAGCTGAGGCAGATAGGGGTCTTTAACAAAGGCAATTCACTCATAAAACATAGGAAAACACAGTCATTTCTATACTAAAGGAAGTCAGAGCATAGATTTAGGAATTCTGAGTAATAGGAATGAAATATACTACAAGTGATAAAACATAAGATGTAGATCAATAAGACATTAAAAAACCCATGACAATCTCAAGTCTGTCAAGAAGAAAATCCCTCTGTATTACTGATATAAGTCAAAATACATAAAGCAGCAGTTTGGTGCAAAAAATATCTAACCCTTCACTACTTCGATGCTTTTCCTATATACATTCTTACAATGAGGATTATTTTCCTGGTGGCTAGATTCATCGAATTCTGCTAAGACATGTCATATAACTAAAAACCATGACTTCTAATAAGAAACTGATAGCTATACCTTAAAGAAGACATCTCCTAATAGGAGTGTAACTCCTATTTATTACATATTCCACCTTATATTTGTGAAACAGTTACATGTTAGTTAAAAATAAGCATCACATGCTCGAATGATAGATGATAGTTTCATTACCACCTTTACATATTAAAAACCCTCCTAGACATGTGGAAAAAAACCCTATTTTTCAGGAATGCATAATCTTTATCTTCAACGAGAGCTTTAGTTGATGACCTATCCCCAGAAGACTTCATTCAAGTCATAAATGTTTGATGTTAAGGTCCCTTGACATGTTGGAGGAGTCTAGCTATCCAAAACTGTCATTAGAATGCTCCAAAACCTTCAAAAGTAGCTTGCTACGAAAATAGGACATTTTCATAGCGAGCTTTGGTAGCGTTGAAAAAGAAGCTTCTGCACCCAAAAACTCTTCTCTTTTGTTGTTCCATGGTGTCAACCTAGTCATGACACATCATGACCACCAATTTCCCTCCTTGACAACTGCAAAATGTAAATTTAGAAGAAAAAATTCTGCTACAGAAATTTTCGTAGTGTTTTCCTCGCTCTAAGCCTAGGGAACGCTACGAAACTATGTAAAAGTGCATAAATTCCATATTTCAAGACTATCTCCAAAAAGTGGCCTAAAGCTGTAAAAATTTGACCTTCAGAATACCACGAACCTTCTAAAAAATATTCAATCTCAACTTAAGACCCCTATGGTTTTTCCTCTTCATTAATGATCAGTTGAGCAATAGGCTCCTCAATCAGTATTATCTTTAAGCCTTTCTTTTCCAGCTCTTCATGAATCAGTTCCAGTTGTTCTTGTAGGTCTTTGACTTGGTATTTTATTGTCCTGTTCTTAGACTGTAAGTGCAGGTTCATTTTTCTGATATGTTTCACCTCTCCTCTCAATGGCTTAGTCCATTTGATAATTTTTTTGTGTTGTCCAAGGTCTTAGAGACACTTGTGACTTGATCCTCCCAAATCTCTTTCATTTTTTCAAACTGTACCTTCTGAACATTTTGCTTCCTTGCCTCTTTCTTTAAGACTGATATGTCATCATTTTTCAGCTTCAACTACTCCTTAAGAGATTCAATCTCTATTTTTTGAATGATTTTCTCTTTACCCTTCCTTCGTTTAATAACTGATTCTTATTTTGCAAGTGAGGAGAGGTCTATTATGCTTGGTGGTGGCCGAGTAGTTTTAGTGACATTCTGAGCCTCTGTGTTGATTTCCAAGACATTTCTGGCATGTCTTGTCATGGGTTTTCTAACTTGAAACATGAATCCTGCATCTTCACCTGAAAACTCTAACTTTTTAGCTGTTTTGGCTTTCTTGAGCTTCCTTCCTCCCTCATCTATTTCTTCATCTTGGACTATGAGAGTCTCTTCAATATAAATAGCATGCAAAATGTACTCTAAGTAACCCTTAGCCAGTGTTTGGCTCCTTGTAACCCTCTTGCTGCCATGTTTGCTCACTGTTGGCTTTTGTTTTGCAGGTGTAGCTTTGGGTGTATCAACCTTCTGTAAAGGCTCTGTCTCCATGATCACTGGCTCAACATTCTCTCCCACTGAAGGTGATGCGATATCTCTAGGTTTGGGAGTCCTTTTAGGAGTGATAAAATATACTTCAAAACCACTAATGAACAAAAACAATGACCAATCTCTACCTAATATTTTTAACTCCTTTAACACTAGCAACTTGATGAAACCATGATGAAAAAGAGAGGTTTCATTTCCTTTAGATTTAGCTTGAACTTTGTTTGACATTTTTGCTAATCTTTTGTATAAGTAAAAAGGTAAATTAAGAGACCTCTTACCCACAAAATGCAGCAGAAGCCTGAGGTGGTAGGAGTAGACCATGTCATATCTCCCTTCACAGATGAAGTACTTCTGAATAATTAGAAGTAGCTTTGAGAAGTTGTCTTTCATGTAGCTCCTCGGGATGGCATTTGTGAGATCAATCTCACTATGCTCTGGCTTGATAAATTCTTTACAGTCTTGCATGGTGAACTTGAAGCCTTTGAACCATTGTTCTCCTCCTCTAGGGATTCGTGTTGTTGCTGTAATGGTCTTTGGTTTTATAGTGAGGTTCAACATTCCTACCTTTGAATTTGTCCCATTGAAACTGATAGCAAACTCCTTAGAAACCTGCACATGGCACCCTTGCAATCTTTGACAGAACTACAAACACCTTGTTCTTCTGAAAGCTTCTAAGGCGATTGGGTCTTCATTCAACAAATTCATGTCTGATGGCTCATATTTGAGGCAGTGGCCACCTTTGTTGTTCTTCCTCTTTACATCCATGGTGATTTTATACCTTCTCTACCTTGCTTGATTAGTGACACCTGCAACTTTTGAAAATGCCAGCAACTAGCTTGGCTTGGTGAAACAGCTCTCTAGAACTCAGTAGCATGCAAATATAAAATGGAGAATGACAAAAGACTCAATTTGGTAATGTTTTAAAGTTTCAATGATAGCTCATGGCTTAATCGTGACTCATGCATGCTAAAAATAGTACTAATGACCTCAGCCATGACCTTTGTACCTTGATTTAACCCTAACTGACTCGAATGACATCCACCCTAACACTTATAATCATTTACTAACACCTTGCACCAAATTTGAAAAGACAGACAGAAAAACCTCTTTTCGTATCATATTTAGTTCATTTCTTGGTAGTTTTGCTACGAAACTATTAGCAGTTTCATAGTGAAAACTGCCTTTTTACAATGTAAATCGCTACAAAAACAAGAAAAACTGGCTAAAGTGACCTTTTTTAAATTCAAAAGCTTGGGAAATGAAATGATTACTAATGGGACATGATATGACTTGAATGAAGGTGGGTTTGGACCTTAAGATAGGTTAATATGAAAAAATTTAAAATTTTTCTATACCAACTTGTGACAAATGAACTCTATGACCACACATTTGACAAATGAACTCTAAGACCATTTCAAATGATGTTTCCCTTTTTCTGAGTGATAACAGTAATGATTTTTTGTTGCTCCTTTTCACTGCTCTGGTCAATGTCCATGTGGACTCTAGCTCTCTTTCTGTATTTCATCTTGAATTCTTGGTTGATGTGTCAATATCCATGTCAGACTGATCATCTCTTGTCCTCTTCCTTCCTATTTATTTCTCTAGTTTTTTTCCCTCGTCTTCTTTATCTCTTGTAGCCTTCCTTTCTTGTGGAGTTGGGGTTTGAATGCCTGAGGTGGAAATCACATGTTCTTCAGCCTCCTGCAGTGTATTGGCTACCCAGTCTTCTTGATTCATGAACTGTTCTATCTCCAGAATGTGTGTATGGATGTATGGTGTTGACTTGTTCTCCACCCTTTTCTTGGAGATGATTCCCAATGGGTCATAGGACCAGCTGAAACTGTGACTGAACTTCATTTCCCTCAATATCTTATCGGCCTCATGCCCCGCTGCTCTGTTGTTGCAAATAAAAGGACCAATTTGTGATTTGATCCTGAATTAAGATTTCTTCTTTCAACCATAGGAAACATGAAATATTTATATTGCACTTTATAGGATAAATTTCATATTTTCCCCTATTCTTTCTTCTCAGCATATCTACCTACCCAAAATACAAATCTAACATTTATTGTTCTTTTGCAGGGTGAATTTAGGCTTGCAGACCCTAAATCATCTTTCTTTTAAACTTCTAACCTAACATCTATCCTTATTTCTTCCCTTGACTCAGATTAAACTGTTGAGTCAATTTCATTTCTACCTATCTACTAATATGCCAAGATTAAACAGTTTGGAAAATATTTATTTTCTAACCTATCAACAGAAATTTAAAACTATACAATCATGCTTAAAATGTGTGATTGAACAAGCCTATCTAATGAGTAGTGGCATTTTAATTTGCAGCACTTTCAGTATTATTTATTTTGGGGTTTTCTTTTCTTTTTCTTTTTCCTTTTTAATTTTTCTTTTATACCCTCTTTTATTTTCTTTTTTCGTTCGTTTTTTTTTGGAAAATCACTTGAATATTGAAACTCATTCTTAATATGAAATTGCAAAGAAGATGAAATATCCAGTCATATTGAGATCCTATTATTTATAGGATACTAACAGGGCTACTATTGAAGTAGAGAACCCAAGTTCTCAAACCTCTCACACAAACAATGATCCAATCCAAGGTATCTCCAAATGATCTTCGCTTCTCCTTTTATAGATCTGATGGATAGATCTCCAATCCTGTAGAAGCATATTCTTTTATTATTTTATTATTCTTCTAGAAGATCCTCCATTGACTCTATCAAAGTGACTTTAATATAATTATATTTCACTTAAGTCACTTTTGGCCCCTTTTCCTCTAAATATTATTTTTCCTTTAATTAAATGACTAATTAAAGCCATTTTTAATTAAGGAGAATAGTATATCACCCATGGTACTATATTTGGCCAATATAAGTCACTTCTCAGCATCCCATCCTGAGTATCTCCTCATTCTAGTTCCAACGAGCTATTACACTAAGGTATTCTATCATGTATTCCTCTCGGAATGCCACCTTGAGCGTAATTAATTGAGTTAAGCCCAAAAATAATTCTGTTTTCTGAAAGTTGTCGAAATGCACCGGAAAAAAAGGCAACTGTGTGGATGATGGAATATATTAATCAAATTCCATCGGTCCTCATAGAAACTCCTCAAAACCCCTCCAAAAAGCCCCTGGGCCTGTTGATGACACCAACCTGTATCTGTGACTTGTCTGCTCCCAACTCTGGAAGTCCATCCTAACCCTGTCATAGGTGATACCAAAAAAAGGAATATTACAATTAATGATAAAATTTAAAGTGTTTATAATAACAATTTAATTATAAATTTAATGTATCACTCATAAAAATAAAAGTTAACAAAAATAACTTATTCTACGATCATTTAAACTGAACTTAAATTTAAGGGATAATAACTATATGATAAATAATTATGCCGAAGGTGTTTCTCTCTACAGGATTTCAATATCCAAACATTATTCACCTAGACGAGTTAGAGAGATTAAATTTCTTCCTCCTCGCACCTATCCAAGTTTGACAGGTGGTTGGTTTTCATTTCTCCTTTTTCTATTCATCTTATTTTCTCATTGTCAATTCTACCCTATGAAACGAGTATTCCAGCCATGTTTTCTTACTCTTCGGAATATGATCTATCATAATGGATTCCATTGTAGTTGATGACATGCATCATACAGAGTACAAAAACTAGCCAGAACAATGAAAACTTATGGAACACCATGGTTACCTGCAAAACAAATATAAAAATAAACACATATGAGTGAAGCCACTCGACTATAGGGAGAGGAGAGAGAAATAAATAAAACAGGATTAGATACAGTTAACCCAGTTATAGATCAAGCTCTAGTTGGAGAACTATTTAATCCCTCCCTTGAATGAAAAGAAAATAGAAGTTGGCCTAACCACCATGTTCAACAACATTTTAATTCACCTAGATTGGGTATGTGAATCCTAATAAAAACCTGAAATGTGCATTTTTTTCTGTTGGATAGAGAAGTGGTATTTAACGATTTTTGAAATTTAAAGGATCCTTAAGAGTCCAGATGGGATACTGGCTGGAGATAAAGAAAGAGAAATAATACAAGTGTAAGGAATATTTTTCTATGGAGATTCACACGGCCATTATTGGGAAAGGTGAAGAAAACCACGGGCATAGTCGGCCTCGATGTGGTTCCCAATGTGAGGGAAATTCTCATTTCTCTCTACAAAAAAACCTTCAATGAAATCAATATAATTCTAGAGAATGTTCCCTACAAGAGGCATGTGGAGGCATTCACCAACCATAGTATGAATGTCTTCCAGGAAGAAGAAGATTGGGATACGATCGAGAAACAGATCACCTATGGACAGGTCGAGGAGGTCAAGAGTCCACTTCAACTAATCCACAATATGGAAAGTAAACTCCTCTCTGGGGATTATTTAAATTTCAACTTAGGATAATAGTTTCAATATTTCTACATGTTAGTCTATTGATTGTTCAAATTGGAAATAATGGGCCAAAGAGTGAACTTTGGACATGCTCGAAACAACTATCACATTTACCCATTGACACAGAGGTACAAAATAAATTTTGTGTTTCTGAAGCCAAGGATAGGAAATCATTTACAACGTGATGTTAAAGTGTATTTCATTATGTCTTTTTACTGAGTTCTTAACATATTGGATAACAGAACAATCTCATGGTAAGAGTCTTTATCTTCTTCGTAACACCGAGTAATTCCTTTACACAGGAAAAGTGAGGAAACTGGGAGTAATCTGACATGCCTTAATTCAGTGTGTTTTAATAATTAGTGTAAGGTTGAAGCCAAGTGTTGGCCAAAGGTCTAGATTTAGATATTGATTTTGAGGAGAAGCCCACCCCAACCCACTCCATATGGAAAATAGACTCTATGAACGGGCTTATTTCACCATCTATCTATCTCCACAGAGAAATATTCTATGATTTTCCTGACCCAATAACAATTATCTTATATTAATGCTTATGCATTGGATCCACACTTTCCTATGAGTTTAAAAAAAAGGGGACAAAGGTTAGATAGAAGTGATTTTCATGATGGGGCGGATGGAACTTTCTTGAAACCGGTCATGGCCGAGTGGGAATAATGGAAGCATCATGGCTCGATTACGAGTGATATGAGGGATAACAGAAGCATTCGATAATTCTAGAGTAGGGTCTGGTAAACCTCAAGCATGACCTACATCCCTGCAATGATCGGATTGCGACCCATTCCACTTATTCTTGCTAAACAATCCCATAGCGCTAGGCTGCAATTGAAGGACAAATATTATACTAAAGTACACTTAACGCATGATCAACAATGATTTTGTTGTGGCCCTATAATTTATAAGATTGGAAAGAATAAAAGATAGAGGACAACATCAAACCACTTTGGAATCCATGACCTAGCCTTCCTAGACTCAGAGAGGACTCTCTATATTTATGATTTAATTTTATCTTAATATCATGAATGATGATGTTAAGGTAGTTACAGTGATGGTGAGAATTGGTTTCTTTTATTTTGTTGGTTGGATGAGCAGGTCTACAAGGACTAATCCATTGGGCTATGGAGTCAAAAGGTTGGATTGTTGCATCGAATTTTCAAGAACATCATAGGGCAAGCTAACTATGCTAATTGGATCTTGAGAGTAGCGTGAATTATGAGGTGGAGGAAATAGTAGTGTTCAGTAATGATTAAAGAGCAGTTAAGAATTCTCTAACCAGACTTCAGAAGAAAACATTCAGATTGCAAAGACAGACATAATTAAGGTGCTCCGACAATAAATATTAATCTAAAATTTATGTTTTACAATCAAATGAATAGATGCAGAGCAAGGAAAACAATGGAAACATTTAACACAGAGAAGTAGCACATCATCATTTAACACAACTCAACTATCCTATAAACGGTCTTTGATTTTGATACCCAGCTCTAAAGATTACAACTCTTTAATACAATAGCTTCTTACAATGCAGGGTCCAACAAGGTCCAACCCCTGATACTTCCAATGCATGCAGTATTTAACTAAAGACTAAGTCGGCTGCCCTATCTCTTCGGAAACTTCTCATTAATTATAATTAAGCTGATTTAGACAAATGGAACCATGTAATGGCCATGATAAGATACATCTGATAATCACTGCTTGCTGTATTTACTTCGGCAACTCTTTATGAATCCAAAAGTAAGCGGAAGGTGGATGAGGTGGTCACAAAGAGGTAATGATGGGTGGCTATGAAATTTGACTCTATTTTTGGGCCCCCTTTGCTAGATCATTAAATATGTTGCAGTGTTGGCACTTTTTTTCGATCGGTGGTTGTGCTGATGTGTTCAAGGTGCCCTGTCAATCTACTCCTTTTTCCCAACTCTGCCTCCTCTCCTCATTTCAGGTCCCTTACCCAAGCTTTTGTGACTGCATTCACCTTCCTTTATAAAACAGCGTAACTAAAAAGAACCCTCGACCTTTAAATTGATGCAGCAAAACTGCATATTTTACACAATATGCAAACATGTGGGTTATGGGCCCACAAAAGTTTCCTTAGCGCAACAATGGATGACAATATCGCAACATTACCCATTTTCCAAATCAGCAATCAAACAATATCACAGATCGTAGATTTTATGATTTACCTTATTGCATATCGGGTATCACAACTTACAACAATTAACTGTGATATCTTAACAATAAACTTATAAGTTGTCGATTGTGATATGCGATGACAATATCGCATCACAACATCGCAACCCAAATATCATCGCAAATCGACATTTTTCAAATTTAAGTCTTCTTCGGTAACTGTTATACCATATCACATGCGATGTGCGATGGGCAGTGGGGAAAGGGTGGCGTGGCAGGGAAAGGTGGGTCCCTTCAATATCACATTGGAAGATTTATGGAGTGGAAAATGAATGTGGCAAGGATTGTTGTGATATGCCAATGTGAAAAGGCAAGGAAGGGGTCCCATTTAATATCACATCGGTGGTCAGGTTTGAACGGGATTGTAATATTCCTAAAATTTAGCTTTTAGCTAAATGGAATATTATAGATTATTTTTTCACTGGGTAGGTGAATAAGTGGGTAGGGAGGCCCATAAATCTCCTTAGCAGCAATAAAAACACTTCAAGTGTGAAAGGATACCTTCTAAGCAGCCAAATAAAGCACCTTTGAGTATGAACAGGGGTTGGATCATGTTGAATAGGTCAACTTTGACCAAATCAACAGCGCTGTTATGGAGGAGTGGACATTAAATGAGGAATAACGTAGTTTTGGAGGGAGATTGATTGTATGGAGGTAGTGACCTAATTGAGTGGGGCCAAGGGTAAGAAAGCTCATAACTTATTTAAGGAAGAGGATGGCATCCATATTGGTAATGTTTTGGCTTATTATTTTGTATATTATATGTTTAGACTTTTGGCATTCTTCAGTTGTTTAGTTGAGTTTGCAGTGATGTTTGGCACAGGGTGTTCTCGAACGGGAATCCCATCTCTTTCCTTGAGAGGCCTCTTGGAGGAGCATTTCACTTCATTTCCACACTCAAGCTTAGGGCCAAGCTTCAGTGTTAAGTTACAGTGCAGTTTCTACATAATATTGTGCTGTGTTGCAAGGTGCAGCAGTGGAGGATCATTTTGGGTGTCTTCAGAGCTAGTTTTGCAGTGGACGAAGGTTTCCATCCATTAGAAATCCTGTAAAGAAGTCCCTTGAGCTTTATTGACACATTTAGAAATATTCTAAGGATTATTTATCCCCTACAACGAAGTTTCAGCCCAGATCTGTGTTATTTTAGGAAGGACTTGCAGGGGTGGTTGCAGTGGTTGTTTTTGAGAGGTGATTTCTTCAGTGGAGGATTTATTCTTTCATCTGGAGGATTTATTAGAGAAGATCTGTAGTTTCTACATTAGCTTCAGCAATATATTCTCATTTCTGTTCTTGCAGATTATCTTCAGCCCTAGGGTTGCAACTTACATTGGCACATTTTGTGCATTTTCTGGAAACCCTCTTGGGTTGTCTTGGAGAGCTGATCTAGTGCCCAAATCTATATGTTTAAACTCTATTGGGGCCTATATCAATATTTTTACATCATTGTATCATCTCCAGTTGTATTTATGCTTAATATTACTACACTTTAGTTTCTCTCTGGCATTTTTATTGTAACAGCAGCTCATATTTGGGAGTGTTTCTTATGAGAGGCTTGTTTCCTCATTGTATATGATTTATGCCTCACTATTTTGTATGGATTTTCTGCCCTAATACATAATTTTGTGACCCCATATTTATCTCATGGTTTCATGTGTTAAATATTTGTTGTTTCTTTCATTTTATGATCTATATTGATGCTTTTCCCATTTGGGAATATCACAGTGGTATCAGAGCATAATCTTGGCTTAGCATGTGCATTCAGCTAATATGTCACCATAAGGAGAAGCTTCTAACAAGAAGAGGAGATATACATAAAAAATAAAGACAAG
Organism: Pinus albicaulis; assembly: GCA_034641835.2. NCBI lineage: Eukaryota > Viridiplantae > Streptophyta > Pinopsida > Pinales > Pinaceae > Pinus > Pinus albicaulis. The sequence continues at coordinate 1,476,196,241 of CM076580.1, forward strand.
ACTCCATTATTTGGAGGAAAGGAGGAAGAGGGGCTCTCAAGCTTCTTATTCAAACTATGCAGAGCATCAAGGGAGATATCAAGAAGATGAGAAGGGAGATGTGTAGGTAATCTCCAAGGGGGTTTGAAAATGAAGCAAGTCCTAGATCTTTTCATGATGGGTGTGAGCATGTAGCCACACATTATGATCCATAGCATAGTCTTATGCCTAGATTTACTGCAAGAGAGATGGAGGAAGAAGATACACCAAAGGAGGAGACTTTGAGTGATTATCTTCAGGAGTATGAATCTCAATCTTAGAGATTCAAGGAGCACTTGAATTTCCAAGAGTTTTGCCAACTCAAGAAGGAAATAAGACCCATCAATCACAACAGAAGCAGAAGAGGTAGATTATTTCTGCCAAATTTTGATGGGTCCCCCACATGCACAACCAAGGGTTGGATAGATCAGCTAGACTCACATTTTAATCTACATCAAGTTTCAGAAAAGGAAGCCCTTAGGATAGCAACACTGCATCTTGAAGGTAAGGCTCATACTTGGTGGTTTTATGAATCTTCTTCATTTAATCATGAAAATATAGCTACTTATGCAAGATTCACTAAGAGATTAGTGAAGAGATTTGATGTAAAACAATCTGAAACATCTTTGATTGAGCTAGCAAAACATAAACATTCAAAACCTTTGCATGAGTTGGAAATATCTATTGCACCAACTCCACTTTAGATTTCTATTGAGGGGGATAAAAAATTGTATGATACCTTTCCAAGGGCAAGATCCCCATTGCATGAAAATCTTTCTTCTCAAAAGGAAGACATGGAGATTCCTCCTTCAAGGGAAGACCAAGATCTAGGGTCTTTCATTGTTGATGAGGTACTCTCAACTATTAATGAGGAGGAAGAATAGAAAGGAAGTAACGGAAATGTCACTTCAGAAGAAGAACCATCACCACATGGGTATGGGCATGAAACTATTGCTTCAAGTGGAGGAACTTTTGCATCTTTTCAAAAGGTTCCCAAGGAGCATCATGTGACAGTAGTGATGGGTAGTAACACCATGATCAAAGGAGGCGAAGAAAAGGTGGATCAGCATCAAAGGATGGGGAGCATGCACCCTTGTTTATTTAAGGGGGTTTACATACAAAAGAAGGAGACTGATTTATGCAGTGAAGGAGGGGACAAATCAGTCCACTCACCTATACAGTCTACTTCATATTTTTATGTCTCTTTACATGGAGGCAATCCACCAGGGAGACCCTCTGATTGGAAGATGAATAAAGAGTTCTCTCAACATGGTGCAGCATTGATACATTTGGCTATGAAAGAAGCCTTAAGAGGAGCTAGCATAGCGCAGAGGACCTTTCATGGGTTCAAAGGAGAGGTGAAAAAATTTATGATATGGACATTGCTATCTCCTACTCAGCTATTTGTGTTGAAAGATGATGATTCAGAAATCTATGATGACATGAGCATGGTGTCAAAGGGCTACTCCATAACCTTGGGGAAATAAATGATACTTCCACACTTTAGGAAGATTTCTGAAAGTGACACTATTGTATGATTTTTCCAAACTATGGAAGTTTTGGAGGAGAGATACCCTTCAAGAAGAGGTTAAATTCCATGTACTTCAATCTTGTCTTGGGCAAGATCAGCTGCAAGAGAGGCAGCAAAAGTCGGGTAACATTACTCCAACATGTGGCTTTGGCATTGAGCATGTCAAAGAGGAGAGTAATGATGTGACAGATACTTCATTTCATATTTCTACAATGCGGTCATTGTTGGGAAGCCTAGATCCATGTTGGGAGTCCCAACTATTGGTGGAGTATTCCAAGAACCTCTTCACATGTAAGGTTATTGATGGGAAAGTGATGGATGGGAGGTATAGATTGGTTGATGGAGTCATTTATTTTCATGATCAGATCTACTTGACTAGAGACTCAAAGCTCAAGGATGAACTACTACATGTAGCCTATGAGACCTTGCTTTCCAATCCCACTGATTTCATTAGAACATACATGTAATATTCCCAAATTCTCACCTAATATTTGGAATATTAGAGTTCTTAATTTTCTTAATGAATTAAGTAAATAAAAGGGTGGAGGGACCCATAATCCTCAAGATGAATAAATATCCACTTTTTGTGTGTGGATGTGGATTAATTAAGCCTATATCTACATAATGAGGTAGTGGAGCCACTACTAATGTGAATGGAATTGGAGATCATGTCTCATTTATGGTTTACACACTCAACTAAGATCTTGGAAGAGATCAAACAGAAGATCATGGAGAATTCATGATGAGATGATGGAGGAAGTTTTGCAATTAATGCACATATGATGGAGAGGGTGTACATTGCACCTAGACATGATGGATGACTTGGATAAATAGCGCAATCAAACATGGAGGATCTTGTCGACATGCACAACACAGTTTAGATGAAGGCCAAGGCATGGGAAGGCTCAAACACTATATAAAGAAGATGAAGGCAAGAATGAAGATATGCTTCAGATTATTGATGTTGAGGATCTGTTTAGATCTGGAATTGTCATGTGACATTCCATTGATTTCTTGGGTTATTTAGCAAAGATTGCAAGTGTTGTTTAGCACAGGGTGTTCCTGGTCGAGAATCCCACCTCTTTCTTTGAGTAGCTCTGGAAAGACTCTTGTACTTCATTCTACATCAAGAACTGGTGTCATATATATTTTCCTACTTTCTGCAGAACATCCATATTTAGAAATTGCAGATTTCTGAAGATCAGTTTGGGAGGAGGAGGTTGTCTTCAGTATTTCAGCTGGAGAACCCATGTAGGATTATTCCTATCACCTTGGGCTTGAAAATAAGCATTCCCAGAGCTTTATATCAAATTTGGCATCAGGAAAAAATTTATTGACCTCCTAGCAGCAGTAATCCCTTCAGGAATTATGTTTTCCATTTTGCAGATCCAAAGGAGGAAGGAAGTTGCTAGCATTTCAGCTAGTAATCCTGTGAGGGATCATCCCCCTCACCTTTCCATCAGTATTTCCATCAGCCTGGAGTCTTTTGTAGCATATTTCAGCAAGCATAGAGCCTCTCTTTCCCTTACAGTGTAGTTTTTATGAGTATTTGTGTTACAGCAGATGTAATCATCATTGGAGGATTGAAAAGCTAGATCTAGAGTTTCTAGCTTGTAGATATGAATGAGGGATCAACCCTTCAAGCTTAGATCTTAACTTGTGACATATTTTAGCCATATATTTTTCATATCTAGCTTCAGATCTGTAATCCCAGCAGATAAAGGATCAAACCCTAGGAGGGTGATTTTCCAAAGTTGTAGATCTGGAAAATCCTTTCTGGGTTATCTTGGGAACCCATCACATTGGCCAGATCTTGAATCTTGGCATCATCAAAGCTCTTGAGATCCCTAGATCTGCATTTTCCTTTACATAATTAACATGTATATCAACAGTAGCAGGGACAGCGCAGTATTACTTCTGTAATCTCACCAGTTACGTAGTGCTAGTTGCAACACCATTGTAGGGTTATTCGCAGCCTTCTCTTGGGCTATATCACCTCATTTTCTATACATTGTGTAAATGATTCATCTCCATATAATAAAATGGCTCAAATTATCTGTAAATTCTGATTTTTTCTTGATATTTATTGTTTACTCAGTTGTAGTTCTTATATTGTGTTTAAGTATTACTACATTCTCCCTTTTGGGATATTACAATACCATATTATCTTGGAGGGATTCATGTGGGAATATTTCAAAGAGGAGATGCACCAGCATATGAGGAAGTGCATAGATTGTTTGGAGGGAGAGGAGAAACATAACTCTTGGGAAGAGTTATCATCACCACCTCCTTACTCATTGGATGTGAGAGGGAGCTCATCCATGAGCTACCTCATTTATTTAAACCAAGTGTATGGTAAGGATTGTATTTATGAGCATCACAATATATTTACTATGTACTTGCATTTTATTACCACTCATGTGCAGGGAATTGCTCCAAGATGGGGCACTCTTTCTTATTGGCTTCATGGTCTACTTAGGGCCATGAGAAAAGATGATTTTGACCATTCCCTATAATATTTTTGGGAGATGATGTATTCTTCATGGTGTGCTTCATTAACACCAACCATCATACACCTTCTCCAAGCATGCAAGAAGGATGGGGAAGCAAACACGTGGTGGTAGAAACACTTGTTATATCATATTCTATGGAAGTTAGGAGCAAAATTGTACTGGTTGAACATGAGGGACCATTATCCTTCTCCTTTACTACACATGGAAACTAGCATGACTTTGATTATGATTTCATATGTTGATGATGTGCTTATCCTTGTTTGGAACATGATTGGAGGGAAGGCACATTGGTTGGATGTGTCCATGGGGAATAAAATTTCCCACACCTTTTATGCTTCATGCTTCAAGGGGAGCATGGGAAATGATATGGCTACTACAATAAATCACTTGCTTCTCTATGAAGTAAGCCATATGATTGTTTGGAGCACTTGGGATATGCCTCTCATAAACATTTGGGAGGAACTCTTCTATGAATTACCATGTTGGAAGGTGATTCATTTCATTTGGATGATAGCATGGAGATGGGAGTCTCTCATTGGGAGTGATATCCCCTATGCTTTTCATTACTCCTACCTTGAAGAAGCCATTGGACAGCAAGAAGGTTTCCATTTAGACCTTCCATTTTCTCATGAAGAGAGTCATTTGGTTTATCCACCAAAGGCCAACTTGCACATTTGGAAGGAACCATTGGGAGATAAAATTGAATATCTGAATCAATGGCGGGGACTATTGATGAGGAGGCCACAAGAGGAGGAGGGGAGGAATTTTTCTCCACCTTTACAGTTGCTTGAGGACAAGCAAAATTTTGGAGGGGAGGATTGTAATATTCCTAAAATTTAGCTTTTATCTAAATGGAATATTATAGATTATTTTGTCACTAGGTAGGTAAATAAGTGGGTAGGGAGGCCCATAAATATCCTTAGCAACAATAAAAAAACTTCAAGTGAAAAAGGAGACCTTCTAAGCAGCCAAATAAATCACCTTTGAGTATGAACAGGGATTGGATCATGTTGAATAGGTCAACTTTTACCAAATCAACAACGATGTTATGGAGGAGTGGACGTTAAATGAGGAATAATGCAGTTTTGGAGGGAGATTGATTGCATGGAGGTAGTGACCTAATTGAGTGGGGCCAAGGGTAAGAAAGCCCCTAAATTATTTAAGGAAGAGGATGGAATCCATATTGGTTATGTTTTGGCTTATTATTTTGTCTATTGTCTATTTAGACTTTTGGCATTCTTCAGTTGTTTAGTTGAGTTTGCAGTGTTGTTTAACATAGGGTGTTCCCAAGCGGGAATCCCATATCTTTCCTTGAGAGGCCTCTTAGAGGAGCATTTTACTTCATTTCCACACTCAAGCTTAGGGCCAAGCTTCAGTCTTCAGCTATAGCGCAGTTTCTCCAAAATATTATGGTGTTGTAGGGTGTAGCAGTGGAGGATCATTTTGGGTGTCTTCAGAGCTAGTTTTGTAGTGGAGGAAGGTTTCCATCCATTGGAAAGCTTGTAAAGAAGTCCCTTGAGCTTTATTGACACATTTAATAGTAGGCTAAGGATTATTTGTCCCCTACAGCGGAGTTTCAGCCCAGATTTGTGTTATTTTAGGGAGGAATTGCAAGGGTGGTTAAAGTGGGTGTTTTTGAGAGGTGATTTCTTCAGTGGAGGAGTTATTCTTTCATCCGTAGGATCAATGGTAGAATATATGTAGTTTCTACAACAGCTTCAGCCATATCTTCTCATTTTTGTTGTTGTAGATTATCTTCAGCCCTAGGGCTGCAGCTTACATTGGCACATTGTGTGCATTTTCTGGAATCCCTCTTGGGTTGTCTTGGAGAGGTGATCTAGTGCCCAGATCTGTATGTTTAGACTATATTGGGGCCTATATCAGTAATTTTACATAATCTTATCATCTCCAGCTATATTTATGTTTAATATGACTTCGTTGTAGTTTCTCTCCGGCATTTGTATTGTAACAGTAGCTCATATTTGGGTGTTTCTTATCAGAGGCTTGTTTCCTCATTGTATATGGTTTATGCCTCACTATTTTGTATGGATTTGATGCCCTAATACATAATGTTATGAACCCATATTGGTCTCATATTTTCATGTTTTAAATTTTTTTTTTTGCTTTCATTTTATGAGCTATATTGTTGTTTTTCCCATTTGGCAATATTACAGGGATTGCAAATAGTAAGTGAAAATGCGATGAAAAGGTTAAGGTTCAAGGGGATAAAGGTTTTTTGCAGCGGTAAAACCATTTCAGAGGGGGGTATACTCGGTAGGTGGTATAGGATGGGGGGGGGGGGGGGGGTGTGAAACGATGGACAGCTGACACATAGTGGTGCGAGTGGTTTAGAAGACCGCTGATTTTGAAGCGCCCCCCCCCCCCCCTAACGTTAACTTTTGGAGGTTGGGGGGGGGCAGAAATAAGTTATGGGTTGTCGGATGGGGAGATAGGGAGCAGATATGGCAGAAAGTTGTCAGGAGATTAGCAGGGTGTGAGTGTATGGTGAGGTATGGGCGAATTAAGTGGTTGGTTGAATGTTTAAAAGACATCATATGATATGGCAGATGGTAATATGAAGTTTGAATACTTTATATTATAGGATTTTTGAAAGTTTTGGGTTTTTGAAGGTTTTAATGAGTAAGCACTAAATGATGTATTTAGGCTTAAGTTAGCTATGGAAATGGGATTTTTGAAACCTGGGAAAAACCATTATTTTCTCATTTTAACTAGTAGTTTCTTCTTGGAAATAAATGAGAGCCATGGAATATTATTTTCAATATAAACGATCTAATTGAAATTAATCAATCACCTTGTGATATTGTGAATTACAAGATTCTAACAATGGCTCCAGCTGGGGATGGAACTTCTTCAAATGAAGTGTCAAGAACACTGTATACTAGTGGCCTGATCCATTGGGCTGATCTTAGATTTGTTGCAAAACCCCTGTGGCTGAAAATATTTGAGCTGAAAATGGAACTCTCTACACCTGAAGTCTAGAACATACTTGATCTGAAAACTGAAAAGAAATATGAAACTAAAATTGGAAAAATTCTTAAATCATTGAGCTTATTTGCACACCTACCTACACTAGTCTGATCAAAAATTATCCCATCAAATAATAATCGGACTTCCAATGTAACCAGTCAAGAAAATGAGTGCTTAACTAAAACTGGCCTTCCCTTTCAGTGAGTAGAGAAAATAATTTGAAGCATGATGACTTGACTCTTTCATCGAATTCAATAGCTCTATTGATGAACCTGGAAAATTCTTCCTTCGCTGATGACTGTAGTAAGCTTCTCAAAGAATCTAGGTAAACATGCAACATGAGATCCCTCATATGATTTTTGGCATAAAAACATACCTTATCCCAGATTGTCCCCTTGCCTTTGTGTTGATACTAAGTGTCGTCCAATAATGGGGAAGATAGTTTTTTTTCTTCTTTATCCATGATAATCAACTGTTCTTTTTTCTCTTTGTCATTCCCTTTATCATTCAGAAACTTTTCAGAGAGCTACGAGTTCTCGATCCTCTCAAGAAAAGCATCATTATATATAACACTATACTGTGCAAATTTGTCAACATCCCAAGAAGTAAATAATGATGGAGAATTTTTGTGATCTTCCTCAAGGTCTGCACACTCAGAAAGAGGATTTTAGTAGTCTTCCATCAGCAAACCTGATTGGTATTATTTTAGCAAAATTTCTTGGCTTTCATTAGGAAAACTTGACTGGTGTTCAACCTCTGGATAAAATATTGTTTTTTTAGGATGCTCCTGTGAATCTGGGTAATTAAGCTCTGCTACTTTTTCTTCTATATCACTCGATTGTTGTGGGATTTCATTGTTTTCCTCTACTTGAACAGGTTCAGGAAGCTAAATTTCTTCCTTATCCATCTACTGATCATCTTGTCCTTGCACTACTAGGAATATTTCCTATGGTGAAACTTCATGAACTTCTAGACAGCATATATCATTTATTTCTTCATGATGAAAAGACATTTCAGACAAAACTTCCACTTTCTGAAATGGTCTTTGTTTGAGTGTGTTTGGTGCACGTATGTACAAAATCACAACAACTTAAGGGGTGTGGTCTACCCACTTAAGCTATTGGGAACAGGCAGAAAAAAAATTGGAGACAAGCAAGTTAGTGGAACAAGCTAGGATCATAAACATACTAGATAGAGAAATATCGTGCATATATAAACTAAAACTAAACTTAAACTAAAAAAAATAAACACAAGCTCTGAATAGAGTCAAACATATACAATAATACGAACGGTGGCTCTTCAGTCCCTCTTATTGAGTGTTGGTAGGAAATAAGGATGAAACTTTACCCTCTTGCCAAAGGGCCCCTAGAACATGGGTTCTAAGTCCCGATGCAAGGATTTTTTTACCCCAAGCTTGGCTAGGTCCAGAGTCTCCCTCTCTCTACTATGGTGGATTGAACTTGTTGGATGGCCAACAATTGAGTCCGCTCTATCTTCAGCTTCGGATCACACACTGCTAGTGTTTCTTGGGAAATTTTGGCCAGCATAAAAATGTGTTCACCCATTCTTCATCTCATGGTGGCCTTATATAGGAGAATACAAATCCTCCTTTCTTCTCTTGGTACATTGTGGATGGTGACCCAAGAGAGGGGTATGATTCCTTTGTGTGCTAAAAAAATTCCATTATGTGCTCATTTGATGTTTAAAGAGGCTTTGGTGGCTATCCTTAGGCAGCTTCAAGTGAGGAATCACTGTCCTGGAGTTTTATTTTTGTGGTCCCGGAAAGTGACATTTCGCCACTCCCAGGATTGCACGCATTTCGGGTCATAAGGCGCGTAAAGTCGCTCTTCATGGAGGATAATGTGGGAAAAAGCATTTATGGCTTGCTCAAATTTGATTTTTCCTCGGACCTTATATATTTTTAAATACTTTCCAGATTCTGTAATGTCTTCAAGCCCTTTAAATCCTTCTGCTTGGCATTAAATAATTTCGTCTTCTACTTGTATGATTTTCCAGTGTTAACAATTGCCCCCTAATGTGTGAAGTCTCGGAAGAACTATATAGTCGAAATACATTATAGTTTCTTTTTTTATATTGTGCGTAGAGGGAGAGAGACCTGCATGAAGCTTGAAATTGGAAACACCCTGCACTGGTTCCAAGAATGACCATGTCCTAAGGGACCCCTGTAAGAAAATATAATAAAATACATATACAAATTTTCTACAAGGCGGGCATGTCCCATGCTCATGATGCTATGGCTAGTTAAACAAATATATTTGACAAATATATGTTATGTCTGTATCACTGATATGGTAGTGATATGGTGGTTGCTAACGACGACTGCTGATGCCCTATGGGGTGTTTTTTCTTTGAAAATAGGTGGAAGATGGTACCCATATGCATAAACTTGGTATGGCATATAGCTGCACATTGTACACATAGGCGCTAGTTGGGACCTTCCCGTGTAAGCATTGCTGAAAGAGATGCTTATGGAGGCATGGTTCTTCGGTGAATTTGATCAAAGTACAATGGTTGTAAGATATGATACCATGTTGACATGAAAGGTTTTGTTAGAGTCAAATGTCAGGAGAATTGATGACATCTATGGCCAATGATGTCTCCCTTAGTGCCACCCAAGGATGCCCCATTTATGGAGAGGAGTAATCCAAGGTACCGCTTCCTTTTTGGAAAATAGGTGTCGAAGTCAACAAACAGGAAGCCTTAACTGAACGAGGGGTCATCGACGTGAGGGGTCAGGGATGTGGATGTGATGGGTTTAACATAGGCATGTTGGCAAGGGGTGACTGAAAACTGATGATGGGGATTTAGTGGACCAAGGTCGGAGTATACTAAGAAGATTGGCAGTAGTCATAGTCATTTCTGATGTGGAAATCCCTATAGTTGGTAAGACTTCCAGGGTGGGTATAAACTGGCTATGAATGTTATGGTGGCTTGTGCGTGGGGGTGTAATACTCTGACCAAGGGTGTTTAGGGACTGCTGCCATGGGAGAAAATGATGGATGAGAGGGTGGGGGGATGTAGTGCACCACTTGCGGTCTTTGTACACTTACTAAAAGAATAAAATAATGGGGTTTTGGTTTGTACAAAACACGGAGATGGGTAACCCAAAACATGAAAGTGTTCGCTCACTGATGTTGTGAGGAAGGTGTTTTTCTGAGGGTGGGGGTCCCATTGGTTGGTCTCATGTGTGGGGTTGATGAAGTGGATGAAAAAATATCACAGATGGGATTATGCTGGTGGAGGTATGGTGGGCCAAATGCGAGGTGCGGTAGTGTGCTTTTGATCTTCTTGTACAACCTAGTCGTTCGGGAAGGGGGTCTTATCATGTATGGTAAAACTTGACCTTGTGCATGGTGAATGGATGGGCATGAGGTGCTCCCCAGAATAAAGTGGTATGGCCATGGCATCACTTTTGCTATGATATATGGTCTACTGTGGGTGATGAGCGCCATGGACAAGAGGCTCTAGTGACCAACGAGGATGTTTATCATGTGCAGGGTGAGGTGATGATAAACACAGTTGGATATGAGGACCCTATGGTTGATTTCTAATGGAGAAATGATGTCAGGATATGTAGATTTTGTCAAAATCTTCTATCATGTTGGGGATAGAATGATACCTGTTATGGAACTTTCAGTAGATGGAGTTGTGGATGGTTTGCGAGATTTTCCTGCAAAAACAACTACCTCAAGTGAAAGCATATTCTTTATCAAATATTATTGAAAGTCATGAGTTTAAAAAAGAATATGAGAGAGGGCATACTTGCCGGTGTGATTATGTGGCATCACCTTTTTTCGTTATGGAGTGTTGATCACGGTGTAGCTTACAGTTCGAAGAATGGACCTTTTGATCCCTCGTTATGGTCCTCCCAAGTTTTTGAAAAGGGCAATATATGGGTCAATATGGCCCTAATTCAATTCATTTGTACTTGTTGGGTTCTTAAGAGGTTAGAATCTTTTGTGTAGAAGTTATTTCCGTTCCGGTCAGCCTGAGCACCAGGGATTAGCGATTTCATGCCCAGGTAACTTCCATGATGTCCTGCACTTTAATTTTTTCAGTTTGATGGTGTCAGGATTTGTATAGACTTGTTTTGTACGAATTCTGAGTGTTTTTTGCCCTAGATTGCGTGGGCGATCAGGGAAAAAGTGTGCCCTCTATGCACATTTTTTGGGGATGAATGTGCTTAAAGCACTCTGTTCCCCTTCTTTGGCATGCCTTAAGCATGCCTATGGAAAATACAGCCACGCCCTAAGTGTGCCTGTCTGAGGGACAGGCGCACAAAAGGCCAAGGCAACAAAATTTTTGGGTCTTGCCTAATTTTTATGTTTTTTTTGTTGATGATGGGTCCCTGTTTGGATGACAGGTTGTTGTGGAGGGAGCAGGATTGGCCCGAGCTCCATATTGCATTAGTTGTTAATGCTGGGGCACACCATCAGCTAGTGCAATGGGGGCCCTTGAATTTCTTGGAGAACGAGCTTCTTCGGTCACAGGACTACTTGCTATGCTACTTGATCCAACATTGACGCAGTAGGTGCAACATGTCCGTGTTGCATGGGAAAAACCTATTCATATGTCCTGAGACGAATGTATATTTTCTAACTGGGTTATTGCCTCATGGTGAGGTGCTAATGTATCCACTCCCTTCCAGGAGAGTGGACTTGGAGAGGTTTCGGAGATGTCACTGTGGTGGGGTGCCTCTTACAGAGGGGTGCATCAGCATTGCATCAGTGACAGATTTAGTAGAGCGATGTCCTCTGGCGGTGATTGTGCAACTTGCAGGGTCATCGGCTCCGCATCGGGCATCATGCCCACAGGTTGGAGTATTGCGTCAGTTGCGATCCGGGCATTTCTATAATTTTCCCTGTTTTTTCTATGACATGATGGTGGTGCAACTCAACAAGGTCCACAGTCGATTGAAGTTGTTTGTGTACGCCAGCATTTTGTATAGAATTATGTACGAGAGGGTAGTGCTGCTAAGGCCAGTGGTGGCGGTGCCTCCTGGGGGGCACGAGAGCCTCGTATGAGGTTGTGGGCTCTGGTGATGCCGCAAGGCAGTGGGGGCATGGTGGGGCGTTACTGGAACACCACGACAGAGGCCTAGTTCAAGGTAAACCCACATATGTTCTTGCCATTCCCAAATTCGAAGATGGACTTCTAGGGGGATCCAGATATGGGTATCCCTCCTGGTTATGCTTGGGGGCTTCAGGTACATTTTCTATGTTTCCTATATTTATTTGAGTATGTATGTACTTATGTTTTTCGCTAGTGATACTGACATAGTTTTGGTTACTCTTCAAGATGTTGGTGAGGTGGGTCACCCCATGGCTCGGTTGGTTGGCCACAATCCTCTGCGGAGACCTAGGGATGGGCAGGGAGTAGATGTTGCTAGAGGACCTGGTGGTGGTGCAGGCCCTTCAGGAGAGGGCAGCAACCCGGTCGCTATCAAGATTGTGGCTGAGTGAGCTCATGCCGACATAGCAGTGGCATGTGTTAATACGGTGGAGGCTCGTATTACATAACTAACTGCTCGGGTGTCAGTTCTATAGGATGCTTGGGGTCGAGTGGACCGCTTGACCTAGGGGATTCCCGCTCGAGGTTTTATGGATGATCTCGAGGAGGTCTGGTTAGAGACCGTGATGGCCTGGGAGAGGGACTATCAACCTATTTTACGTAGGGTAGCAGTCTCAATTGTGACGGTAGCTCTAGTGGTGGTACCGGGAGAGATTGTGGGTCCAGGTGCCCCTCATGAGGGGGCACCACCCTAGAGTATACTTGTACATGGGGAAAACGCCTATTATGAGGATGCTTCCCCTATTTTTGACGACTCTTTGTATCTTTTGGCTGGCTATTGGGTCAGCGACACTATTTTTGTACTCGAAAATATACATTGTGATATATATATATATATGAGAGATATTTTTTGTGGCTCTATATGTTGTGTCACCTGTTTTAGTTTATGGATGATGTTATGATGATGGATACCTATATTTTTGGTTTTTTATGTGTGATGGTATATTCGATATGCATTCCAGTTTAGAATATTGTTGGCTATGTGATCAGCTACTTGGTTTTGACTCGTTGGTACATGTGTGAATGTAATATAGTCAAATTGTCTGCTTAATATTTTTGCACGCAAATATTTTCTAAATAGATGTGTATCTCTTGTCTCAAATGTTTGGTTTAACTGCGACACTACTAACTGGGAATCGAGGTAAACATGCATATGGTGTATGCCCCGAAGGAGGGCATCGCACATAAGTTCGGTGACGGCGTCATATTCTGCTTGATTTTTTGTTGTTGAACCGATGCACACATCGTTTAAGCAGAGTGGCGATCGGTCAGGTTGGTAGATGACCCAAGCAGCTGCGGCTAAAATTTGAGACCATCTTGATGCTCCATCAAAAAATCCAAAATAAGGTTCAGGTTGGTGATCCATGGCAACACTTTGAGCATGTTTAATAAGTCTTTTGGTCAAAATTTTCCAGTGTTTTGGTTTGTGTACGTTCACTCTAGCGCAGGGCCGTATTGGCCCTTATGGGTAAAATTTCTTGAGGTAAAGGTCCATGACGGGATTTCTGAGACATGTCCCATTCGATTTCGTCAAGATGTATGCCCCCTGTCGGAGGCAATGTTTGATGATGTAGGGTCATTTCCACAAGGTTTCAAAATTTCCTGGCCCTAGGGATTCTTTTACGACATCATAATGGAGGACTAGTTCTCCCTCAGTGAATGAGTGAGGATTGATGTGGCATTCGAATGATGCTTTTACCATTTTCTCATGGGCCTCGTTTTGTTTTAGTGACTGTCGTTGGCTTTTTTCGATGAGCTCTAGTTATACTAGGCATTGTTCTAGAGGTTGGGTATCACCAAGTAGTTCGATGGTGGCATGCAAATTTGGGATCTTGCGTTCTATGGGAATCACGGCCTTGACCCTATATACCAAGTGGAAGGGATTGAAACCAATGGATGTCTTTACAGCCGTGCGGTATGCCCACAAGGTGGAAAAGAGCATGTGGTGCCAATTGGTTTTATGGTTATTCACCATGAATTGTAACATCGTTTTGAGCACTTTGTTTATAGCTTCTACCTGTCCATTGGACTGGGGGTAGTATGGTGAAGCGAATTCGTGCATGAATCCGAGGTGGTGAGATAGCTCCTCGAAAACTTTATTCTCGAAGTGTTTCCCATGGTCGAATACTAACTCTTTGGGGATGCCTAACCAGGCGATCACGTGGTTAAACACAAATCGAGCAGTCGTTTCTGCTATGTTGTCATATGTAGGCATGGCCTCAGCCCACTTGGTGAAATAATCAACAGTCCATATGATTTATTTATGGTTGCCTGATGAGGCGGGGTTGCACATCATGAAGTCAATCCCCCATTTACAAAAGGGTTCCACGATAATGCTAGGATGTAAAGGAGCAGGAGGTGCTCTTGATTTGTGGGCGAAGTGTTGGCATCGTTCGCATGTTTTGACTGCTATAATGTAGTCGTGAAACAAGGAGGGAAAAAAATATTCTGCCCATAGGAATTTTTGGGCAGTGGCCATTCCAGATAGGTTGTTGCCACAATCACCTCCATGGCAGTCATTAAGGATTTTTTCTGCTTGGCCGTGAATGAGGCATCGCATTAAAATGGTGTCGATGCCTTGTCAGTATAAGACATATCCCATGAGGAGATATTGGGGGGCCTGCTGGCATATGCGTCGATGGTCATCTCGAGAGAGATGAGGTCTAAAAATTTGGGTTCACAGGAACAGGAGAATGTCTCTGTACAAAGGGTCATCAGTTGCTACGAAGAAGATATGTTCATCTGGTAGCAAATCGTTCACTGGTGATCCCTTGGTATCTCCTAGGAGGTCCATAATGAACATTGCTAAGGTAAGCGCATTTTTGCTTTTTGGGGAGTGAAAGTTTAAGTCGTATTCTTAGATAATGACTATCCATCGGGCGTGCTTATGGTTCATTAGGATATGCATGAGCAGGTATTTAATGGGATTAATAACTGCAATGACCATAGGGGTTCTTAAGATGATGTAGTGGTGAAGTTTTTGGACTGCATAAATTAATGCTATTGCAGTCTTTTCTTTAGGATCATATCTTAATGCTGGGCCTGATAAGGTTTTTTTGACGTAGAATATTATGTGCTCCTTCCCATCTGGGCCCTCTTGGATCAAAACCCCAGCTAATGTGGACTCGGAAGATGATAGATATAAGATATAATCTTTGTCATAGTCTGGGGGATTGATGAGGGGCGTTGAAGATAATGTTTCTTTTCGCACATCGAATGCTTATTGGGTGTAATCATCCCATTTAAATGGGATGTCCTGGCGGAGGAGGAGCAGGAACCCTTGAGTGCAGGTGGCATAATCTGGGACAAAGCGTCTCAGAAAATTGGCCTTCCCCTGTAGGCTTTGAAGTTGCATGAGGGTTTGAGGTGTTGGTACCTCTTTGATGCCTTGGACCTTGAGGGGGTCCACAAAAATGCCTTGTTGGGACATGATAAAACCTAAGAGTCTTCCTGCACTGATGCAAAAGTCACACTTGAGGGGGTTCAAGTGTAGGTTGTATTGACGACATCGTTACAATACAAATCGCAGATCTTCGAGATGGTCTGAGTGCTTATTGGAGCGGACGGCTAGGTCGTAAAAGTAGGCGAGGATAAGGTGTGCCAAGTCATGAAATATATAATTCATGACCCTTTGGAAGGTGGCTCCAACATGTTTTAGGCCAAATGACATTACCTGGTATGTGAATGTGCCCTAGGGGTGGTGAATGCGGTTTTGTACTGGTCTCTATGGCGGATCTGGATTTGATTGTACCAGTAGAACCCATCCATTAGGGATAGAGCCTCATGTCCTGCGCAAGCATCGATGACTTGGTCAATGAATGGGGTGGCATAATTTTCTTTAAGACAAGCTTTGTTCAAATCCCAAAAATTGGAGCAAACACATATAGTGCCCTATTTTTTCATGACGGGAAAAGGGTTGGAAAACCAAGATGTATAGGTGATAGGGTAGATAAACCTGGGTTTGTGAAGCTTGTCAATTTCTTATTTTATTTCTTCTGCCTTAGATGGGTGTAGTTGACGTTGTTTCTGGCACACTGGGGTTACGTCAGGCCAAGTGTCAATATGGTGGTCTATGATAGGACGACTAAGCCTAGGAATTTCTTAGTAGTCCCATGCGAAGATATCTCAATACTCTTGTAGTAATTGGGTATAAGAGGTTATTTCCTCTGGAGAGCATGCTGCCCCAGTGATATTTCTTAGACCTTTGCAAGATTTTTTGATATGTTCACCTTAATGGTAGGTGATATTTTTGACATGTTGCCTTCCTCAAATGCATCGAGTGCTAGGATGGGATTTTTTAACCAATCAACTTCTGCTGATGGAAGGAAATATTTTGATTCGATCGCGTAGATCTCTTGTTCTTTTGTCTTGTTAGGATTGAATGTGTGCTTGGGGAGAAAAAGTGAACAGTGATGCATTGAATCCCATGTATAACCTGGCTCCGTCATAGCCTTTATGATTTCTTCATTGGAATGAAACAAGGACCCTAAGGGGGATTGTTCCTGTGCAAGGTTATGCTAAATGGGGTTAATCCGCATGGAGCTAGTTAAGAGACACTAGAAGGATTCCATCGTCGATGTGGCGGAACCAAATGTGGTCGACATAGTGCAGATAGATTGGGTTTGCGATGTCATAGGTACAACTACTCTTGTAGTTGTAGCTGACTCGACACCTATGGTAGATGAGCAGACAACTCGAGTCATGGTTCTGATACATGATGATATGAATCTTATATGGTGTGTCATGTCGTCGGCATTTTGTGGGGGGGAAATCTCCTTGATTGGTCGCCTCTCATTTGACAAGCATAGGATGGATCTATCCATCACATCCTCTTGGGTTGTCGAAATGGTCATGGATTTTGAGTCCATGCCATCTTCTTGGGAGAGGCAAACTATGGTTGATCGCATATAGGCTAGTGTCACGCAGAATCTCGGTATGTAGTGACAATGACGTACTAGGTGGTTGTCACTGCATATCTGACATAAATATGGGAAATCCATGCTGGCATGGTATACTATATGGACTGGATGCCACCATTGGAACATTTCCAAAGTCGGGCAGTTAATGATGAAATGATCAAGTTCATCGCAAAGTACGAACATTTCGATTGGGGGAGGGGGTCTGGCGGGGAGCCTTTCAGGTGATCGCCGTTCTTCCTGTAGGTACAGGATGATACGAGGTTCATCCCCAATAGATTGGGTGGGGGATTCCTCCTAATAAGATCGCTTGATGGTGTGTAAAGCATCCCTATATCATGGGATCTCTAGGCAATGATGGGTATAGTGCCTATAGTTGCTGCAGAGAATGCATACGTGATTGGTACGCAATTGTTTTCCTTTACCTTTGGTGGTAGGTTCCTTTTTATGGGAACGCGGTGTTGCAATGTTTGTCTCAGATCCAAGGATTGGTTTTAATTCATCTAGCTCCAAACAGATATGGGTAGGGTGACCTATTACATCGCATATGGAGTAGACTGGTGATTCCGGTTGTATGGTGGGGGTCACCATCTTCTTTCCTCTTTTCTTGGTTTTCTTAGTTGTGATCACCAGTTTTGAAATGGAAATTTCCCTTGTATGGATGGTTTCGACCGTTTATTGGGTGGGTGGGGCCTCCTCGGGGACTGAGAGGCCTTAACCCTGTGGCAGCGACGTGGGTGGTTGTTGTTCCCTCAGGGGGAATGAGGTACCAAACTGGTATTGCCAATTATATGTTTGATAATACTAGTGTTGCCAAAACCTGTTGGGAGATGAAACCAGCTGGGGGGTAGAGGAAAGGGGTTTGGGAGGTGGCATAGGCTAGAGAGGCTACCATGGCCAATGACTCAGTGCCATTACTACTTGTGTCTGTGTCCTGACTAGCTTCAGCGCTTGATGTGGACATCATGCACACCAGAGCCCCTCTGACATTGGGTGATGACTCAGGGATAATGGACAGATCTCCTAGGAATGACCCTAGAACGAATGACGGTTTGAACTAGACAGGGCCATCTTCTTGGTACCGCGAGAGAGCATCCAAGGATGTATCTACATAGGGTAGAATTACATCAGTGTTTGTTAGGGGACGATTCTCACTATGATTCAATTGGTCTACAGTAATGATGTGGTCCTCATGGGGGAACATCATGATGCGGAAGATGGAGGAGGCTATGGCTGACATGGCGTACATATAACTCCACCCAAGGAGTATATTGTAGTCCAAGTGAGTGTCCAAGACTTCAATTTCTATGTGGAACATCTTTCTGGCTAGGTAGACCAGGAAATTTTGGTAGAGACCGATAGGGGTTGATGGACAACCATCCTATGCTCTAAGTGTAATGACTGAGGGTTTTAGTTCGGGAGACCCTAACTTCTATCAAAAAACTTTGGAAATGATGCATGTGTATGCACCCTCATCTATGACACGTCGATGAATTGTGATATTCTCGACCGACACTGGTATCTGGAAGGCGACCATGGAAGGAAGCCTGGGGGTGGCTTTGTCCAAGTTGAAATCCATTAGGCATGTATCGGCAAGGTCGATAGCGCCTAATGCATAAATTAGGGCTTTCACTGTTTCGGCATGATTGCAATACTTCCAAAGCTAACATAGCAGTGGGAGATTGTGCTAAATCGTCCATGATGCTATAATTATGGGCCACTTTGGAGTAGTTTCATGCTTTTCTATTGGGTCCCTTCGCCATTTTTGGCAATGGTTCGATAGGCATCTTTGAAATGGTGAAAGGTGCATTCGGTGCACTGGTACTTGCCCCTAACGTATTGGTATCTGGTGGGGTGTCGTAATTTTGATTCCATGTTTGGAAAAACATCTCTTCGCCAGTCATGTATATTTCATGGATGTTTTTCCTGGAGTTTTCTATATTTTGTTGTTGAGTGCTTACCATCCCTTCATAAGGGAAAGGTTCCTGCATCACAGCTGGTTGCTGGGAAGATCCTCCCTATCCTCAGTTACTTTGTAGCTTCTTTAGCTCAGGGAGAGCGGGACAGTGGTGAGTATAATCGTCGTACTCACCACATATCAAGAAAGAATGGTTTGTTTGGAGAGGTGGTATTTTTCTCTATCGTTGGTAATTGCTTGGCTCTTGGCTCTGATTCCGGTTGGAGTTTCCTCCAGCCTAGGATCGCGGAGGGCTTTACTAGTTGTTTCCCCCCTGTCCAGGGTTCTATTTTGGCTTGTTTTTTTATTTTTTCTTCACCACGTTAGGAGGGTATTTCTCCTTATTATATTGGTGAGGTTTTTTTTGGGAAGGTTGCACAAATTTTACCTATGCATTGGTCTGCATAGGCGGGTCTTGTGCTGGGGACTGAGCATAACACGGTCCCTGATTTGCACCCAGTTGTTGGAGGGGAGCTCTTCTATCAATGTTTATTTCTGCATACTAGGTCCCCTCAGCCAGAGGATAAGGTGCTCCCTAGTGATACGCTAGCACCCTATTGCTCAAATTTTGCTGAGGCATATGATGACTTTGAAAACCGAGTTGAGGTATGTTCTGGGTAGAACTGTACATATAACTGGGGTTTTGGCTGATGTTGCCTAGGTAACCCTGGGTCAATGACCCAATTAGTCCATCTATAGAGTTCGACACACCTGGTAATTATTGATAAGTTTGCAGGTGCAAGGTGGTAGGCAGAATGTTGTAGATGTATCCTGACTGCGTATAAATCAGCTCAAGCTACTAGGCTTTGCTGATGGCATCCTCTTTGGATGTGGGCCTTTTTTGCACCACATCCTTTGAAATCTCTGCCATGATAGTTTTCATGAACAAATCTAAAAGAACCTGGTTGCTGAGTTTTGCTTTACATAAACTATGACGCTGCCTCCATTCATGGAGATGGTTTGAGATATGGATGGCGGGGGTTTGTCTGAAATGTGTCAGTAATTCCATTCTAGAATCATGGTGAATGGGTAGCTAAAAATATGTTAGGAACATGGTGTCGAGGGAACCAAAGGTTCCATTTGAAGTAGAGGGTTGCTCCATGTACCACTTCACGGCTACTCCTATCAGAGTGCGTTGAAATAATCTCAATCGAATAGTGTCATCAATGATATTTTTCGATGTGCACCACAGGTGGAAGGTCATGACATGATTACCTAGGTCTTCTGCTTGCTTTCCCTCAAACTTTGGAATATCCAAAGGGAGCTTCGTGGGCATGGGAGGCCATGTAGGGTTGTGTGCAATGGGGTCATTCGTCATCTTCCTTAAATCGGGCAGACTCAACGAAGCTAAGAAAGGTGACCGAGATGTTGACGTCGTTTCAATGTGAAAAAACACAAAGTTCTGGTTAGGAAGAGGGTTGTTCTGCCATGTACCCTATTGTGTATTTGGCTCGCTTCCTGAATGGGACACACTCCTCTTCCCCCTAGGGGTCGTGGGGGGAGTGGTGTGCGGTGTGGTGTTGGGAGACCGACTAGGTTTCCCAACTACGGATGCCCCAATAAAGGACGAATGAATAATGGTGGCAGCATTCCGTCTTTGACGCCTAAATGGAGAAAGATCTGGAATCCCTCCCAACAATGGGGGGAGGTCCAAAAGAAACCTAGATCGACGAGCTCTCGTTGGGTCCGTTCTAGTGTCAACTAGGTTTTGTTTTGGAAAAATTGGAGAGAATAGAGTCTACAATCAAAGAAAAATTATGATCACATACATAAAACAAAGCGAAAATAAAAATAAATTTTCCCTTTAAATTAATTCTATGTGATTAAGCAATCAAAAAATTGGTTTTTTTTTTGTTTGCGTATGATACTCAAAATCCTAGAAGACCTATTCATCCTCACACACTCAAATTTAATTGGGCCTTGAGAAGATATCTTGTGAGTGCTAGCACAACATCCCATAAGAGTTGGCAATGTCCTCAGTCAACCAAAGAAAATCCACCAAGGTAAGGGTAGAGTGTTTGGCGCTTGCCTGCACCGTCACCTATTGGGAAAGGATGCCCTAGTTTTTGTCACTAAGTACCACCATCCCACGTGAGCATTCAAGTCTTGGGCTTCTTGGTAATTCAACTAACATGTAATATTCCTAAATTAGCACATAGCTAATTGGAATATTAAATTTTCATTTTTCTCTTAGATAGAGGAATAAGAGGGTATAGAGACCCATAAATCTCCTTAGTCAGAATAAAATACACTCCTAGTGTGAATGGAGGTCATATAATAGCTAGATTGAAGACCCTTAGGTGTGAAAAGGGGCTAGATCATATTGAATAGGCCAACTTTGACCAAATCAAACAGTGATGTTATGGAGGAGTGGCATTAATGATGGGACAATGCAGTTTTGGAGGGAGATTGATTGCATGATGGTGGAAACCCTAATGAGTGGGACCCAAGGTGAGAAGGCTCAATTTTTTTATAAGGAGGAGGATGGCAGCCATATGGGGTTATGTTATGATTATTATTTTGATATGTATGTTTAGACTTTTGCTCTCTTCAGTTGTTGAGCTAATATTGCTGGTGTTTTTTAGCACAGGGTGTTCCCAGTCAGGAATCCCACCTCTTTCCTTAGGAGGCCTCTTGGGAGAGTATTGATCTATCATTTCCACATATCCATAATTCCTTCCAAGCTTCATTCTTCAGCTACAACACAATTTCTGTTCATATTTGTGTTGTGTTGCATGGTGTTGCAGTGGAGGGTTGAGAAACCCACTTTCTGAGATAGTTTTCCCTAGGGGAAGGATTCCTTCCCTTGGGAGATCAACGAGGAGGGTTCTTGAGCACATTTAAGATCTTTGGCACCATTCCAACCTATCCCCATAATTCACAATTCAGTTTTAGCTAGGAATTGCGTTATTTTGGAGGGCATTTTCAGAGTAGGATCTATTGGATCTTTTAGAGTGTTTTATTGTAGGTGAAGGGTTCAACCTTTCATTAGAGGAGACCCTTGAGGAGATCTACATTAGATATATATTATTTCAGCCTTCTATTTCATGAGCTTCAGTTTGTAGTGACTCTTTAGTCCTAGCGCTGTAGATCACCATATGTATTTGGGTGCATTTCCAGAAACCCTTCTCGGGTTCTCTTGGAAAGGTTTCTAGGAGGCTAGATCTTCACTCATAGAATTATTTGAGCTATATAACAATAGATCTACATTTATCTATCTTTATGCAGCATTTTATGCCCTAAAACTGCTCTGTCTTAGCTCAGGGCATTTGTATGGCAGCTATTTCTCATGTGATGGCATATTTTCCTTATAGAGGCTTGTTTTGTATTGCTTGAGTGACTTGATCCTCAAGATCTTGTGCCTATTATTTGCTAATATGTTTAATAATATGGCTGTAAATTTGTATTATATCATGGTGTGTTTATTTATTCATTTTTCTTTCCATTATTGTGTTCATTTATTGTTGCTTCCCCATTTGGGAATATTACAGTGGTATCAGAGCATAATCTTGGCTCAGCCTGTGGATCTTAGCCATTATGTTATCAAAAGAATAAGAAGAAGGAGAAAGAGATCAGAATGGTGGAAATAATGAGTTTTATCTGGTCTCTTTTCAGATCTAAGAAGGACCTCACCCAGGAGGTTAAGAAGAATAAAATGGAGAAAAGGAGTGAAACCACACTAAGGTTTCAAGATGAGGAAGGTCCATGTACTTCCTATCAGCAGAAGAAAGATCTAGTATTGCATAAAGCTCCAAAGAAACATGCTATTCTCTTTCCTTTTGAAGAAGAAGACAAGAGGCATGAAAATGGAGAACATTTAGATCATGAGATTCTAAGTGAGTATCTTGCAGGATATAAGTCTCAGCCCAGACCTTTCAAGGAGAATCTAACCCTCCCACAGTTCATTCAGCTCAAAGAAGAAAGGAGACCTTGCAGCAATAGAAGAATAAAGGGCAATAGATTTTTATTGTCTACCTTTGATAGTTCATCCTCATGCACAGCAAGAGCTTGGGGAATGAAGTTGGATGCATTTTTCGTACTACATCCAGTAGTAGAGAAATAAGTTGTTCAGATTGCAATGCTGCACCTTGAGGGTGAAGCAAACATTTGGTGGTTCAACCATTTGAGTCATGAAAGATTTATTGCATATGTAGATTTTAATCAAAGGTTGATCAAGAAGTTTGATAAGAAGAGATCAGAAAAGAAGATGCCTTCACCACCACTTGCTGCAGGAGCACTTGAATCAGGAGAAAGAACTCTTGCACCTTTGCAAAGTGTTCTTGATCTCTTGACAGTTAGAGTCCCATGCACTATTCTGGAGATGAATGAGGAGGAGGAGACTTGTACTAGTGCTGATGCAGCCATAGAAGAGCAGCCATCATCATCATTAGTTGGGGAAGCCATCACACTAGAGGGAGAAACCCTTGTAGCACTACAATATGTTCCCAAGCTTTACCAAGGTATGAACATGTTTCCATTTTCTGTTACTTCAACACATCATTTGGAGGATTATGGGAATGTACCATTGCATGACCTAGGGTAAAAGTAGATTATTGATTTAGAACAGCCGACTATCACTACGCTAAGCAGTCTTGATTTTTTCAAGGAGATATACAATCATCCTAGTGTATCATTGTTGAGCTGCACACAACTCTTGGGGTTGGAGTGTAGATTCTTGGAGGATGGGATAAGTATTGTCCTGAACCATGCAATGCAGAACTATGTGTTTAGCATTGTGCACGATATTTAGATAGCAGTTACACCATTATGGAGATAGCAGTGCTATCATTGAGCAATAGTGATGAGTTGGGGGCCCAGCCATTATTGGGGCATTCCAATGACCTTTCTACATGCATAACAGAGGACGGGTAGATGATTAATGGAGGGTATCTTATGAGGGATGAAATATTCCATTACTTCTTGATAAGTATTTCACATTTTGATGAGAAGTTTTTTCCTACCACTTATTTGGATCCTTATGGGGTCAACTTGGTCATTGATGAGTGGTCTTCATTTGGGGATCTCCAGGATATTGCATTTCAACATGCCATGAAATGAAAAGATAGAAATATTATTTGGGAGGATGGTATTCTCCATTGGAGGGATGCCACTTTTGGACATGATGATAGACACTCACCATTGGTTGGATGGGTGATGTTGATGTGCAAGAGGTTGGGAAGCCACTTGTATATTTATGACACCGGACAGTAGGAGGCAAGACTGTGTTGGTTACTCTTTAAAGATATGACACATTCTATTTTAAAGAGTAGTTTGGTGGATGGAACTTGGCATGGCACTTACATCATATGGTAGCAAGGATTTTGGATGCATTGGGGTGATGTGATATCTTTCATGTCAACCATCATATTGTTGCTCCATAGTTTACATGGTGATGGTGTGGGGAGGCAACAAGAGTTGTTGTTGCTTTGGTTGTTCTTGGGGGAATATGGACTAATTTCCTTCCATACTCTGCATAATGTTGCAGGAGTGGGTGATGGAACTATCATGGTGCAAAGGTGCTACTCCTTAGCCTCGTAGGATCAGGAGATACTTCCACTTTGGAAGGAATTTCCCATATATAGCAACATTATGATTGATATCTTTGACATGTGGTATGTCAAAGAATGGAGCTATGAGATGATAGGAGCCTTATTACAAAGGCCAACAACACTGTCACTTGGGAGCTTTGTTTTTTTGATGGAGTGTCCCCAGGATCACTTCACATATGATACACTTGATGTGCAAGTAGGAGATGAGAGTCATGGAGTAGTGGATGGAGACATATTTTACCATGATATAATCTTCTTAACTTGGATCTCCAAGCATAAGGAGAAAGCTTTGTATGCAGCACATGGTTCATTTCTTTCCATGGAGATATGTTATACCACTATGGAGGGCTCATTCATGGATCTTATTATCATCTTACTCTCAATACAGGGTAATAATTGTGTTTTTTATTATCTAACACAGTATTTTCATTCTCTTACCATCTTTATACAGTGTATTGCTCCACAAGAGGGTAGGCCTCTATTTGGGCTTCATGGTCCTTTTGAGATCAACATCTATGATGGAGATAGACATTTCTTGTATGGATTTGGGCAAGTCTTTAATTATTTCATGTATGCTCAGTTGATATACAATTCCATTTACTATTTACTAGTAGATGAGATGACAGGCACAACTAGCAAATTGTTCGAAGACAACTTTCCACATCATATTATGAAGCTGCAGTTGGTAAAACTACGTTGTGAATACTTGAGAAACTATTGGTACCTTCCAGCACTATGTAGAAACTTCATTACTTCTCTCATTTGGATTCCATATGATGATAATGTCATATTCATTTTATATGGGATGATCTGGGCAAGAACCAAAGAGTGGATCTTGGAGGAACCAATTGCCTTTTTTCTTCATGAAGGCAACATTATTGCAGCCCATATTCAGCAGCAGCTCTACACTTATCATAAGTGGAGAGAGAGATAGCATGGGATGGAAAATTTGATCCATCATATTTAGCTATACAGCCCATCTTCTTTGAAGAAGCCTAAGGTGGAGGAAATGTTTCATGAGTTGCCATGTTGGAGGGTGACTCACTTTTTCTGGATGATAGCTTGGGGATGGAGGCTTCACATGGGAATGCTAGTTCCCAATATATTTCAGATTCCATGCCTCAAGAAGGCCTCTAAACCACACATAGTTTCTTCCATGGATATTCCACTTTTTCATGATGAGATCCATTTGGATTTTTCACCAAGGGCATACTTATACACTTGGGAGGAGCAATTTGTAGACTTATTAATAAGACAGGATCTTGTTCATTTGAGGAGATTATCACATGAAGATGCTACAGGAGGAAGAGGAGAGGCTCTTCAGTTCTATCCTTACAGTTGCTTGAGGACAAGCAACATTTGGGAGGGTCGGACTCTAATATTCCAAAATTAGCACATAGATAATTGGAATATTATTTTTTTATTTTTCTCTTAGATAGAGGAATAAGAGGGTATGGAGACCCATAAATCTCCTTAGTAGGAAGAAAAGACACTCCTAGTGTGAATGGAGGCCATCTAGTAGCTAGATTGAAGACCCTTAGGTGTGAAAAGGGGCTAGATCATGTTGAATAGGTCAACTTTGACCAAATCAAACAGCGTTGTTATCGAGGAGTGGCATTAATGATGGGACAATGCAGTTTTGGAGGGAGATTGATTGCATGATGGTGGAAACCCTAATTAGTGGGACCCAAGGTGAGAAGGCTCAAATTGTTTATAAGGAGGATGGTAGCCATATGGGGTTATGATATGATTATTATTTTGATATGTATTTTTAGACTTTTGATCTCTTCAGCTGTTTAGCTAAGATTTTTGGTGTTGTTTAGCAAAGGGTGTTCTTGGTCAGGAATCCCACCTCTTTCCTTGAGAGGCCTCTTGGGAGAGTATTGATCTATAATTTCCACATATCTGGAATTCTAGACAAGCTTCATTCTTCAGCTACATCACAGTTTCTGTTCATATTTGTGTTGTGTTGTAGGGTGTTGTAGTGGAGGGTTGAGAAACCCACTTTCTGAACTATTTTTTCATAGGAGGAAGGATTCCTTATCTTGGGAAATCATAAAGGAGGGTTCTTGAACACATTTAAGATCTTTGGCTCCAAGCCAACCTATCCCCATCATTCACAGCCTAGTTTCAACTGGGAATTGTGTTATTTTGGATGGCAGTTTCGGAGGAGGATCTATTGGATCTTTTAGAGTATTTTCTTGTAGGTAAACGGTTCAGCCTTTCATTGTAGGAGACCCTTGAGGAGATCTACATCAGATCTATATTATTTCGGCCTTCTATTTCATGAGATCTAGTTTTCACTGACTCTTCAATCCTAGGGCTGTAGATCACCATTTGTATTTGGGTGCATTTCCGGAAACCCTTCCTAGGTTCCTTGGAAAGGTGTCTACGAGGCTAGATCTTCACTCCTAGCATTATTTGAGCTATATAACAGTGGATCTACATTTATCTATCTTTATGAAATATTTTATTCCCTAAAACTATGTTGTATTAGCTCAAGGCATTTTTATGGTAGCTATTTCTCATGTGATGGCATATTTTTCTTGTAGAGGCTTGTTTTGTATTGCTTGAGTGACTTGATCCTCAAGATCTTGTGCTTATTATTTGTTGATATGTTTAATAAAATTGTTGTACATTTGTCTCATATCATGGTGTGTTGATTTATTCACTATTGTTTCCATTATTGTGTTCATGTATTGTTGCTTCCCCATTTGGGAATATAACATAACAGTATCGACTATCTGTCGAGTCAGGTAGCCCCAACTCATACCGCATGCACTGCGCCTAAGCCTAACCCCCTCTGAAATGGGTCTCTGCCATGCTCAGGTTTTCTTTTCCATGGGTTGATAGGTGGATTTGAAGCTCCCTAAATAGTCAACTTCTATGTTTCAAGATGAAAAATGATCAAGGCGTCTTATTGGATGCCTACCCCCTTGATCCTAACTTAAGCTATAAATTCTTTTGTGGCCCCTGTGCAAATAATTTAGTGAGTTTGGTTAAGTTAATTTTAGGTGTCTTTTCTTTACCTAGTGGGTGGATGTGTGTGAGAAAAAAGTGGACAAGCACATAGTTTGAACGTGTGGATATTCGATGATCCTTTTCAAAATCCCCTATTTAAACTATGTTGTATTGTTCCTTGCTCAAAAGAAAAACATGTGAGAATATGGGCCGCTTTCTATTTTTCCTATTTAATCTATGTGATCGACTATAGGGAGATGGTGATTGTGAATAGGGAGCATTCATATGCTTACCTAGGATCACCAGAGGGTGCAAAGGTAGCAAAGACTACTTGTTCTTCTATTAACAATTCAGTCCTAGTCCCGAAAATCCTAGTGCAAAAATTGAACTAAACTAATAACTTTTACACTAGAAAAAAGAAACTAGCTACACATGCGTGGTCTTGGGCCACTTACTTTGGCTATTTATCTAGGTGTGCTGGTACCAAAATTTTTAAAACACAAAATAATTTTGGAATGAAAATTATTTTTCCCCCCTACTTAAACTATGTGTGAAGTTCGCAAAAATCCACTTGAAATAAAACTGACACTCAGCCTACAAAAATCAGCTAAGAGTGAGCTTTAGCAAGATGTGGGGTACCACAACCAGTGCTAGCAGGTGTATTAGGGGCTTCCAAGCACTTTACAAGCAGGAAAAGACAGAAATAAGGGAGAATTTTCTCTTTCTGTCTTTTGTGCGCAAAAGGCTAAAACAGGTGTGATGTTTGCACACGGGTCAGCTCTGAACACGCACCCTGGGCACGTCTGTGGCAAGGAAAAGTGCACAAATTCCTAAAAAAGTAATTTTTGGAGTTATTTTGCTTCAGTCTGTCACTTGGGATGAACTAGGGACTACAAGAGAAATCATGGGAAATTCAACTCCACTCCACAGCACAGATAGAGGTCTCTGCAAAAAAGGCACAACCACATAAACTTGGTAATAAACATTAGTGGATGTAATATTCCCAATTAGTCATGAGCTAATTGGAATATTCATTTTTTTTATTTCTTTTTTTAAAGAATAAAAGTGTAAAGGAGGTCCATAATACTCCTAAATAATGAATAAATCAATGCCAAATGTAAAAAGGCTGAATCTTGGCTACTAAATCAAGCACCATTAGGTGTGAAAGGGGCTGGACATTTTGACTAGGTAAACCTTGACCAAATCTACAGTGTTGTCTTGGAGGAGTGGCCATTAATGAGGCACAGTGCAGTTTTAGATGGAGATGCCTTGTGTGAAAGGAGTGATCTCATTGGAAGTGGTTTAGGGTTTGCAAGCTCTTAACTTATAAAAGGAAGAGGATGGTAGCATTAGAGGGTTGTTGATGATATTATATTTTTGAATATATTGTTTGTTTAGACATATATAATTCTCTTGTTGTTTAGCTGAGAATTAATGATGTTTAGCATTAGGTATTCCTGGTCGGGAATACCGCCTCTTCCCATTGAGTAGCTCTTGGGAGAGTTTGCATTGTATTGTACACTATCTGGTTGAAATCCAAGCTTCTTCTTTCAACTACAATGCAGATCCTATTGACGGTTTGGTTGTATTTGGAAGCTCCAGCAAGTGGAGGCTAGATCTTTCAAATCTAGGCCATTTCAGTGCGCCTTTTCAGTGGAGGAGGCTTCTAATCCATTGGGAGGAGAGTATTGGATGTCCTGAGCTTCATTTTTAGATCTTGGCATGTGGCCAACAACATTTTTATCCCTACAATGAAATTTTACTTCCAGATATACATTATTCCAGTAATTGTAGTTGCAAGGTATTTTGGCACACCATCTGGAGAGTTGGTTTTCAAATGTTAGGGAATCTACCCTTCGCTTTGGAGTTCCATTGGAGGAGATCATTCTCTTTTTCATATTAGATCAGATCCATTTCCAGATCTCAATATTTCTACAGATCTGCAGACTTAGATCTCAGATCTACAACTTGTACATGGTGTATTACTGAAAACCCAAGGGAATTCTGAAGAGAAGCCTATATAGTGTATGAATCTGCTATAGATCTAACTTTTCATGCACTTATCTGATCTAGATATAAAGTGTAATCTACATCTTTTGTGGCTCAATAAAATAAGACTATAAGTCTTTTTCCAGTCTTAATACATGGTTGCAACACCTCATTTTGAGGATTTTCTTCTATTGGAGACTTCTATTTCCTGTTATACATATTATGGGCCATCTTGTACATCTATTTTGTTACTATGAATACAAATGAAGGGTCTCCATATTGGCCTCTTGCTTTTTCTATGATGATATGAATTATTTTTCTACTATTCTGCATTGTATTGCTGCATTCCCCATTTGGGAATAGTACAATGGTATCAGAGCATCATCTTGGCACAGCCTGTGCTTTCTAAGAAGCCAATATGTCTTCTGAATATGAAGGACCTCTTACTGATAGAGAGAAGAGGTATCTAAGAGAATACAGAAGAATTTTGATTACACAAATGACAATGAAGACAAGGGTAAAGCCCCTTTATCTGTAGGTGAAGATGAAGATAAATATTTTCCTAAGATCCTTCTTAGAGCCATGCAATATCTTGCTAGAGAGATCAAAGAGATGAAAATGGACAGAATCAAGGAATCCCATAAATGATTTCATCTTGGAGAAGGCTCTGTCATGTCTCATCATTGGAAAGATCAACCAGTGCATCAACCACAAGTTTCCCAACGCTCTACCATGCCTACATTTTTTGTTGTGGGAAATGAATGGTTTCAAGAGCATGAATCCCTTGAAGACTATTTTGAAGAATATGAGTCTCAAAATCAGAGATTCGGAGATCACCTAAGTTTTCAAGAGTTTTGTAACATAAAATACAATAGAATACCAAGGCATCATCATAGAGGTGGTGGATTCATTCATAATCATGATCAACACCACACTATGGGCAGATTCTTTTTACCCAATTTTGATGGATCATCCAAGTGTTGTACCAAATCTTGGGTAGAAAAACTTGACATCTCCTTTTAGTTGAACAAGGTTCCAGAGATGGAGGCTATCAAGATTGCAGCGTTGCACCTTGAAGGTGAAGCACATGACTGGTGGTTCCATGGCTTGTCTACATTGGGTCATGCCAATGTGACTGCTTATTCGGAGTTCACTAGAAGGCTCATGGAAATATTTGATAGAAGAGAACCAGAAGAACCATTCATGAGTCTAGAAAATTTGAAACAATCAGGTAATACAAAAACTTACATCTCTGAAATTTTAAGAGTTTCTATTATGGTTCCTGATTTGTCTGCAGCAAGAAGGTTGTACATGTTCATTGATGGTTTAGATGAACTTCTTCATGGGTTGGTTAAATCTACCAAGCGCACTACCCTACATGATGCTATTGAAAGGGATAGATACCTTCAATATGTCTTGCCAAAATCAAAGGCAACTTTTCAACATAAGCCCTCTTTTCCTTCAAAGGGAAAGGAAGAAAAATTTGCTCCTTCCAAGGAGAGCTCATACAAGAAACCTCTTGATGATGAAGTCTGGAGAGATCTAAGAAGAAGGAAGATCTGATTCACTTGCCAAGAATCATGGGCACCTGGACATATATGTGCTACTGTAAAATCACATTACATAGAGGTATTCTCAGATGATGAGGAGGAAGAAGAAGATGAACCAAGAAGAGGTCATAGTGCTGACACTGCAAGAGGAGAGCCAACACCATCAAGAGATGGGAATGGAGCATTTGCTCCTATTGGAGGGGCTCTTGCATATTTAAGAGTAGTACCTAAGTACTTGACCTTAAGAGTTCAAGGTTCCATCTTGAATCAGAGAGTTTCTATTTTTGTTGACAGTGGGGCTACCCACAATTTCATTGATGCCCAACTAGTGTAAAGGATGGCAATACCCCCTGATGCTTTTGAGGGATTCTCTGTTTTGTTCCCAGGAGATAGAAAATGAAATGCATGCATTATGTACCATCCTTATCAGTCACCATGGGGACATATACATTGGTTGATCACTTCTTTTTGGTTGACATACCTGACACCGATGTGATTTTGGGTGTTCAATGGTTGATTACATTGGGGGAAAGTCACCACTGATTGGGAGGCTTTGCAAATGGAATGGGTGGATAAGAAGAGTGGTGAAAATAAAATGATCAAAGGCATGCATACACATCCCTCATATACAACTTCCACACAGAAAACATAGATGGATTTTCGTAGTGGAAGCAAGGACCTTACAGTCCCATCTATCATGCTCATGAGATTGTTGCATGGGACACTATTACCTAGTGACAAACCACCTAGGAGGCCACATGATTTATATATTGTGGGATATATCTCACAACATGATGCTCCAAGAATAGATCCAAGAGGGATGGGAGCATTGGAAGATAATGATACAGCATTGGAAGTCTTGGGTAGGCTCAAGGAGGAGGGAGATCTTCCCCCAATATCATCATTACCCACTCTCATTTCAAATTCTGCGCTGTGGGAGGAGAAGCATTGAAGGAATGACCTTCCAAATTATACCTTTGACATGGGAGATGTCAAGGAGGAGGGAATCCATATGACAGACATTTATGTTGATAGATCATCATCGTTGTCACTATGGGAGATTGATCCATATTGGAAATCCCAGCTGTTGGTGGATTATTCCAAGGATCTTTGCACTTGCATGATAATTGATGACCAGCTACCTGAAGAGGGATATTTAGTGCAAGAAGGAGTCATCTATTATAATGGTATGATATTCTTGTCTAGAGCCTCCAAGCTCAAGGAGAAGTTACTACAAAGGGCCTATGAAGAGTTATGTTTCAGCCACACATATTCCATGAGATTCTGTAACATCATCATGAGGAGATACACTTGGAAGGACTTTGAAAGAGAACTATATCAGAATTTTCAAAGATGCATGTACCATGTGGAGATGGGGTAGCAACATAACTCTATGGAGGAGTTAACTCAACCATCTCTTTCTCTTTTTGAGGAAGGGGACAAATCTATGCACCACTCCATTTGTTTGAGGAGAAATTTTGGTGAAAAATATGCTCATGTAAATCATGTTTCATTTGATTATTGTTTGCATTATTTCATCATGTATATGCAGGCCATGACTCCAAGGAGGAGTATTGTACCTTATAAACTTCATGGCCAACTTTGGGCCACAAAAATTTTTGAACATGGCCACTCCCTTGGAGGACAAAGGGAGATTTTGTTTCATGATGGGTACATTCCTAAAGCACCAAATATATCTCACACTTTCAGCCATAGTGAGATGACATGGGCAGAAAGTAAGTGGTGGGGAAACCACTTACCACATCTTGATCTAATGCAGTCAGGAGATGCACTACGCTGGTTCCACATGTGGGACTATGACCCACCTCCATATGCACAAATTTATGTTTGTATGTATTTTATTTTGATCCCATACATTGATTATGTACTTGTACTTTTTATGGGAATGTATGGAGGGAGGATGGTAGGTATGTATGTGCCCTATGGGATGGAGATTCTCCATGTATCTTATGCTACATGTTGTAGGGAGAACATTGGGCAAGCTGTGTATGTTTCATTTGAGCTATTGTCTCCTTATGGGATGGATTATTTGCATCTCCTGAGAAATTTGGAGGAGCAATTCATGGAGGGCTAGATTGGTGAACACTTAGCTTATGGAGGAAGATCATCAAATTTTGGTGTCACCAATGGAGGAGGAGAAGAGTTGCAGAACTCACCTTATCAGTTGCTTGAGGACAAGCAACATTTGGGAGGGGAGGATTGTAATATTCCCAATTAGTCATGAGCTAATTGGAATATTCATTTTTATTTTATTTCTTTTTTTAAAGAATAAAAGTGTAAAGGAGGTCCATAATACTCCTAGATAATGAATAAATCAATGCCAAATGTAAAAAGGTTGAATCTTGGCTACTAAATCAAGCACCCTTAGGTGTGAAAGGGGCTGGAAATTTTGACTGGGTCAACCTTGACTAAATCTACAGCATTGTCTTGGAGGAGTGGCCATAAATGAGGCGCAGCGCAGTTTTAGATGGAGATGCCTTGTGTGAAAGGAGTGATCTCATTTGATGTGGTTTAGGGTTTGTAACCTCTTAACTTATAAAAGGAAGAGGATGGCAGCATTAGAGGGTTGTTGATGATATTATATTTCTGAATATATTGTTTGTTTAGACATATATCATTCTCTTACTGTTTAGAAGAGAATTAATGTTGTTTAGCATTGGGTGTTCCTGGTCGGGAATCCCACCTCTTCCCATTGAGTATCTCTTGGGAGAGTTTGCATTGTATTATCCACTATCTGGCTGAAGGCCAAGCTTCTTCTTTCAACTACAACGCAGATCCTAGTTAGGGTTTGATTGTCTTTGCAAGTTGCAGCAAGTGGAGGCTAGATCTTTCAGGTCTAGGCCATTTCAGTGCTCCTTTTCAGTGGAGGAGGCTTCTAATGCATTGGGAGGAGATTATTGGATGTCTTGAGCTTAATTTTCATATTTTTACATGTGGCCAACCACATTTCTATCCCTACAACGCAGTTTTACTTCTAGATCTGCGTTATTCCTATAGGTGCAGTTGCAGGGTATTTTGGCACACCATCTGGAGAGTTGGTTTTCAAGTGTTGGGGATCTTCCCTTCACTTTGGAGATCCATTGGAGGAGATCATTCTCTTGTTCATATCAGATCAGATCCAGTTCCAGATCTGAATATATTTGCAGATCAGCAGACTTAGATCTCAGATCTACAGCTTGTACATGGTGTATTGCTAAAAACCCCAAGGGGCTTCTAAA
The DNA here is from genome assembly GCA_034641835.2 of Pinus albicaulis. Lineage (NCBI taxonomy): Eukaryota > Viridiplantae > Streptophyta > Pinopsida > Pinales > Pinaceae > Pinus > Pinus albicaulis. The sequence continues at coordinate 1,476,230,543 of CM076580.1, forward strand.
GAGAAGCCTATATAGTGTATGGATATGTTATAGATCTGAATTTTCATGCACTTATCTTCTCTAGATATAAAGTTTAAACTAAATTTGTTGCAGCTTAATAAAATAATGATGTAAGGCTTTTTCCAGTCTTAATACATGGTTGCAGCACCTCATTTTGAGGATTTTCTTCTATTGGAGACTTCTATTTCCTATTATACATCTTATGGGCCATCTTGTACATCTATTTTGCTGTTGTAAATACAAATGAAGGGTCTCCATATTGGCCTCCTGCTTTGTCTATGATGATCTACATTATTTTTTTGCTATTCTACATTGTATTTCTACATTCCCCATTTGGGAATATTAAAGTGGAGTCTCCAATCCTTTTAGTGTGTTTGCTGCATGTATGTATGAAATCACACCAACTTAAGGGGTGTGGTCTACCCACTTAAATTATTGGTAACACGCAGAAAAAGAAATGGATTCAAGCAAGTTAGTAGAACAAGCTAGGATCATAAACATACTAGATATAGAAATAGCATGCATATATAAACTAAAACTAAAACAAATAAACACAAGCTTTGAATAGAGTCAAACATCTACAATAATATGAATGGTGGCTCTTCAACCCCTCTTATTGAGCTAGTAGGAAATAAGGATTAAAATTTACCCTCTTGCCAAAAGGCCCCGAGAACATGGGTTCTAAGTCCCGATGCAAGGATGTTTTTACCCCAAGCTTGTCTCGGTGCAAAGTCTCCCTCTCTCTACTGTGGTGGATTGAACTTTTTGGATGGCCAACAATTGAGTCCCCTCTTTCTTCAACTCCAGATCACACACTGCTGGTATTGATTGGGCAATTCTCACTAGCATAACAATCTTTTCACCCATTCTTCATCTCATGGTGGCCTTATATAGGAGAATTCAAATCCTCCTTCCCTCTCTTGGTACATTGTGGATGGTGACCCAAGAGAGGGGTATGATTCCTTTTTGTGCTGTTTTTTTTTTTTTTTTGAGAGGAATCATTTTCCTAGAGTGTGCTTTGTCTGGTCCCGGAAATTGACATTTCACCACTCCCAGGATTGCGCACATTTTGGGTCATAAGGTGCAGAAAGGAATTCTTCACGAAGGATAATGGGAACATAAGCATTTATAACTTGCTCAAATTTGATTTTTTCTCAAACCTTAGATATTTTTAAATACTTTCCAGATTATGTAATGTCTTCCAGCCCTGTAAATCCTTCCACTTGACATTAAATAATGTCGTCTTCTGCTTGTACGATTTTACAGTGTTAACAGTCTTTCTTCTAAAAATTCTAATATTTCCTCATTCATAAACTGATCATCATCATAGTAATCCTCCAGATATTCAATAAAACTTTGGAAGTTATCACAATAGTCTTGAACTAGTGATAAAGAGGGATAACCTTCTTTATATTTGTCACAAAACACATCATGAAAATATTTCAAAGAACTTATACTTGTAGTTGGTAGATCTTCATACCAAGACCTAGTTTTCTCTTCTAAACTTGCCACAAACATTTTCATAAGACAATCTTCTCGAATTTGGATGTTAAATCTTTAGAAATGAATATGAAATATTAACAAATGTATAACCACATCATCTCATTTTTCATCATTAAACACTGGAAGATATTTTAACCAATCAATGTTTGGCATGGGGTTTGGAAAACCTGGGATCTTAGATCTGTCCAAAGGAGCATACCTGCATTGATTCTTGAATTCATCTTGACAATCAATCAGGAATAAAATGGGGTCACTATAAGTTCTCTACAATTCTGGATTCTTTTACCAGTGGAGTCTTTAGATCAACTAAACTTTGTGGAGTCGCCAGGTGGATGATTTCAACCTTCTTATATCTGATTGTTTTTTCACCATCAACAATCAGATACCAATATTGGGAAAATACTTTTAGCATGCAATTTATTTTTATTGGGCTTTCTGAGTTCAAATGAAATATCAATATTTCAAATAGTTCCCCAATATGGTTGCCATTATGTTGTGGCCCTATAATTTAAAAGATTGGCAAGAATAAACGATAAAGGACAACATCAAACCGCTTTGGAATCCAGGACCTAGCCTTCCTAGACTCAAAGAGGGCTCTCTCTATTTATGATTTAATTTTACCTTAATATCATGAATTTTGATTTTAGGCTAGTTACAGTGATGGTGAGAAATGGTTGTTTTGATTTTTTTGGTTGGAAGAGCAGGTCTATAGGGACTAATCCATTGGGCTATGGAGTCAAAAGGCTGGATTGGTGCATCAAATTTTCAAGAGAATCACAAGGAAAGCTAACTGTGCTAATTGGATCTAGAGAGTAGTGTGAATTATGAGGTGGAGGAAACAGTAGTGTTCAGTAATGATTAAAGAGCAATTACGAATTCCCTAACCAAAATTTAGAAGAAAAAATTCAGATTGCAAATACAGATAGAATTAAGGTCCTTCAACAACAAATCTTAATCTAAAATTTATGTTTTACATTCAGATGAATAGATGCACAGCAAGGAAAACAATGGAAACATTTAACACAAAGAAGTAGCACATCACCATTTAACATAGCTCAAGTATCATGTAAACGATCTTTGATTATTGATGCCTAGCTCCAAAGATTGCAGCTCTCCAATACAATAGCTTCTTACAATGTAGGGTCTGTTAGCACCCAATCTGAACCTCAGGCTGAAAAAGGCAAATCAGGGTAACAACTAAACCACGCTCAGCCTTGTAGCTAGCCCTACAAGGACAGGAGAGGGCTCTCTCCGTAGAATAGATATTCAATAACATAATAATGAACAGATTTTAGGCTAGATATATGAATGCGAAAGGGGGTTTGATAAATGGCTGAATTTTCAGGGATGTATGGGACAAAAGGACAGCTAGAGCTGAGGAAATCAAATCTAGGACACAGAATATTTCATGGGGCAAGGTAGGCAGGAGGTTTAGCAATCAAATTTAAATAAAATGAAAGTGGAAAGACTGTTGAGAAGCTGAAAAGGGAATAATAAATGGATCCTTTTCAAACAGAAGAAAACACGCTGAGTATGAATGAGTCCCCAAGGTAGAGCATATAAAATGGATTCTACCTTTCTAACTTGGAAACATTCAACTAGAAATGTTTATGAATGAATGATGAAACATAACAGTGTACATATGAAACACAAAGAAGAGACATATGCTAAAACTCATACCACATGAATCCCACAAATCAGAGCTGCATCACTTTATTAATTCCCTGCCAAACTGTACAAAGGAGTGCAGAGCTCACTGCCACACTGTTCCCCCACTTCTGAGTTTTTAGACCCCAGACTCTCCAGCCCTTGCAAATAATTAGAATTTACAATAAATAGACATAATTTGTAGGAATAAAAATCGATGGGAAGAGGAGCAATCACAACTGAAGATACAAGGCCAAAAGCCAACAGTCTCTTCGTAAAAGAAGAGTTGTTTTACATTCGTTCAGCAAGAAGGTGAGACATTGTAACGCAGATCTTTTGAATTGTAACTGAAAACAAAATGGGTAATCCAATCCTATTTTCCTGCTGTTGTAGACATCTTTATTTTATTTTAGGCTCTCGGCCTTTTGACTGTTTTGCTTTCCATATGCCGTTATTCTCTGACTTTCTATAAAATGCTGAAAAAATGAATTTATGCTTTCGTGAAGGGAAGAATGTATTTGAATGGGAAAAGGGAAGGGAGATGGAGGTGGGAATCATATGAAAATCACAATTGGGATCGGGATCAGGGCGGAGATATGATATATCACAGTAATCTCAATCGGGAAGCGGGAGGTGGGACGCATTTGGGATGAACCATACAAAAGTTCCGATGCGATTATATTAAACCATGGGAAATCCTTTAATAAACGTACTAAAATGCATTTTGGGACTTACCAAGGGGGAAAGGGACTTTATATTATAATTGGGAGTAAGTACCATATGGTGGGCCCCGAGATATAATCGCAATCAGAGATTGGAGTCGGGAGGAGGAGTGGAATGGTGCATACAATATTTTCGATGCGATGGGGGGAAAACCCTTTGTATTATAATTTAAAATCAAAATTTCGCATTAACAAAGGAAAAGGCCCTTTATCATATGAACGGGTGGAAGTATTATGGTGGGACCCGAGGGTCAATCGCAATCACAATATCGAAGGCAGGGAGTAATCACAATCGGGAGGTAGGGATGTATGATGTGATCGGGACAATCGGGAGGGGAGTTGCGATCGGAGGATCGGAAGGAGGTGCACGATCGGGAGATTAGAGGAAAGGTTGTGATCAGAGGATCGGAAGGAGGTGTGTGATCAGGAGATCGGAGGAAAGGTTGCGATCGGGAGATCGGAGGAAAGGTTGCGATCGGAGGATCGGAAGAAAGGTTGCGATCGGAGGATCGAAAGGAGGTGTCCAATCGGGAGATCAGAGGAAAGGTTGCGATCGGGAGATCGTAGGAAAGGTTGTGATCGGAGGAATCGAGGCAGGACTTGCGATTACGATTTATAACAAGACTTCAAACTTTAAATTATAAATTTTTTTGACTATAAGCATGGTGGGGAAGTGGTTTACGCAGCAAGGGGGGGTTTATAATATGATATAACTTAACTATAAAGTCTATGGGTATGAAAAAGGGGAAGTGGTTTTAATTAAATCGCATATGTATTTCGAAGGTTTTATAATGCGATTTTTGTGATTGGAAAGGGGGAAAAAAGGGGTTTTTAAAGGGAAATGATCATAAAGTTTAAAGGGAAAATGGGAAATAGGGGGGGAGCTTAGGGAATAGAGGGCTTTTACTTCACTTAAGCATAAAATTCAATCCAGAAGTCGGTTTTGAGAGTGTAGTATACCATTGGAAATCTCTTTCCGGGCTCTTTCTGATGGATCTGATTTGAAGTAATCTGGCACTGAACATGTTGTGGAAAACTTTTTTGAAAGTCAGGGACATCACTTTGTGGAGATAACAGCTTCTGAATGGTGACTGAAATGCAAAGTATCATGTTTTCACCTCAAAACATGATTTTGAGGTGAAAATTACATCAAACTGAATGAATGATATCTCTGATCCTCCTGGTGCTATAACTTTGCATTTATTGACTTCCCCATGACCTTGCTGATCTTTATTCGACACTTGACTCATTAATCTGACCATGGTGAGACCTTAGAGACCAATGAGATCCATCCTATGACCTACTGATATGATTTTTGAGAATGAAAGAGACTATTGACTGAAGACCATAGGGAGGAAAATCAGCAAGTACCTCATGAGGAAAAACTGATAAAAATTACTACCATCAATGAATCCATGACCTAGCGGAATGGTGAAATTTTATTCGGTATGAGACACCTAATATGCAAATGCAAAAGAGCGACTTTGATCACTGATGGCAGTATGGATAGACTGACACTAACAGGGTCCAACAAGGTCCAACCCCTGATATTTCCAATGCATGTAGTATTTAACTAAATACTAAGTTGTTTGCCCTATCTCTTCGAAAACTTCTCATTAATTACAATTAAGCAGATTTAGACAAATGGAACCATGTAACGGCCACGATAAGATACACCTAATAATCATCGCTTGTTGTATTTACTTCGAAAACTCTTCGTGAATCCAAAAGCAAGTAGAAGGTGGTTGAGGTGGTCACGAAAAGGCAACAATGGGTGGCTCTAACATCTGGCTCTACTTTTGGGCCGGCTTTGTTAGATCATTAAATATGATGTGGTTCTGGAGCTTTTCATCGATCGGTGGCTGTGCTAATGTGTTCATTGTGCCTTGTCAATCTACTCATTTTTCCCGAATTTGCCTCTTTTTCTCGAGTCAAGTCCCTTACCCAAGCTTTTCTGCCCGCATTCACCTACCTTCATAAAATAGCGTAGCTACAAAGAACCCTCGACCTTTAAATTGATCCAACAAAACTGCATATTTTACACAATATGCGGAATTGTGGGTTATGGGCCCACAAAATTTTCCTTAGCGCAATAGCGGATCGCAATATCACAAATTTACCGATTTCACAAATTGGAAATCAAAAAATATTGCAGATCATATATTTTATGATTTACCTTATTGCATATTGAGTATCGCAACTTACAAAAATTAACTATGATATCTTAACAGTAAAATTATAAGTTGCCAATTACGATATGCGATGACGATATCGCATCGCAACATCGCAACCCAAAGCTCTTCGAAAATCATCATTTCTCAAATTTAAGTCCCCACCATTAACTATTATACCATATCACATGCGATGTGTGATGGGTGGTGGGGAAAGGGTGACGTGGTAGGGAAAGGTGTGTCCCTTTAATATCGCATCAGAATATTTATGCAGTGGAAAATGAATGTGGCAAGGATTGTTGCGATATGCCGATGCGAAAAGGCAAGGAAGGGGTCCCATTTAATATCGCATCGGCGGTTGGGTTTGAATAGGATTGCAAATGGTAAGTGAAAATGTGATGTTGCGATGTGATGAAAAGGTAAAGGGTCAACGGGATAAAGGTTTGTTGTGGCGGTAAAACCATTTTGGAGGGTGTTATACCCGGTAAGTGGTATAGGATGGGGGGGGGGGGTGCACAACAATGGATAGTTGACATGTAGCGGTGTGAGTGGTTTCAAAGACCGTTGATTTCAGACACCCCCCTCCCCCCTGTGACATTAACTTTCAGAGGCTGATGGTGGGCCAAAATAAGTTATAGGTTGTCAGATGAGGAGATAGGGAGCGAAGATGGCGAAAAGGTGTTAGGAGATTAGCGGGGTGTGAGTGGATGGTGGGGTATGTGAGAATGAAGTGGTCCACCGAATGTTTAAAAGAAATCATATAATATTTTAGATGGTAATATGAAGTCCGAAAAATTTATATTAGACGGTTTTTGAAGGTTTTAATGGGTAAGCACTAAACGATGTATTTAGGCTTAAGTTAGCTATGGAAATGGGATTTCTGAAACCTAGGAGAAAATGTTCTTTGCCCCTTTTAACTAGTAGTTTCTTCTTGGAAATAAATGAAAGCCATGGAATATTATTTTCAATATAAACGATCTAATCAGAATTAATCAGTCACCTTGTAATTCTATGAATTATAGGATTCTAATAGATTCAACAGAGTATAAATTGAATTCTTCTAACACCTCTATTGAAGATATAATGCACACTTGTAGTATATAATAAGGAGGCACTCTGGAGTTTAATTTGAGATTTTTTTGAGAGAGAGAGAGTACCCTCTGCAGCCTTCATTCAAAGCTATATAAATAGGGATTTTGTAATGAATCAATCAATAGAGGTTAGTAAGAAAAACACATGTGCATACTTAAGTGCTAGAAGAGCTAAGTGGTTATCAATTCTAAATTGCAACTATACATGGAACATTTCTGTGTTTTCTCTTCTGATGTTTATCTCTGCTGTCGTCATGTTCTCCCACATAAACACATCTCAAATACCACTGAATTCAAGGCCTCTTGTCATCATCAACTACAAATAGATCCTTATTAAATAAACTATTTTCCACGGTGAAGAGAGTGTTAGTTATCAGTAAATATTGCTGATATCAAAAGATGACTAAATTATGATCCTAGATTTCTGAAAACAAAAATTTGAGAAATATTGTGAGTTTTAGAAATCTCACTGCCTTTAATATTGTGAGTTTGGACAATTAGGTTGGGTAGGTAGAAATGTTTTTGAAAGAATCATATGTTGCAGATTATTAAGATTGTCACTTCAAAAGAAATATCAAGCAAGTGAAAAGAAGGAAAAATCTGCCTAATGGAAAAGACATTGTTCTACAACAACTTAGAGATTTGATAAACTGAAAGTTCTGGACACCTCCAAAAGGGAGCTGCCCTCCCCAAGTGGAGCCACTATTAGTCATCAGTAAATTTTGCTGATATCAAAAGATGACTAAATTATGATCTTATATTTCTGAAAACAAAAATTTGAGAAATGTTGTGAGTTTCAAAAATCTCACTGCCTTGATTATCCTAAGTCAAAATGTCTCACTAAAATTCCCCCTCTTTGTCTTCTAAAGATCTACCTCACTGCTACAAAGAAGGACTTCATTCATTGGGCCTGTTTACCTCATTTCACTACCTCACCCTTGCCCTCATTCATGGCCTTTTTCCTCTAAAACCCCATTTCTTCCTTTCCTAAAAACCCTCACAAAGCACCCCTTCATTCATCATTTTCCGTTGGAAAATTAAACAATGTAAAAGCTTCCTTTTACATTGTTTTAAGTTAAATTTTAAAGCCTATCGGGTCCTTTTAATTTTATTAAAAACCCTGTTTTATATCTAAACCCACCCTTTTGATGTAATAGGCCTTAAGCCCCTCTCTTCTAAAGCCCCAGCCCCCTCACATTCATGAAACCCTAACCTTCCACTTATTCTTAACCCCTTCCCCATTTAAAATACACCTCTGCCTTTCATTTTATGAACCCCCTGCAAACCTTATAAAGGACTTCTTAACCATTTATAAATATTTAAATATGGGGCCCGCTCTCCACTATACCCCGCGCATGTTCACAATTCGCCACCTATCCACCCGAGGCCCCATCTCCCACTTAACCCCGCCACTCAATCACAACTTGCCATGTCGCCCATCCTCAACCCCACCGCTTCATTCCCAAACTTACCTTTTACCTCCCCAGAGTGAAATGGTCGTCGATCTTTGCCCCCGAGATTTGACGGCCGACAATGCATATCGCAAATAAAGTTGTGACGGGTTTAATGTTTTGCAACCTGTACGAAATAGGTGGTTTCCACTGGCCATGGGTCATGCTCTAAACTGCATCGCGTCTGTTTGATCCAAAACTGCTTACCACCCATTTCCCATACGATAAACGACTTGTGGTTTCCAAAACCACCTTTTTCCTCCGAGCCAAAAACTTGAATCCTCCTGCCTCCATTCGAATTTCTGCCTGGTTCCACCTTCAGAACCCTGCCTCTCGCACCCTCTCCTCCTCTGCAAGCCCCTCCGACCGATCAAAACCCCAAAAAATGCAGTGAAACCCTCTCCTGCATGATTTCAACTAATGGTTTGTGTTTTGCGCAGGTTTAATGGCAGAAAAGGCCCACTAAGCCTTTCCCACCATCCCAAGATTGTTTGAATTAAAGTCTGGATGACAATCCAAAGTTTTATTTTATTATGTAAAGGGCCAGAGGCTAAAGTTTAAGCTCCAACACTAGTGAATCATGATCATTGGAGATCATAAACCCTCCAGCACACCAGAAACGCATCCCTGCACAAAGGAAAAACACAGGCAGTAAGCACAATGGAAAGAAAGATAGTCATAGGACTGTGATAAAGCAAAGGATTAAAAGGCTAATCAGGTATCAAAGACAAATTATAAGGATTAGCCCAAAAATAAAAATTCAAAGAAAGAAAGAAGACAGTGTAAAGACAAAAAAGATAAAGACAAAAAGGATTGGAAGAAATAAAATAAATGATTAAACAAACAGAATAGAGATCAAACAGATTGAAGAAAATATGATAAAAAGCAGACAGTCAAAGCATAAAGACAGAGTTTAAGGCTTAGAGACAAAGATTAAAGATAAAACCAAGGACAAATTAACCCAAGACAAATTCGAATGACTCATCTTGTGACATTTATTCCCTTCAGAAGATATTTGTGCCACCTAGTGCTTTGTTTCGTTCAATAAATCATTAGGCAGTTATTGAGCTGAGTCAGATATATTTATATCTCCCAGAAAGTTATTGTAAAATTTATGAATAGGCCTTTAAAAGTCAAACATTTCACCTATTTTTCCTTAGGAGTTAAGACAGAAGTTATTATTCAGAGAAATATCTACAGATATTCCTGACTTGACCCTTGCATGGTCTTCAAGGTTAGGAATTCATTAACTCTATAATAAATGACACTCAAACCCTAGCTTAGCTTCACCTCCTCATTTGTAGCATAAATACTGAATCTGAACTCATTATCTTGTTGGCATTTGATTACTCTTTGACATAATACATAGTCTCTTGGAAGTTGAAAAGAAATCGATGTCTTGGAACTTGTGGATGCCCTGATTTGTTTATTGATGGAGGAGGCTAGATCACTGGATCCCTGCACTTGGTTGTTTGTGAAGTGCTTCTAATCTATTATTGTTATTTCCTGTTTCATTATTTTTCCACCTTTCTGTGTTGCAGTAGAATAAAATTTTTAGGCTAAGAAATTTCTTTTGAAAGCACCTTAGTTATGTTTATTCTTCACTACCTTAATGTTTTCTTCTGCTAGGACATTTTAGAGAATTCTTAATTTCTCTCTAGACCCCCTAAGCCTATTTATTTCAAAAATAGTTGAATACAGTTGGTATCAAGCATGATTTATGGTTTTCCCTGCTTACTTGCTGCCACTAAAACACTGTTTTTTGAAGTCTCTCTCTAAAGTACCATTCTTTAAAGTCTGCCAAAGAGGTTTTGTTTCGATCATACCCTTTGTACTTGCTTAAATAATTGTTTTAGAGATCTTCATAACTATAATCAAGGATTTTTAGGAGTTCCCTCTTCTCTGATTACGGTTATATGTGTGTCTTATATTTTTTTTTTCCTTGAAAGTGAAATCACTAGAAGTTAAATGAGTTTCTCACCTTCTATATTTCATTGGAAAAGTTTGTCTTAAATTATTATCTGTTGTAGTGTGGATTGTAGAATTTATGGTTTGCCCTGTCTATTGCTTGCCTATTCATGCTTATGATATTTAAGTCCCTTTGTTGAGAAGTACATATGATAAAGGATTCTTGATTTCCCTTTACCCTACTTTTCATTCTTACTATTGATGTCCATCTCATTACCCCTAAAAATTTGAAGATCCACTGGCCAAGTTATATTTTCCCTATGATGCTCCTTGATCTTTTAATGAACTCACCATGACTTCCATTAGACTACATTGCCCAATGACTTGGAGATTTCCTCATTCTACCTATGTTTCTTGATCATTATAAGCAACCAAAACAATAAAAAAAACCTTGTACTTAATAACTAGCCTAAAATCAACCATACAAAGAAAACAAGTTCATATCCTTTGCAAACAAATAGAGAGATCCCTCTCTGAGTCCAGAAAGGCTAGGTCCTAGGACTCCAAATACTGGTTTCATGTTAGCTTTTCATTTGGTATACCAATCTTCCAAATCATGAGACACTAACATCCTGGTGATCACGGTGGGACCTTTTGAGTTACTGACAACATGAGTACTTCTTAGAACTCCAAAAACCATCATCAGTTCAAAGAAAACTCAACTGATATCCATAGAGTACACTTTTTTTGTTTCACCATCTTAGCTAAATAATGATTTGAGTGTAGAATACAAAACTTAGGACTACATTAAGAAACTCAGAAAATCCCAAAAACATCCCTAGATTGGTTTTTTGTCAATTATTGGTGGTAGACCATACACATTTACCTTCAAAATAGCTAAAAATTTCCACCTGGAGACTCCACTAACCCCAATAGGCCTATTATTTTACTGGTTCTCTTTAGACTCTCTTAGGATTGTGTCAAATCAGTCCCAAAAGTTTAGAAGCCTAGTCCCATATTTTAGAAGTTTACTAAACATTGTGAGAGGTCATCCTTCTGAAAAATAGTCCTAAAAATTTCAACCTCTCCAAAATTTTGAGTTTGAAATCTGGCTTCACATAGGATTAATACCAGATCACATCTAGACCCTAATCCTCCTACTATAGTTGATGATCCAGAAAATATTTTTTGGCAAACTTCTAGAGCTGGAAATTTAACTACTAATGGGATTGTCCAAAGAACAAGATATGTCCCTGAAAACCTTACAGTCTTGAAAGATCCTCAGTTTGACTTGTGCCATTCAAAGAACCTATTTAGAACCAAGTCACATAGTGATATTGACCAAACTGACATTGAGCCCATAGATTTGTAGCAGAGTTCAAGTAGAGAAGCCTCTCCTTCCACTCCTCCTGATTTTCAGCGTCTCCATCACTTTAGCTGCTTCCATAACAAATCTTCTTATAATCAGTTTGCTGGTCCAAATACTTCCACCACACCCATCCATAATTTCACTCTTCAAAACATTCCATTTCATTCCACTTTCCCTTCCTCAAATCCACCTCTTTTAAATCTTCCATTCACTCCTATCATGGCAACATGGTATGCTCCCTTAGTGTTGCCACAACCTTTGGTTCCTTTACCAAATTATTATCAATCCAGAATTCCCCATTTCACTGGAACCGAATCTACTACTGCTCAATAGCATGTAGATAAAATGGATGATGCCTATGATTACATGGAAATAGAAGAAGAGACCATTAAGATGAGAATATTTGCCCAAATTGTAAAAGGAGAAGCCAAAAAATGGTTTAAAAGCTTAACTCCTTATAGCATAAATGATCTCCCTTCTCTATACCAAACATTCATCAATAAATAAGAAATCAAAAATAAACCTCTCCAAATCCTTTCAGAATATAGCAACCTAAAAAGAAATGTTGGGGAAAGTGTCCAATATTACTGCACTAGATTTAATAGTGTTTACATTGCACTTGCCCCAAACATAAAACCTCCACTAGGCTTGGCTTTAGCAAAATTTCCAGAGGGCTTTGACCCATACATGGCCTATCAACTAAGAGAATGAGGCCCCTTGACTTTAGAATATATGCATAGGGGACCTATAAGTGTAGAAGAAAATCTGATTGAGAAAAGAGCTAGACTGAAATCATAAAAAAAGAGTTACATATAAAGGTGAAACAATGACATCAACCTCATCATCTGATGCCAAAATTGATAACTTAGTGAGGGTAATGGAAAGAATGCTAGAAAAGATAAACTTAACTGATAGAGTACCTCCTAGGGAGAACCAAGGGAATCCCCAGAATAGAAATAGAAATCCAAATTTCAGAAGAGATCCTATTCAAAATAGACAAAGACATAATGACCAACAAATTAGGCCTCCTTTCCAAGAAAACTATGTAAATGAAGAAGAAGAAAGGGAGACTGAAAGGTTGGAAGAAAATCATGTAAATCTGATAGGACTGACAGTGAGGGTGATGCTTTTCTCACTGAAGAAGAATAAGAATTCTTCTCCTCAGAACAAACTAAAAATAATCATGAGGATTCTGAATATTATCAATTGGGGTTTGAAAATGCTATAATGGAGGTCCACAGACAATATGATCTTAGGAGCAAAAAGAACCAAGAGGCCTCCAAGAAAAATAACACGGAAACTATTGTTAAGAATACCTCAGAAAATCTTCCTAAAAAGATAGCAAACAATACTAACATTGGCTAAGAAAAATGACTTAAACAAAGAAAAAACCAGTCAACCAAGTGTTGACCCAAGCTGCCCTAGTACTATTGCTATTGGCCCTGAAAAATCTATCCAAAATAGGGGTCCTAATAAAATTCAGCAAAACAAAATTGTTGAAAAGACTATGTTTGAAAAATTAGATGTAAATATGTCAAAAACATTAGTCCCTTTCAGCCTTGAGGGAGAAATTTCCAAGATCAAAATTAGCATACCCTTAGCTGAACTAGTAACCCAAGATGTATATAAAAATAAAGTTTTGAAAGCTTTGAATATAGAAAATGATACTGATACTTTAAACTTGACAGATGATAAACCAGAATTGTTGTTTGGTACTGAAGTAGAAGGAAAACACCAAGAAGGAGTCATCCCTCCATTCTATATCAGCTTAAATATACATGATAAAATCTTACACAATGCCATGCTAGACTCTCGTGCCTCTCACAACCTCATGCCAAAAGTAGTGATGGAGAGATTAGGCCTAGAAATTACTAAACCTTACAAAGACCTGTATTCCTTTTATTCAAGTAGAGTCAAGTGTTTAATTCTAATCAAGGATTTATGTGTCAATATGGCACAAATTCCTACTAAGGGTCTAGTTATGGACATAGTTGTTGCTGACATTCCCCCAAAGTATGGCATGCTTCTATCCAGATCATGGGTAGCCAAACTTCAGGGGAACCTTCAAATGGGCATGTCTTATGCTACCATTCCAGTCTTTAACCAGACAAGAAGGTTATACAGGGAATCTCATATGAAATATATGGTAAGCAACATAGATAGGCCAAACAACACTCTTGTTTATTCCATACATTCATATCTTGATTCATTTATCTTTTTCAATGAAGATGAACTCAGCATACAAGAAAATGAAAATGAAAAAGAGTTACTCCCACTTAAACAGCCAAATCTGCCCTCAAATGAAAAACATAGCAGCTCAAACTTTAGCAACCCTAAATAGCAAAATGAGGATGAATATGAGATGGAAACACTTTGGAACATGAGCTTTGATGGCTCTTGTGGAAAAAAGAGTTCTGGAGTTGGTGTATGGATACATAATACAAACAAAGGAAATTATTACAAACTTGATTTCCAATGCACTAATAACATTGCAGAATATGAAGCCCTCCTCCTTGGCCTACATTTCCTCAAAGATTCAGGAGCCAAGAAAATATCAGTCCAAGGAGATTCAGAGTTGATTATTAGGCAAATAAAAGAGGAGTATTCAGCCAAAAACCCAAGATTAAGAGAATATAGGAATGTTGTCCTAGATCTCCTGCAATTTTTTAAAAAAATATGAACTCACCTTCATCCCTAGAGCTCAAAATAACCTTGCAAATGAGCTTGCCTTCACTGCCATCAATTTTCAAGTACCCCATGTAAATGAACTATTCATTGTCGAAGTAAAAAATAGATCTATAGTCCCTGACAATGAGAACTATTGGCAAGTGTTTGAGGGAGATAAGCACATTGATGATTTTTTGCAGTCTAAAAATGATTTTTCTATACCAACTCCTACCTCAAGCCATAAAGAAGATTTTTTTGATGAAAAATAAGTCCCTAAAACAGATTTGTCCTCTACTGCTGATATAAACCAATTTGAACATCTTTATAAGGCAGAATTACTTGACAAACTAGATCACAAGGACCTTGAGGTTTTACATTGCAAAGAAGATTCAATACCAAGGGGCCTTACACCATTAGAGGAGCTCTTTGACTTCAATGATGGAGCTAAAAAACCAAATATGGAGCCAATGTAGAAGAACACAACATAGGCAGCATTGTTGGGTGTGGAGCCTGATTATCTTGTTTATTTTGTATCACAATGTTGGACCCTTATACCTTAATGGGGCGGCAATGCCGCCCGTAATTAAATGCTACCTGGGGGTTCCAGGGGGAGGCGGCTGTGACTTTATGGATCCCCCCCCTGGTGGGGGGTTTCGAGGGTAGTTCCCCCAAAGCTAAAAAAAGATGTAAAATTGCCTTGTAAAAGTAAAGCAATTTCTAGTCAATCTGGGTCGTTCATTAGGCGGATGATCTAACGGTAGAAGTTATGTTTAGTTTAGGGTTTTTTGCCCTAGAAGGAAACCCCTCACTTGTATGAGGGAATTGTATTGCAGCTATGTATTGTATGTGTATTCTTAGAGTGAGAAATGGATAGGGAGACGATGAGAGAGAACAGAGGATATTACAGTGGATCTGTTGTAGGTTGTGTCTCTTCATTTTTTTGGATAATAGAAAGGAAGGACTGGTTGTTCGGGGTGGACGTAGCCCAAACTGGGTGAACCACGTATATTTGTGTCTCTCTAGTTTTATGTGTTTTGTGTGCTTGTGTTTTCCACATATTTAATGTGTTGTATTTCTCTGTAATATATCATTTTCTAACAGAATGAACCCAAAATGATCAAATAATATAGCACTCTTCCTACTCATATTAAACAGGAATATATTTCACTTTTCAAATATTTTGGAGATGTTTTTGCGTGGGGATACAAAGATCTAAAATCATATGATACCAGCATTATTCAACACAAAATTCCTCTTAAGGAAAATCAGAAACCTTTCAAGCAAAAACTCAAAAGGATAAACCCTGTTTTATTACCTTTAGTTGAGAAAGAGATCAAAAAGATGTATGATGTTGGGATCATAGTTCCCCTTAGATATTCACAGTGGTTTTCCAACCTTGTATCTGTTAGGAAGAAGATCAAGAAAATTAGAAACCTAAATAAAGCCTCCCTAAAAGATAATTACCCCTTGCCTAAAATGGATCACATACTCCAAAAGGTAGTTGGATCTAAGAGAATATCACTCTTGGATGGTTTTTCAGGCTACAACCAAGTGCTAGTACTCCCAAGTGATCAACACAAAACTTCTTTCACCACACCTTGGGGTACATTCATGTATGTTAAAATTCAATTTGGTTTGGTGAATGCAGGGGCCACATTTCAAAGGGCCATGGACATAGATTTTTTAGAAGACATAGGCTATTTCATAATCATTTACCTTGATGACATCTATATTTTCTCCAAAACTGACAAAGAACACTTAGTCCACTTGAGAAAAGTTTTTGAGAAATGTAGGAAATATGGCTTATCTTTAAATCCCAAGAAAACACTCTTTGGTCTCCAGGAAGGAAAACTCCTAGGTTACATAATATCTAAAGAAGGAATCAAAGTGGATCCCAAAAGGATTGAAGGCATATTGAAAATTAGCCATCCTAGAAACCTCAAAGAATTGCAATCTTTCATTGGGAAGATCAACTTTTTGAGAAGGTTCATCCCTAACCTTGCTAAAATTTTGAGGAATATCACAAACATGCTCAAAAAGGAAACAAGAGTTAAATGGACCTTAGAATCCAAACATTCATTTGAACTAGTGAAATAAGCTCTCACTCAAACACCAGTTCTCATCAGTCTTGATTTCACCAAGGATTTCTACATTTTTTCATTTGCATCTGAACAGACCATTACTGCAGTGTTGTTGCAAAAGAATAATATGGTCCAAGAACAACCAATATCCTTCTTCAATAGAGCCTTAAGCTATGCTCCACTCAAGTATAAAATCATGGAGAAACAAGCCTTAGCCTTGATAAAAGCATTGAAAGATTTCTGAGTCTAAATTTTACACTCTCATATCATTTCTTTTGTCCCACATACAGTTGTCAAGGACATTATAAATCAAGACCCTGATGGTAAAAGGGGAAAATGGATTTATATAATTTTAGAGTATGATTTAGAAATCAGGCCTACCAAGCTTATTAAAGAACAAGGATTAGCAAAACTTGTGGTAGAATCAAATTTCCAAGCATTAGATATGAATATGGTTGATGTTTTAGAAGAACAGGAAGAATTCACTGCACCATACATTGAAGAAATATTTCTGAATTCATCTTGGTATGCTGATATCATATACGTGCTTCTTTATCTCAATACCCCTCCCTCTTTATCAAAGACTAAAGCTAGATTCTTAAAACAGAAAGTTTTAAATTACTGCATTTTAGATGGAGTGTTATATTGGAAAAATGATGTTGGCATATTGCTTAAATGTTTACTTGAGAATGATGCAGGAAATATCATGCATGATTTGCATGAGGGAGAGTGTGGAGGACACTTTTACTGAAAATAAATAGCAAACAATATTCTTAGAGCTGGCTATTATTGGCCCACCCTTTTCCCTGATACCCAAAAACTAGTCATAACTTTTCATAAGTGCCAAATTTTTTATGGCAAGAGAAAAATCCTACCTTTACCTTTGCATCCCATCAGTATTGAGGATCCCTTTCAGCAATGGGATTTAGACTTTATTGGATAAATTCACCCAACCTCATATGCCCAACATAAGTGGATCCTTACTGCCATAGATTATTTTACTAATTGGATAGAGGCTATCCCTTCTAGAAATGCTACTGACTCAGTCATTATCAAGTTCCTTGAGACCAACATATTATCTAGATTTGGTTGTCCTAGAAATATCATTACAGATAATGCTATTGCCTTTAAATCCAAAGGAATGGTTGATTTTTTCTATAAATATCATATCACACTGGGGCACTCCACAGCTTACTACCCTCAGGGAAATGGACTTGCTGAATTCTCCAACAAAATCCTGATCAACATTATCAAAATTCTACTGGAACAAAATCAGAAATCATGGCACAGTAAGCGAGTTCATGCTTTATGGGCTAATATACTAACCACCAAGAAATCAATCAATATTTCTCCCTATCAGTTGGTATATGTCATGGATGCAATCTTCCCAACATCCTTGGGAGTCCGAGTCATGAAACTTCTCCAAAAAGTGCAATCGGAAGAAAATGACATGCAAAGAAGGCTGAATCAAACTATTCATTTACAGCAATCAAGAGAGGAGGTTTATAAAATAACGCAAGAAATACAAGAGAGCATCAAGAAAATCTTTGACAGAAGGACCAAAGCTAATAATTTCCAAATTGGAGATACAGTTTTAAAATGGGATTCTAGAAGGGAAGACAGAGGTAAGCATGGAAAATTTGAGAATTTGTGGAAAGGGCCCTACATCATTCACTCAATTAGGGGTCATAATGCTTTCTTTTTACAAGGGCTGAATGGAGAAGAGTTATTTGGAGGTCATATCAATGGAAATATGCTCAAACATTATTTCTGTCAAGAGTCCTACTTTCTTATATATGAATGAAAACAAACAATGAAAGAAAGAAAGATAGATCGAAAGAGAGGTACATGTTCTTCACCAAAAATAGTACTATTGAAAGTGTGCAAGCCTAAATGCCACTACTGATTCAAAAAGAATATCTTGTTCACTCATCTAGCCTAATCATGGCTGAACATGCTTTAAATTTGTGTTTATAAGTTAGTGTAATAATGATTGTCAAAAATATTCAAGCCTGACTTATTAGGAAAAATAGATTAGGGAATAAAATATATTGGTTCCACATGCTCAAAATAGAAACCAAAGAGAAAGATGAGGATGCATTACAAATGATAGATCACAGCCCTATCTTTATAAGTTACTTCTTATGCAAAATAATGTTTGTGTGCAACTTGTTCCAATGCCACAAACCATGGTAAGTCAGACTACCTAATCCTAATTTGAACCATGCTTTAAATTTTATGTTAATAGTTTGGAAATCAAGACTGCCAAATAGCTTAATCTTGGCAGTAAAATATTCTAGGTAGATAATAAAAGAGTTCACTAGCTTAATATAAACTCTTGGAAGCAATAAGGGTAGAAGTAGATAGGTTATTTCTGTTTTCAAAATAAAAATTTCAAGAGTTTTCCAGTTCAAGTGCATTCAAAGAAGAAAAAATGTTAGGACAAGTAGGTTGGGTAGGTAGAAATGTTGTTGAAAGAATCAAATGTTGCATATTATTAAGATTGTCACTTAAAAAGAAATATCAAGCAAGTGAAAAGAAGGAAAAATCTGCCCAATGGAAAAGACATTGTTCTACAACAACTCAGAGATTTGATAAACTGAAAGTTCTGGACACCTCCAAAAGGGAGCTGCCCTCCCCAAGTGGAGCCACTATTAGTCATCAGTAAATTTTGCTGATATCAAAAGATGACTAAATTATGATCCTATATTTCTGAAAACAAAAATTTGAGAAATGTTGTGAGTTTCAGAAATCTCACTGCCTTCATTATCCTAAGTCAAAATCTCTCACTAAAATTCCCCCTCTGTCTTCTAAAGATCTACCTCACTGCTACAAAGAAGGAATTCATTCATTAGGCCTGTTTACCTCATTTCAATACCTCACCCTCACCCTCATTCATGGCCTTCTTCCTCTAAAAATCCCATTTCTTCCTTTCCTAAAAACCCTCACAAAGCACCCCTTCATTCATCATTTTCCTTTGGAAAATTAAACAATGTAAAAGCTTCCTTTTACATTGTTTTAAGTTAAAATTTAAAGCTTATCGGGTCCTTTTAATTTTATTAAAAACCCTATTTTAAATCTAAACCTTCCTTTTGATGTAATAGGCCTTAAGCCCCTCTCTTCTAAAGCCCCATCCCCCTCACATTCATGAAACCCCGACCTTCCGCTTATTCTTAACCCCTTCCCCACTTAAAATACACCTCCGTCTTTCATTTTATAAAATCCCCCGCAAACCTTATAAAGGACTTCCTAACCCTTTAAAAATATTTAAATATGGGACCCACTCTCCACTATACCTCGCGCCTGTTCACGATTTTCCACCTGTCCAATTGGGGCCCCATCTCCCACTTAACCCCACCACTCAATCACAACTTGCCATGTCACCCATCCTCGACCCCACCACTCTGTTTCCAAACTTACCTTTTACCTCCCCAGTGTGTGATGGCCGTCAATCTCTGCCCCCGATATTTGACGACCGACAATGCATATCGCAAATGAATTTGTGACGGGTTTAATGTTTTGCAACCTGCGCGAAATAGGTGGTTTCCGTCGGCCATGTGTCATGCTCTAAACCGTATCGCGTCTGTTTGATCCAAAACTGCTTACCACCCATTTCTCACGTGATAAACCACTTGTGGTTTTTGAAACCGCCTTTTTCCTCTGTGCCAAATATTTGAATCCTCCTACCTCCATTTGAATTTCCGCCTGGTTCCAAGCATGATTTATTGTTTTCCCTGCTTACTTGCTACCACTAAAACACTATTTTTTGAAGTCTCTCTCTAAAGTACAATTCTTTAAATTTTGCCAAAGAGGTTTTGTTTTGATCATACCTGTTGTCGTTCCTAGAGACAGCCTCGAGTTGTCAGAGACCAGTGCCTAGGACATCTTAGCTAGTAAAGAGTGTAAGGTATATCCTAAGACCATTAACAGCTCAGGGCTCTTTACCATATCAACTTCTCTGATGAGTTACAAAATAGATGGGACCAGACAGCTTTCAGATCAGCAACATATAAAAACATGCAGAGGCAAGAGGATAATTACTTACACAGATGCATCAGACAGCTTAGAAACATCTTTCATTAAGGAGGGCCGGTTCCCAAATGTTATATAGGGGTTGTTAAATCAAAGGTGTTTGCGGTGCAGAAGGTAAAAGAGGCGTACTAATTACCAATGGAATGGTACTCGGAAAACATATTTTGCTATAGCATGGGCTTAAGAACTAAGAATCCATACATAACAATCAGTTCTGAACAAATAAGGTTCCACAATATTTAATACAGAAGAAATCTGAATGAAATATGAGATGAAACACCATATCATGCATGAGCCATATTTAAAGCAGCTAGACCAGTCTCATATAAGTACCAAATAACGATAAATTTATATCAGAACTGGTGAGTCACTCACATTCCAAAACATGATATAAAGAAAATGGAGACAGTGAAATAGACAATGAAACAATACTACGAAGTAAGAGTCACAGACCATACAACATCTAGACCGGAATCCTCACATAAAATAGAACTTCTCTTCGCTGGAACCCTATGGGCTCTGTGCATTTGCATTTATAATTCGACCACAAGCATACAAAATATTCTTACACAGCAAGTTTCTTCAGAAAATCTGGAACCCTTTTTTCTCATTCGATCTTACTTATATAGACCTCTTCCTATCTCAGCGAGAAGATATTTTTTGAGAAAATATCTTCTTCGCATGACCAAAATCTGTTAAAGGTCCTTATCAAAACAACAAAACTCACGATGAGGAATCAGGCCTCTCATCATGGATAGTCAGGCACTTGGCCGTTTTTTAAAACAGAAAGTTAAACAGCAGTCTGATAAAAAAGATAAAATGTTGGAGTGGAGCGAGTAGCCCACTTGAAACTTTAAAAAGTAACTAATTCAGTAAAAATTAAAAGGGCCACGAGGGTCGAATCATGAAATAATAATTCATCATTTGTGAGAAGGGGTCGAGGCTGTTGCTAATACTGGTGGCGGCGCATTTGCAGATGAACTGGAAATTTGGCTAACGAACTGGTTGCACCTCTGCTGACTGTCCGCGGCAGGCTCATGCATCATTGCAAATCCTTCTACCCTGATGAAAGCCTCGGTGAGATCGCTCGGATTTGCCTCAGTAGGGACTTTATGATTTAACAAGTGAAGGAGAGAAAACTCTGGGCGTAGTGATGTGATCATGGTTTCGGCCTTGAGCCGGTGGTTTTATCTGACATGACATCTGTCCAGTCCCTTTCTTGCTTCAAGCATGCTTCATATTCTGGTAATGGTCGCAGCATAGAAGGGGTGGTGGAATCCCAGCACGTCGAAAGCCCTACTGTCGTAATTTCAGCCCAAACTGCATCAAACCGGTCCACGGTGTATACCAACTGCTACAAGGCCTTCGAAGCCACAGCGCGAGACGATTCCTTTTCGATGAGTTTCTGACATTCCAAGGCCTCTTTGTGTCGGCTGGTTATGTCGTGTTGCTCTGCTTCGTTAGCTCTCAGCTCTTTCAAGAATGACACATACTCTCTGGCACGCTGAGCTCTGTTGACTAAATCGATATCCCCTTCCTGAAATCGCCTTCTGAGATAGAGTACTGAAGATTTCATCTCCTCGATGACTTGTAGAAATTCCCATTGCTTTGTTACAGCTAAAATGATTTCGGACCAAATAATATTTCTACCCTCTCTGAGAGTGAGTTTACCTTTTAGGCGTGCTTCGAGATCATTTATAGTCTTCTGCTAGTCAGCCCTCATTTTCTTTTCTATTCAATTTATTTCTGCAATACTTCTATCTTTCTGGTATTCTCTGACAGGGATTTTTCCAAATCTGTGATCCTTTGCCTTGCAGTGGAAGCCTGTTTCTCCAGTATGTCATTTGCAGCTTTTGCTGCATCCAGCTTTTCTAAGAGTGAACTCGTCTCAGGTGGCGTTGTAGTTGGCGCACAGCTGTGCGTATCCCAATTGTTCTGTAGCTCTGTCAACCTACTCTGAAAAGTAGTGATTGTTCCTGCCAACCTCTCCTCTTCTCTTTCTTGTGACAAGGTGCCGACCAATTCCATGTTCCCTTTCTCTACTTGTGCCAGCTCGGCTGTCTGCACATGTTGGGAGGCTGTCATGTGGGCTTTGCCTTTCAGTGAGGTAACTTCCTTCCGCAATTGGTCTATTAAAAAGGCCTGCGAATTTGTTTCCCCAGTGTCTTTCCCTTTGATTTGATCCTCGAGACTGCGTATTCGATTTTCCTAGGTGCAGGCACTTGCCTGCTCATTCTTCAGGGTAGTCCTCATCTGTTCATGCTTTTTCTCAAGCTTCCTCAGTGCAATGGTAGCTCGCATTACCTCATCCTTTAGCATATCCGCTACAACCTGAAACAGGTTACACATATCAGTTGTTGGCACCTTAGTCATGTCAATTGCATGTTGGAGTACCCGGTAGCTAGTGGCACCTGTATCAGGGTCCAAAAGGGCTTCGGCCATAGACAGTACCAGATGCTCAGTATCCACATTCATGGTGGCGGAAATCCTGGTGTGATACTTTTCTACATACCCCTCCAGCTCAGCTTTGTATTTATCTCTGATTATACTGTTTTTCTTGATCCTTTCGGCTGCCACTGGTGAGGTATGATCCCCCATGGCCTGTGAAACCTCAGTGAAGTCAGAGGAGGTGGTGTTGTCCCTCAACACTTTGATTCCGGCCTTGCTGCTGTCAAGTGGCGCATATGGTATGAACGGTTCAAGCAGTTGTTCCTCTCCTATAATTTCGGCTTCACTTGAGACTGTTTTCTATTTTTTACGAGAGGGAGAACCTGTTCCTGAAGGACTGACTTCCTCTTCTTGGCCTTTGTTGATGCCTTCCTCTTCCCCTATGGCAGATGAATCTGTCTCCATATGCGAAACCAAAGGCCAAGTTTCCATGTTAGCCTTCCACTCTATAAATGGTCTTGGCTCATGTACATAAGGTGCAAACCGATTCCTTTTTCTTCTGTTTGAAATAATCTCGCGGGGATCATAGGCCCAAGTCTTCCCCTATCTTAGGTCCATACCCTGCAATAGCTTTTCGAAAATGGGAAGGGTGTGTCTTGAATTCACGACAAACGGGCCGATTTGGGTAGGAAGCCTCAGTATGTAACCTTTCTTAGCAGGGACGAAGTGGAGTTGGTCAGCCTTGAGGGTTTGACGAATATACTCCAGAGCATAAACTCTTCGGGCGGGAAACACCAGTAGCAGGTAAGGGGTGACCTCGGCTCCATAGACCTGAATTTTGGTATAGTTATCAGAGAGATACCAGTCCCCGGTGCTCTGGATTTTGCCAGATTGCAGCCAGTTCTTCATTTCAGGAAAAACCCTAGGTGAGGGCGACCCATGAATGATGGTGTAAGAAATGGACATGAAATCGTTCAGGAAACTAGAGTAACCCACCCCTTTTGGCAATTGGCGCACTGCAGAGTTCCAGTCAAAAACAGGTTGGGGCTGAGAATTGACCTCGTATACCCTATCCAAGCCCAAACGCTCAAACCTATCAGCATGCTGATACAAGAAAATATAGAACACCAATGAACAGAAACGAAAATGACTGGTTTCTGGAAGTTCTTGGAACTGGGTGTGGATGCTGGCAGATAAGTAACCCGGGATATCTAGGACAAACCCCTTCTGAGACATTAACCACAGAAAGAAAACACATACTTTGGAGGTTTCCCCGAACCCGCCTACACCTAACAGACCCGCAATGAGCGCAAGGATGGGTTGTACTTCTTCCTTGAACAGGTTTAACGGGAAGAGTTCCATTCTGGGAAGGGTAGTAGCCTGGCTGCTGGAAATAGAAGCAATGAAGCTTTTTTGATGCTCCCATGGCGATTTGGTAAACTGGAAAGTTAAAGCTTCGTCGCTGAAAGTAGTGTAGCTGGCGCTGGTGGGAAAACGGAGGGCTTGCTTGATGATGTTGGGCGAAAGGGAGAAAATCTGGTTTCCTTGGGCAGAGGTAAACGTGCCTCGGTCTTCATCGTAGGCATCTCTGAGCCAGTAGATGAACTCAACCACCGGGAAGACTGGGGGGGTAATCTGATGGTAAAAGCCTGACACAACCACCCGGTATCGATCCCTATTATGAACATGACGCGAAAAAAGCTCAGGCCTTATACTGCTAATGGGGAAAGGGTACTGGTGGTCGTAGACTCCAGCTTGCTTGTCGATGAAAGGCTCGAACCTGGGATGGTTTCTGGTTTCTCGGACCTGGGGAGTCTCTGGTTTGTTTTTCTTAGGTGTGCCCCTTCCCATGACTGACATATGAAAACTGAAAACAAAAATGAAAGGAAAACAAAGGGAATTGAAAGGGACGGAGTACCTGCACAAGAGGTAGATTTGCTTGGGAAAGTGACAGAGAGGGTAGTCTGTTGATGATTGGGTAGACCCGGTACTTGTTCCCGCTTGGTATATACCGTGACCGGAAGACCTGAGACTTTTACCGCAGAAAACTACGGGAAACTGCTGTGAAGACTGGTAATTCTGAGGTAGGAAGGGGTAGAAGTGAAATAGGTAGGGCAAGTGTCGTAAGGACACTGACAATGGGGCACGTGGTGTGTAGGGATTGGATGTTATTTGGGGATAGGTGAACACCGCGTTCTGGGTTTACTACTGGTACGGGCCTCAGTACCAGCTCATCTAGGACTTACCCTACCTCTTTTGCCGCATGCGCCGTATAACTCCTGAAACATATTATCCCCAAAGCGAATTAAATACATAACCTACCAGCTGTAAGGGTCCACATTTCGTTCTGCCACGTCACCCTATCACGCGACACACTCCTGCCACCTCACTCTGACTTTGGGCCCCGCACCACGTCTCGTTATTGCAAATCCGTGGGGGTATGGGTCTCTTCCTCTCTTCGCTGCTTGACCCCCACGAAATTCCCCTTGCGTATTCATATGGCGGCAGTTCTTCTGATGTTTTCGCTCTGCACTCTTTGTACCACGTGCTTGCGCCTTTTATATTTTCCACTACCCTTTTTACTTTGTACTTCGGTCTTTTCGTATTTCTTCCGCTTTTAACTTTAAAGAACGTGATTTCCCTTACCTTGTTTCATTTCGACCAACTTTTGAAGTATTTCACCATTTGATATAATGTTCAATGCATGACTTGTCAACATTTTAATAAAACAATGACTAATGTTAAAGATTAAACAACATTGGCTCCACCTGGGGACGGCACGTTCATCCTTGAATGTGTCGAGAACTACGCAGACCACCTATTTGTTTTCTATGAACGCCAATTCTCATTTCCTTCGACTCTTACCTCTTCTCCTCATGATTCATCAACAAACGCACATTATTCAAAAAAAATTAAAACAGTAAATAATATACAATATGGTACATCAGGCTCTCAAGGCCTGGATCAGTACTGGAAATAAGGCTTAAGGAATTTCCCATTGACAGGGGCGTCCAGCACATTTCCCTGCAAATTCTCCAACCTAAAAGTGTTGTTTCCACCTTGTTCTGCAATTTTGAAAGGGCCAAACCAGAGGGGATCGAATTTCCCGTGTTTCCCTTTATCTGCCCTTTGAATGTCCCATCGGAGCACCAGATCTCCCACCTGTAACTTTCTGTCTTTGGCATGTTGGTCAAAAAGATCGTTCATTTTATCCTGATATTCGATTAGCTTCTGGCTCACCTGATTTCGTGTTTCTTCAAGCTCTACCAACTAATTAATCCTCCTAGTAACGTCATCAGGCTCGTCTTGATTTTCTTGCATGAACTGGGCTACCGGTAGAGCCAACTGTACAGGAAAAACTGCTGCTCTCCCGTAAACTAATTCGTATGGGGACTTCCCAGTTGCCCTCTTGCTAGTGATTCGGTTAGCCCACAGAGCGAACTTCAGTTGAGAATCCAAATTCTCCTGATTCTCGTTGATTGTCTTCTTCAGTGCTCGAACCAGAGTTTTATTCGAGGACTCTTCAAGGCCGTTCCCTTGGGGGTAGTAGGCCATAGAGTGACCCAGTGAAATATTATACTGCTGGCAGAAGTTGAAAAATTTTGTGGATTTAAAGGCTTGTGCATTGTCAGTTACTATATTAGCGGGACAACCAAATCTGGATATGATATGTTCCTCCATGAATTTTATTACCACAGTGTCAGTTGCATTCTTGGTAGGTACAGCTTCCACCCATTTTGTAAAGTAATCAGTGGTTGTCAATATCCATTTATGCTGTCCACTTGAGGGGGGATGTATTTCTCCTATGAAGTCGATTCCCCACTGCTAGAATGGCTCATCTACGTGGACAGGGATCATGGGGAGCGGTGCTAGCTTTTGTCTCTCGGCAAACCTCTGACACTTCTCATAGGCTCTAATTCGAGCGAATACATCTCCAAACAGTTTAGGCCAGAAGAAGCCAGCCTTCAGAATCTTGTGAGCATTAGCCCTCCAACTGTAATGGCCCCCACAAATTCTTTCATGGAACTCAGCCATTATACTCTCCACCTCATTTTCAGTAAGACATAGGAGTAGGATACCAAAGGGATCCCACCAATACAACCGACCATTTGCAACCATATACTTCTGTGACTTCAATCTCAGTGATCTGTATTTAGTCTTCTCACAGCTGGGCGGGCAACTGAGGGTTAGGAGGTACTCTACCAACTCTTTGTACCATGGGCTGATAAGGTACTTCATATGTACCTTCTAGGAGGCTATTTCTATTCTCTATGCTTCCTCCCCTGCTCCAGTATCTTCGTTTTCTGTCATAGACAAATTGATACCCAAGGCTTGACAGTTTGATTCAGACAGGATCTTGGCTAAACCTTGCCCCTTGATTAATTTGGTAGGATGGATATCTAACTCGTATTCCTGTATTTTCGCTATCCACTTTCCTCTTTTTCCTTCACTATCCCCCTGGATAAGAATGTCTTTAACGGCTGCTGTAGGAACAAATGCAGTGATGTGGGACTACAAAACATACATTCGGAAAGCTTTGAGGGATTTCACCAGAGCATACGCTTGCTTCTCCAATATGTTATATTTTAGTTCAGCATCCCGAAGCACCTGACTGAAAAAGGAAATAGGCTGTTCATACCCCTCTTCGTCTTTCTGCAAAAAAACTCCAGCTACTGTATGGGGGGATGCAAAGGAGAAGATCATAAATGGTTTGGCATAATCTGGCCTGGCTAACACAGGAGCTTCAATAAATGCATTTTTAATTCTGGCAAAAGCTTCCCTTGACTCTAGCGACCATTTCACTTCGTTATTCTTCTTTAGCATATCATTTATGTGCTTAACTATCTCAGCGTAGTTAGGGATGAATCTCCTCAGGAAGTTTATACGACCTAGGAACACCTGAACTTCCTTCTTGTTTCTGGGCAGGGAAATACTATTTATGACTTCCACTCTTTTGGGGTCTATCTTTACTCCATCTTTAGTTACAATGTGTCCCAGGAGCTTACCCTCTTCTAGTGCAAACAAAGACTTCTGTGGGTTAAGGGAGAGGCCATACTTTCTACACTTCTCAAAGGTTCTGCGCAGGTGTTCTATGTGCTCTGCATCATCCTTTGAAAACACAGTAATGTCGTCCAGATATACCACCACGAACTAGTCCTGTTCTCCAATAAAAGCAATATCCATGGCCCTCTGGAAAGTGGCCCCTGCGTTAATCAGCCCAAAATGCATTCTGGCATACATAAACATTCCCCATGGGGTAGTGAATGTCGTCTTCTTTTGATCTTCTGGAAACATAGCTACCTGATTATACCCAGAGAAACCATCCATCATTGACATCCGGGCAGCCCCTACCACCTTCTGCAATATGTGATCCATCTTGGTCAGTGGGTAATTATCTTTCAATGAAGCCCTGTTTAGGTTCCTAAATTCAACACATAGTCTTATTTCTCCATTCTTATTCTGTACAGGGACTAGATTAGCTACCCACTCAGAGTACCTCAATGGTACAATGATTTTAGCCTTCAGCAGTTTCTTAATTTCTTTCTCAATAGAAGGTAGCAATAGTGGATTTATCTGTCTAAGCTTTTGCTTATGTGGCTTTGCATCTCCCTTCAGTGGAATCTTATGCTGCATAATGCTGACATCGAAGGTTTTTAGGTCTTGATATGACCAGGAAAACACATCCTTGTAGGACTGAAATAAATTCTGATACAGCTGCTTATATTCTCCCGGGACCTTCTTAGACGGCTTCACGATTTTAGGGTCAGCCTCTGTGCCTAGGTTCAGGTCCTCTACCTGACTCTCCTCTACAACTTTGCCTGCCTGTAATGAGACATCATTCTTGTTAAACAACCTTTCTAAAGGTACTAATCCTCGGGGAATGACATTCCCTTTCAGCTGCAGAAATTTATGACCAGCTACTTTCTCTTCCCACTTCTCTCCAGCAATGTCTTCCGTCTCCACTTCTTCACCAATATCAATCTCCATGTTGGAGAACTCCCCAACTGTCTCCAAGAATCTCTTGACTTGCTCATCATCTTCGAATACTTGCTAGTGCTTGATGTTGTCTGGGATTGATAGCCTATAACGCACCTCGATCTCATATCTCAATAGAGGGTTTTGAGGTGGCCGAAAAGTACTAGCAGACACTGCTAAAGAATCTGCCATTCTGTTTTGCTCCCGAGGCATGAACTGGATATTAAATGCTAAGAAAAAGTTCTCCACCAGATCCCAGACTTCATTCCTATAGGCTCTCAGCCTAGGATGCTGAGCTTGGCACTGATTCTTCACCTGCCTGACTACTAGTTCTGAATCTCCCAGAACTTTTAAACTTTGTATGTTCATGCTCTTGGCTGTCTGCAACCCAAGTAGGAGTGCTTCATATTCAGCCACGTTATTTGTGGCTTCATACTCCAGCTTGAACTATATGGGCACCCATCTTCCTGCAGACAAAATCAATAACACCCCAGCTCCGTTTCCTTCTCTAGAGTTGGCTCCATCAAAGTGAAGCGTCCAGATTTCTGATTCAGGACTTTCTTTGGACTGTTCAGTCTTGATCTGGCAAAATGATGGTTCATGTGCATACACCTGATATTCCTCAAGAATTAAGCATGAGAAATCCCCCTCCCTACTATAAACCGGAGAATTCACTGAATCATCTACTTTAGTGACTATCTTAACAAATCTGGTTTCTCTGTACAACCTCCTCTCTTGGCCGCCAAATACAGGGATAGTGGCATAGGTCAGATCCAGCTTAATCGATCCCCCAATTTTGGTTCCCCAAGACCTTGATAGTAACATTCCAAAGCGAGCTGGGATGTCTGCCACCACTATATCCATCACTACGCTTTTTGCTGGGATCTGAGCCAGGTTAACCACCAAGTCTTTTATCATGCCCAAGCACTTGACTCTTTTGGAGTCGAATGAGTAAAGGTATTTATATGGACGAGTGATCTATAGTCCTAGTTTCTCCATGACTGAGAGGGGTAAAATATTATGGGAGGCTCCTGAATCTAACATGCAATTGTGCAACAGGAGGTCATGTATTACTAAAGACACATAAAATGGGGGAGTGGCAACATCTAATTCTTCAACATGCAGGCCGAAAACAACCATAGGCCTCTCTTCCTGAAGATTCAGGATGTCTGGAATGTTTATTATCTCAGGAGGGAGCATAAAGGAGGTAACCTGGGACTGATATACAAGTTGTTTTAACAATTCAGTCAAAGGGACCGGGATTTTTACCTTCTCGAGCTCCTTTTGTAAGTTGAAAGCAGAGGAAGACTTATCTATTGGAGCCTCTTTTAGTTCCTTATCTTTGGGGTCTGTTGTCTGAGGGGAAGGTTGGACTTATTTTAAGGTTGGTTTAACATTAGCAGGTGTAGGCCCTTGCGAAGAGGAAGGAATTTGATCAGCAGACTGTGAGGATGGGTTAAGAGGCCTCTTACCTTTTTCCGGGGGTTTTTGAGGAGTGACCTCCTTCTGTGCAGGTATCTCTTCTTGAGGTGTGTCCTCCTCTTGATCCTGAGTGTGAGTCCTCTTTCTAGAGGACCTGAGGTCATATCTTTTGTTGAACTGTGTTTGCATGAAATCAACAAACTGCTTGCAGTAATCATCAATTTCAGGATCCTTTGTATCTTCATTAGCTTTCACTTCTGAATGTGGTTTCACTTCTACTTCGTCACCTCCATGTACGAGGCATTCAATTTCGTTACTATCTGAGAAAACAAGGCATGCCTCCTCTTGTTCACAAGCAGTGTCTTCAGAAGAACCCTCTAGTTTCCCCTCCAAGTATAGAGGGTGCGGTACCTGATCTTGCTGCTCCTTTTGTACCCTCTACAGTATCTGCAAGGGTGGCTTTCTGTATTGAGAATTGAATCCTCTGTTTGGAGCATTTTGGAAATTCTTTGGGGGTGAATTCTTGGCCTCCATCTCAAGCTTGATCATCTTACTTGAGAGATTCTTGATCATCTTGTTCATTTCTTCGATCTTGTCATTAGCCGAATCTTTGTCTTGGCTTGAGGTGGATACTTCCTCTTTTCCCCTTCTTCTAACATCCTATTCATACTTCCCTTTGGATTTTCCAGTAGAGGCAAAATTTTCTTCTATCTCCAATGCGTCGGTCTGTGCATTGTCCAGAGTGGTTGGCTTCCTTTCTCTCAAGGAGAAACCGAATTCAGAATCAAACGCTGCCACAAAAACGACCTTGGCAGCGGTCTGGTGAGGCTTCATGTCGGCGGGGAGACTCAGGTACAATTTGTTAAATATTTTAATAAACTCTGACACCCCTTCATTATGTTTCTTTTTTAGAGTGTTGAATTCAATGAGAATATTACCATGATATTTCTTTTCTCCCCATTTTTTGATGAAAGTATCCTCCATTCCCTCCCATGTAGTGACAGAATGGGCTACAAGTGTCTTGAACCACTTTCTAGCTTCCCCATCTAAATATTGCACAAACAGCCTTAGGACTACGTCCAGATGTTCCACATTAAAATTTTCTACAAAAGAGCAAAAGACTTCGATATGTTTCTGGGCTTCAATCTCATTCTCACCACTGAATCTGGGCGGAATCTTTAAATAATCTTGCTGCATGTCATTTAATACTGCAGGTAGCTCCAGAGGAGTGTATCTGTTTTGCAGGAAGCCAAGGACATTAGCCATTGGAGGAGGAGGTGGAGGTAACAAGAGGGCTTGGTGAATAAGTGGGGGGGTAGGTGGAAGTGAGGTGTGAATGATAATAGGGATATAATGAACAGCAGCTTGGGATGATGGAGACAAGGGTGGAGTGGTAACAGCAGATACTTTTGTTACCTCTTTAACTTCCTCGACCTCTGGAGTAGGATGAAATGTGTAACGGGTGGTATCTACTGACTCAGCCTCATCCTTAACTTGGATATTTCCCGAGGGTAAATAGTCTGAGTAATAGTCGGTTTCACCCAGAGCGGAGCTAGAATCGTGCCACTGAGAAACCTGAGAAGAGGAAGAAGGAAGGTCTTCTAGAGAGAGTGGTGGAATCTCAGCATGAACAAATGGTCTCCCCCTCCAGCTTCTTCTATGTAAAATTCTTTCTGGGTCAGACACAGAGGGCGTCTTTGGCTGAGAAGTATCTGACCTAAGGTGTGGCTTCCGAGGAGCCAGGACTGCAAAGAGATTTAGCAAGGAAAATGAATGTGGAGTCGCCAAGGTGAGGGATATACAACTCTCAACTCTCCATGCTCACCTAATTGAAGAGTGAAATAGGGTTTTTTCAAGGCCCAGGGATTTCAATTTTTCATCAACTTCGTTCCCCGGCAACGGTGCCAAAAAGATGTTGTCGTTCCTAGAGACAACCTCGAGTTGTCAGAGACTAGTGCCTAGGACATCTTAGCTAGTAAAGAGTGTAAGGTATATCCTAAGACCATTAACAGCTCAGGGCTCTTTACCATATCAACTTCTCTGATGAGTTACAAAATTAGATGGGACCAGACAGCTTTCAGATCAGCAACATATAAAAACATGCAGAGGCAAGA
The DNA here is from genome assembly GCA_034641835.2 of Pinus albicaulis. Classification (NCBI taxonomy): domain Eukaryota; kingdom Viridiplantae; phylum Streptophyta; class Pinopsida; order Pinales; family Pinaceae; genus Pinus; species Pinus albicaulis. Next base: position 1,476,263,085 of record CM076580.1, read on the forward strand.
GGAGAATTACTTACACAGATGCATCAAACAGCTTAGAAACAGCTTTCATTAAGGAGGGTCAGTTCCCAAATTTTATATAGGGGTTGTTAAATCAGAGGCGTTTGCGGTGCAGAAGGTAAAAGAGGCGTACTAATTACCAATGGAATGGTACTCGGAAAACATATTTTGCTATAGCATGGGCTTAAGAACTAAGAATCCATACATACCAATCAGTTCTGAACGAACAAGGTTCCACAATATTTAATACAGAAGAAATGAATGAAATATGAGATGAAACACCATATCATGCATGAGCCATATTTAAAGCAGCTATACCAGTCTCATATAAGTACCAAATAACGATAAATTTATATCAGAACTGGTGAGTCACTCGCATTCCAAAACATGATATAAAGAAAATGGAGACAGTGAAATAGACAATGAAACAATACTATGAAGTAAAAGTCATAGACCATACAACATCCAGACCGGAATCCTCACATAAAATAGAACTTCTCTTCGTTGGAACCCTACGGGCTCTGTGCATTTGCATTTATAATTCGACCACAAGCATACAAAATATTCTTACACAGCAATTTTCTTCAGGAAATCTAGAACCCTTTTTTCTCATTCGATCTTACTATCTCAGCGAGAAGATATTTTTTGAGAAAATATCTTCTTCGCATGACCAAAATCTGTTAAAGGTCCTTATCAAAACAACAAAACTCACGATGAGGAATCAGGCCTCTCATCATGGATAGTCAGGCACTTGGCCGTTTTTTAAAATAGAAAGTTAAACAGTAGTCTGATAAAAAAGATAAAATGCTGGAGTGGAGCAAGTAGCCCACTCGAAACTTTAAAAAGTAACTAATTCAGTAAAAAGTAAAAAGGACACGAGGGCCGAATCATGAAATAACAATTCATCATTTGTGAGAAGGGGTCGAGGTTGTTGCTGATACTGGTGGCGGCGCGTTTGCGGATGAACTGGAAATTTGGCTAACGAACTGGTCGCACCTCTGCTGACTGTCCGTGGCAGGCTCAGGCATCATTGCAAATCCTTCTACCCTGATGAAAGCCTCGGTGAGATCACTCGGATTTTCCTGAGTAGGGAATTTATGATTTAACAAGTGAAGGAGAGCAAACTCTGGGCGCAGTGATGCGATCATGGTTTCGGCCTTGAGCCGGGTGGTTTTATCTGACATGACATCTGTCCGGTCCCTTTCTTGCTTCAGGCATGCTTCATATTCCTGTAATGGTCGCATCATAGAAGGGGTGGTGGAATCCCAGCACGTCGGAAGCCCTGCTGTCGTAATTTCAGCCCAAACTGCATCAAACCGGTCCACGATGTATACCAACTGCTGCAAGGCCTTCGAAGCCATGGCGTGAGCCGATTCCTTTTCGATGAGTTTCTGACATTCCAAGGCCTCTTTGTGCCGGCTATTTATGCCATGTTGCTCTGCTTCATTAGCTCTCAGCTCTTTCAATAATGACACATACTCTCTGGCACGCTGAGCTCTGTTGACTAAATCGATATCCCCTTCCTGAAATCACCTTCTGAGATAGAGTACTGAAGATTTCATCTCCTCGATGACTTGCAGAAATTCCCATTGCTTTGTTACAGCTAAAATGATCTCGGACCAAATAATCTTTCTAACCTCTCTAAGAGTGAGGTTACCTTTTAGGCGTGCTTCGAGATCATTTATAGTCTTCTGCTGGTCAGCCCTTATTTTCTTTTCCTGTTCAATTTCTTTCTGCAATACTTCTATCTTTCTAGTATTCTCTGACAGGGATTTTTCCAAATCCGTGATCCTTTGCCTTGCAGTGGAATCCTGTTTCTCCAGTATGTCATTTGCAGCTTTCGCTGCATCCAGATTTTCTGAGAGTGAACTCGTCTCAGGTGGCGTTGTAGCTAGCGCACAGCTGTGCGTATCCCAAGTGTTCTGTAGCTCTGTCAACCTACTCTGAAGAGTAGCGATTGTTCCTGCCAACCTCTCCTTCTCTTCTCTTTCTTGTGACAAGGTGCTGGCCAATTCCCTTTTCTCTTTCTCTACTTGTGCCAGCTCGGCTATCTGCACATGTTGGGAGGCTGGCATGTGGGCTTTTCCTTTTAGTGAGGTAACTTCCTTCCATAATTGGTCTATTAAAAAGGCCTACGGATTTGTTTCCCCAGTGTCTTTCCCTTTGATTTGATCCTGTAGACTACGTATTCGATTTTCCTGGGCGCGGGCACTTTCCTTCTCATTCTTCAGGGTAGTCCTCATCTGTTCATGCTTTTTCTCAAGCTTCCTCAGTGCAATGGTAGCTCGCATTACCTCATCCTTTAGCATATCCGATACAACCTGAAATAGGTTACACATATCAGTTGCTGGCACCTTAGTCATGTCAATTGCATGTTGGAGTACCCGGTAGATAGTGGCGCCTGTATCAGGGTCCAAAAGGGCTTCGGCCATAGACAGTACCAGATGCTCAGTATCCACATTCATGGTGGCGGAAATCCTGGTGTGATATTTTTCTACATACCCCTCCAGCTCAGTTTTGTATTTATCTCTGATTATACTGTTTTTCTTGATCCTTTCGGTTGCCACTGGTGAGGTATGATCCCCCATGGCCTGTGAAACCTCAGTGAAGTCGGAGGAGGTGGTGCTATCCCTCAACACTTTGATTCCGGCCTTGTTTCTATCAAGTGGCGCATATGGTATGAACGGTTCAAGCAGTTGTTCCTCTCATATAATTTCAGCTTCACTTGAGACTGTTTTCTATTTTTTACGAGAGGAAGAACCTGTTCCTGAAGGACCGACTTCCTCTTCTTGGCATTTTTTGATGCCTTCCTCTTCCCCTGTGGCAGATGAATCTGTCTCCATCTGCGAAACCAAAGGCCAAGTTTCCAGGTTAGCCTTCCACTCTATAAATGGTCTTGGCTCATGTACATAAGGTGCAGACTGATTCCTTTTTCTTCTGTTTGAAATAATCTCGCGGAGATCATAGGCCCAAGGCTTCCCCTGTCTTAGGTCCATACCCTGCAATAGCTTTTCGACAATGGGAAGGGCGTGTCTTGAATTCATGACGAACGGGCCGATTTGGGTAGGAAGCCTCAGTATGTAACCTTTCTTAACAGGGACGAAGTGGATTTGGTCAGCCTTGAGGGTTTGACGAATATACTCCAGAGTATAAACTCTTCAGGCGGGAAACACCGGTATCAGGTAAGGGGCGACCTCGGCTCCATAGACCTGAATTTCGGTATAGTTATTAGAGAGATACCAGTCCCCGGTGCTCTAGATTTTGCCAGCTTGCATCCAGTTCTTCATTTCAGGAAAAACCCTAGGCGAGGGCAACCCATGAATGATGGTGTAAGCAATGGACATGAAATCATTCAGGAAACTAGAGTAACCCACCCCTTTTGGCAATTGGTGCACTGCAGAGTTCCAGTCAAAAACAGGTCGGGGCTGAGAATTGACCTCGTATACCCTATCCAAGCCCAAATGCTCGAACCTATCAGCATGCTGATATAAGAAAAGATAGAACACCAATGAACAGAAACGAAAATGACTGGTTTCGGGAAGTTCTTGGAACTAGGTGTGGATGCTGCAGATAAGTAACCCGGGATATCTAGGACAACCCCCTTCTGAGACATTAACCACAGAAAGAAAACACATACTTTGGAGGTTTCCCCCAACCCGCCTACACCTAACAGACCTGCAATGAGTGCAAGGATGGGTTGTACTTCTTCCTTGAACAGGTTTAATGGGAAGAGTTCCATTCTGGGAAGGGTAGTAGCCTGGCTGCTGGAAATAGAAGCAATGAAGCTTTTTTGATGCTCCCATGGCGATTTGGTAAACTGGGAAGTTAAAGCTTTGTCGTTGAAAGCAGTGTAGGTGGCACCGGTGGGAAAACGGAGGGCTTGCTTGATGATGTCGGGCGAAAGGGAGAAAATCTGGTTTCCTTGGGCGGAGGTAAACATGCCTTGGTCTTCATCGTAGGCGTCTCTGAGCCAGTAGATGAACTCGACTACCGGGAAGACTGGGGGGGTAATCTGATGGTAAAATCCTGACACGACCACCCGGTATCGATCCCTATTATGAACATGACGCGAAAAAAACTCAGGCCTTATACTGATAATGGGGAAAGGGTACTGGTGGTCGCAGACTCCAGCTTGCTTGTCGATGAAAGGCTCGAACCCGGGAGGGTTTCTAGTTTCTTGGACCTGGGGAGTCTTTGGTTCATTTTTCTTGGGTGTGCCCCTTCCCATGACTGACATATGAAAACTGAAAAGAAAAACGAAAGGAAAAAAAAGGGAATTGAAAGGGACGGAGTACCTGCACAAGAGGTAGATTTGCTTGGGAAAGCGACACAGAGGGTAGTCTAGTGATGATTGGGTAGACCCGGTACTTGTTCCCGCTTGGTATATACCGTGACCAGAAGACTTGAGACTTTTACCACAGAAAACTACGGGAAACTGCTAAGACTGGTAATTCTGAGGCAGGAAGGGGTAGAAGTGAAATAGGTAGGGCAAGTGTCGTAAGGACACTGATAATGGGGCACGCGGCGTGTAGGGATTGGGTGTTATTTGGGGACAGGTGAACACCGCATGCCGGGTTTACTACTGGTATGGGCCTCAGTACCAGCTCATCTAGGACTTACCTTACCTCTTTTGCCGCATGCGCCGTATAACTCCTGAAACATATTATCCCCAAAGCGAATTAAATACATAACCTACCAGCTGTAAGGGTCCACATTTCATTCTGCCACGTCACCCTATCACGCGACACGCTCTTGCCACCTCACTCTGACCTTGGGCCCCCCACCACGTCATGCTATTGCAAATCCGCGGGGGTATGGGTCTCTTCCTCTCTTAGCTGCTTGACCCCCGCGGAATTCCCCTTGCGTATTCATATGGCGGCAGTTCTTCTGACGTTTTTGCTCTGCGCTCTTTGTACCACGTGCTTGTGCCTTTTATATTTTTTTCTACCCTTTTTACTTTGTACTTTAGTATTTTCATATTTCTTCAGCTTTTAACTTTAAAGCACGTGATTTCCCTTACCTTGTTTCATTTCGACCAAATTTTGAAGTATTTCACCATTTGATATAATGTTCAATGCATGACTTGTCAACATTTTAATAAACCAATGACTAATGTTAAAGATTAAACAACAATACCCTTTATAATTGCTTAACTAATTGTTTTAGAGATCTTCATAATTATAATCAAGGATGTTTAGGAGTTCCCTCTTCTCTTATTACAGTTATATGTGTGTCTTAAGTGTTTTATGTCCTTGAAAGTGAAATCACTAGAAGTTAAATGAGTTTCTTGCCTTCTATATTTCATTGGAAAAGTTTGTCTTAAATTATTATCTGTTGTAGTGTGGATTGTAGAATTTATGGCTTGCCTTGTCTATTGATTGCCTCTTCATGCTTATGATATTTAAGTCCCTTTGTTGAGAAGTACATATGATAAAGGATTCTTGATTTCCCTTTACCCTACTTTTCATTCTTACTATTGATGTCCATCTCATTACCCCTAAAAACTTGAAGATCCACTGGCCAAGTTAGATTTTCTCTATGATGCTCCCCAATATTTTAATGAACTCATCATGACTTCCATCAGACTCCATTTCCCAATGACTTAGAGATTTCCTCATTCTACCTATGCTTCTTGATCATTATAACCAACCAAAACAATCAAACAAACCTTGTACTTAATAACTAGCTTAAAATTAACCATACAAAGAAAACAAGTTCATATCCTTTGCAAACAAATAGAGATATCTCTCTCTGAGTCCAGGAAGGCTAGGTCCTAGGAATCCAAAGACTGGTTTCATGTTACCTTGTCATTTGGTATACCAATCTGCCAAATCACGGGACCCTAACAAAGAGCACATTAAGAGTGATGAGCTCACACCAACCATATTTCATAGATTGGATTCTCATTGTTTACATATATGCTCCTCGCATTATTTTAACAAAGCTTTTAGTAAGCATTATTACCCACCACACCACATTAATCACTACAATTTTTTCAAATCAAAATTAATTTAGGGTGTATTGTCTATTGACTGATGAGGCATTGAGTTTATGGAAAAGTCATTTCATGGTTTGGTACTGTTAAACACACTTGGAGAAGATAGAATGTGAAAGATAAAAGTCAGCTTCATTTATTATACAAATGATATACATTTATAATACATTATAATGACCCTTAGTTTCCATATTCAAAGTGGTCTCTTGGACTTCCTTTGACTGTTCACATTCCACACCAACCCTTAGCAGATTAGGTGTCCAACATTCCTCCCTTTAATCCAAAGGGGTATATAGGAGACCAAGAAGAGAGATATAATATAAATACAATAATGCATGACAAAAATAAGTTGAATGAGATCTCTAAAATGATGATATAAGGTGGGAGAACTCAAGATCTCAGCTGACAATGGTTTAAGGATGACCACCAACACTTGAATGCTTATTGCAATTCCCAGTATTCTTCCAAATATGGCAAGAAGCTAAAGTCTTCTGCTATAGGAGGTGCTCCTTAATTATTTGAAGAGGGATACCTTAAACCTAGAAAATGGAGGTATACAACCTGCGGTGGTTTACTGAAGGCCACCAACCAAAGGAACACTTAGGGGCTTCTATGTCTCTAGCAACAAATTTGAATCTGGGTATGGTTGTCTCTGGCTGTAGACTCAAGTAGCAGGTTCAATTTGTAGCTCATGCTCAATTGATCTGGTCAAATACAAGGTGAGAAGATGAAGATAACATAACTGCAAGACTTTTCAGTACTTGAGAACAAATTATGTGGTATGATTTAAATATCTTCTTGATTATTGAAGCTGATTGCCAAGAAGTAATCCATCGAAGGTGAATATGTGTTCTTGTAGGAGGCTTCTTTTTGAAGCATCTATTTGAAGGATGAGTGTGTTTACCACAATTCTCACATGGATGAAGATCAAAACAACGATCTTTCACATGGAAAACTCTATCAAAATGTTAGCATCTAACAATATGATGTTGTGGAGGAGGAGTAGAAACATGTGAAGATGAACTGCCATCAAGAAACCCAACACTTTGAAATTGGATTGGCTTGGTATAGTCTTGAATATGAAAGGAAACATCCTTGCCATATCCAAGACATATTCTTTGCCTATTTTTTATAATCTCTTCCCAAGTTCTAATATTGGGATTGGGAAGTGCAAGTTGAATTTTTGCACCTGCATGCAAATCTTCTCTTCAATGACTTGATTAGTTTTTGGAAATTGATGGGACTCCATCTCAATCTGAAAGATAGGATTATCATGAACAAATATAATTTAATAACGATAAATACACTTCTGTTGAAGCTCATCTCATTGGAACTGAGATTATAGTTGCAAAAAAAAATATTTTCTTGTGCATTTTGCAGAAATTTTCTGATATTAGAAAGATTATCCTTGTTGATGTTTACCATTCCATTGATAATGGATTGTATTAAGGTATATAATAAATCTAATACATCACAAATTAGAGCCATTTTCAGGACTTCAATACATGGACTCAATGTTCCAGTTGTATAAATTTGAATAACTGATATATTATTCACCGAGATTCTCCTGATCACACACTATTTTAGCTTCATGCATAATACAGAATCTCTTCTACCATTGATCATTAATTGCGGAAATAAAATCAATTGCATGTAACTTTTATTAAAACCTACAAACAATCACACATATGAACACAATATTTAATGGGAAAGCTTAAAGATGAAAACCCCAACTATCTGTATATTATATTTCATGGAGATCATGTAACAATCATAGTACAAAGCTCCTCACAAGCTCTCATGCACACCCTCAATTGCTACACACTATCAATCTAGATCTAGCAAAACACATGCTCCAATCCTTTTCCACTTGATAGCCAGCCTCTATTGCATAATCAATGCTATGGGATGGCTTCATTAAATAGATAAACCACCTGGCTTGTACTGTGCGATCCTCATGGGCTTCTCTACCTATCTGTGTGTTGCAAATAGCAACAGTATAGTCACAACTGATAGTTAACCTTCTCTTTCACCTATTTCTGCACTGGTCTCCACTGAAACTGTCCATGCACTGAAGTTAACTGATGCATTCTTTAGTTGATTAATGAGTTTATAATTAGTGAATTAATTAATAATTAATTCACACCACTCTCACTAATTGTATCAATCGGTTAAACTAGATACAAATAGCTCAACTATGTTTAGATTAGTTAAACTGAATACAACTCCACTAACTTCCTCAATCAACTCCACCAAACTCTGTCACATGAGTTCTAACTGAAGTATCCATGAAATAGCTCCACATAACCCTCAGGAATAGCGTAATTCCTTCTGTCAGCTCCTGTGCCAAATCTGTGCACTTAACTGAAGTGCTCCAAGAGAATAAGATAATGTTTACAGTCTAAATTATATTAAGAACTAATAATATTCAACATATCTATTTTTAGACTGGCAATATAAAAATAGATTCCACCCAATATGTATAAAAATAGAATTCCATCTATTTTTCCAACTTGACCAACCATCCACAAATAGCATCCTGCAACTCATAGAACATGATCCATATGTCTAAAAATAGACATAGTCTAAAAATAGACTTTGCACCAAAAATAGCCTGTGGGCCCACTTATTGAAGGTGACTTCTTTCCACTAAGCTCATCATCTTGTTGCAATCTCAACACTCCCTCTCAACAAGATAAGGATTATCTGCAACCCCTATCCTGCCCCTATGGTATTCGAATTTTCTCCTGGTGAGCACCTTCATCAATATATCAGCATCCTAATCCTCCGTGGGAATGTATGAAAGTAACATGATCTTCTGCTGCACACAATCTCTGATATGATGATACGGGATGTCAATATATTTAGATCTATCATGAAATACTGGATTAACCGAGAGTTTGATGCAACTCTAATTATCACAATAAATCACAGTAGGATCCAAGTGTGAACCGAAAAACCCGACCAAGATCTTCCTCATCCATATAGCCTCGCATACAGCCAAACTTGCTACCATATACTCGGCCTTTGCTGAACTGAGTGCCACGGATCTCTGCTTCCTGCTGTACCAAGAAACTGTTGTCGACCCAATACTGAAAATCCCTCCAGATGTGCTCTTTCTATCCGTTGGGCTCCCTGCCCAATCTGCATCTTTGAAGCCACAAAGCTTCACCTCATCCGACTGTCTGTACCATAATCCATATCCCGATGTGCCTCTGAGATATCTCAATACATGCTTGCCTTCCTTCTAGAAGAGCTTGGTTGGCTTAACCATAGCTTGTGAAAGCTGGTTAACAGCATAGCATATGCCAGGTCGTGTATTGACCAGATATGTAAGTGACCCCACCAACTATCGATAAACAGTAGCATCCACTACCTCCGCTGAAGTAGCATCCTCCTTCCTCCATCCACCAGGAAGAGGAGTATCAACAGGCTTGCAGCCATGCATGTTGAACTTCACCAGTATCTCCCAGGCATACTTACCCTAAGAAACAAACAGTCCACCACTGCGCTGCCAAATTTCCAATCCTAGGAAATAATGAAGGAGGCCCAAGTCCTTCATCTCAAACTCTTTTGCAAGATCATCCTTGCATGAGAGTATCAACAGTTCATCACCTGTCAAAATCAAATCATCTACATAAATTACAATGATCAGCAACTTACCCTCCACCACTATCTGGTATAGGTTAGGATCCACCTCACTCTTGGAGAATCCAAGTCCGGTGAAATAACTGTCTATCCGTGTGTACCAAGCATGAGGTGGTTGTTTCAACCCATACAGCGCTCTCTTGAGTCTGCACACATGAGAATCACTGCTAAAGATCTCGAAACCTTCGGGTTGCTCTATGTACACCTCCTCCTCAATGACTCTATTGAGGAACGCAGTCTTCACATCCATCTGATGAATGTGCCACCCCATCTGTGCTGAGAGAGCAAGAATCGTCCGTATGGAAGAATACCTTGCGACAGGTGCAAAGGTCTCCTCATAATCGATCCCCTCAATCTATAAAAAGCCTCGCGCAAAAAATATTTCCTTATACTTCTCCACACTCCTGTCAGCTGCTTGCTTCACTTTGTAGATCCATCTCAAACCCACCACTGATTTCCCCTCTGGCCTTGGGACAATCTCCCATGCACTGTTTCTGACAATCGAATCATACTCTTCCACCATGGCATCTACCCATGCGGGGTCCTCCACAGCTTCCTCGAAAGAGGATGGCTCTGTCACAATACACTTGCTCATAAGATCCATGTATCCAGTATACCGGTCAGGTGACTGTCTCTGTCTGCGCTGTGATGTAGGTGCTCCTACAACCTTCTCTACATCTTGAGCTAGTCGCTCAGCCTCTGTAGTGCACTTCCGCCCTCTGATGGTTGGCGTTGCATGAGTGGTCTCTTCCACTCCATGAACCTCCTCTTGTGGTTGATCCACATCCTGAGGCTCATCCTTAGGAACTAATAGCTCCTCATCTACATGCAAGTGTGGCTCCCTCTCAAGCGAACACTTCATGGCTTTCTCCTCATGAAATTTTATATCCCATCGCACAACAGTCTTGCGACTGTCTAGCAAATACACATGATAGTTGTGGGGTGTATCAGTGTACCCCACAAATATCCCAACCTCTACAATCAGCTCCAGCTTCTTCCTGGCATCCTTAGTCACATGAATGTAAACAGGTGAACCAAAAATCCTCAAATGGGAAATATCAGTCCTCTTACCAGAAAACGCCTCCCCGGGTGTACTCATGCCAAGTATCTTGTGAGGACAACAGTTCTGCACATATACTACAGTATTGCATGCCTCATCCCACAAGTGTATGGGAAGGCTCTAATCATGCAACATCGCCCGTGCCGCACCCATGATCGTTCTGTTCTTCCACTCAGCAACCCCATTCTGCTGTGGGTTATGAGGTGCTATGAGCTCTCTTCGAATTCCTTCTGAGCTGCAAAAGTCCTTGAATTCTCTAGAGATGAATTCACCACCATTGTCGCTCCTAAGAGCCTTCACCTGCTTCCCCGATTCTTTCTCAACCAGTGCCTTGAACTCACAAAACTTTGAGTATATCTTGCTCTTCTTCTGCATGAAGAAGATCCAGCACTTACGAGAAAAATCATCAACAAATATCACATAGTATATGTGCTTTGCTGTCGAAGCTACTGAGAAAGGTCCACACACGTCTGTGTGAATTCTCTCAAGGATCGTCATGGCATGACTATCCTTCTCGTGAAAGGTGGCTTTCACAAATTTTCCCAAGGTACACCCCTTGCACTGATCTGACTGCGCAAGAGTGCCTTTAGGAAGCCCAGTAGAAATATGTTGTAGTATCTTCAAAGCTCCATGGTGAAGGTGGCCCAATCTCCGGTGCCACAACTCACCATCATCCCGGCTCACCACTCCTTCTGCCTTGCCTGCCATTGCTGCGCAGCCATCTACCTGCAATTGATAAAGGTTCTTAACTCGAACCCCTATCCTCCGGGTCTCACCAGTTGCCTTACTGCGCAGGAAATCCTTTCCCTCGCTAAAGACAACATCATATCCCTTGTCTTCTAACATCGCCATAGAGATAAGATTATTCTTCAATCCTGGAACATGCATCACTTCCTTCAATACGAAGGGTTTACCAGACTCCCTCTCAAAGGAAATGGTACTGATACCGGTCACACTGTATCTACCATCATTGCCCATCTCGATGTGCACTCCAAGATCTTTCTCATCCAGATCAATAAACAAATATTGATCTCTTTCCATGTGAAAAGACGCACCACTGTAAAGAAACCACACTGAACCGGTCACACTTGAGACAAAGCATGCGATCAGTGAAAAATCCAGCTCAAACTGCGAGGCTAAGGCCTCTCTAGCTACAGTGCCAGAAGCCTGCTTATTTTTCTTCTTCTATCAAACCAGGAGGTAACTCCACAAATCAGAATGTATATTAGATGAAGAATGTACATGTATTTATACATGGAGGTGAGGCTATTGGGATTCATCTCCTAATGACTCTTGGCCTTCTTTATTTCCTAATATTATTTATTATACAATATTACATATCCACACCCAACCCATAGGATTAGGTGTCAACATTCCCCCCTTTAATCCGAAGGGATGTTGGTGAGCCCAAGCATCGATCTGAACTTTTCAAACTTTTCTCTTCCAAGTGCTTTGGTGAAGATATTAGCAGTTTTCTCATTTGTGGAACAATGATGTAGATGGATGGTTTTGGCCTGAACATGATGTCGAATTAGATGGTACTTTGTATTGATGTGCTTTGTTCGATCATGGAACTTTGGGTTTTTGGCCAACTTTATTGCAGAAGTGTTGTCGATCATGAGTGGAGTGGAATACATTTGTTTCATCTGCAAATCTTCCAGGATTTTCTGGAGCCACACAATTTCCTTTGTTTCTTCAGCTGCTGCCACATATTCTGCCTCGGTCGTGGAATCTGCTGGAACTGACTGTTTGCGTGATCTCCATGAGACAGCTCCTAATCCAAGACTCATGGTGTAACCTGTAGTAGACACCCCTGTTTCTTTGTCGCCATCAAAGTCTGAATCAGAGTATCCGGTCAAGATGAAGTCGCCTACCCGTGTATATTTGAGTCCAAAGTCTTGAGTCCCCTTCAAGTACCTTAGCACTCTTTTTGCAGCAGACCAATGTCCTTCACAAGGTTTTTGCATGAACCTTGAGAGGATTCCAACAGCAAATGAAATGTCAGGTCTGGTGGTGGTCAGGTAGATAAGACTTCCTGCAAGCTGTCTATACTTAGTTGCATCCTCAAATTCCTTCCCTTCAATAGATGTGAGCTTCAAGTTTTGTTCCATTGGATTGGTTAAGGGATTACAGTCATCCATGCCAAATTTGTTCAAGAGATCTCCAATGTACTTCTTTTGAGAAAGAAATATGAATTTAGGATGTTGAATTACTTCAATACCCAAATAGTAATGAACATGACCCAAATTAGTCATTTCAAAACCTTTCTTCAACTCTTTCTTCATGGATGCAATATAGCTCTCATTGTTTCCTGTTATCAAAAGATCATCTACATATACCACAAGATATACAACTATTTTTCCAACTTTCTTAACAAACAAAGTTGCATCATCAAGATCAAAATGTTTGAAGTCAAGTTTCAGAAGATGCTCGGTTAATTTCTCATACCAGGCTCATGGTGCTTGCTTGAGGCCATACAAGGATTTTATAAGCTTGCAAACTTTGTGTTCTTGACCCTTTACAACAAATCCTTCTGGCTGGGACATATAAACTTTCTCTTTTAGATCTCCATTCAAAAAGGCAGTTTTTGCATCCATCTGATGGACTTTCCATCCATTCTGAGCTGCTAGGGCAAAGAGAGTCCGGATGGTGATCCATTTTGCTGTGGGAGAAAAAGTTTCTTCATAGTCGATTTCTTATTTTTGTGCAAAACCTTTTGCCACAAGCCTGGCCTTGTGCTTGTCAAGTGAGCCACTGCTTTATACTTGTTCTTGTAGACCCACTTACAGCCAATTGGTTTTTTTCCCAAAGGCAGATCAACCAGCTTCCAAGTGTCATTCTTTATCAAGGCATCATACTCCTTTTGCATTGCTTCTTTCCATTCATCATGAGAAGCGGCTTCTTTGAAGGAAGTTGGTTCATGATCTGTAGACCAACTCAATTCATAGTTATAAGAAATATCCATATCAACAGGAGAATCATAATTATCTACATCACCTTCGATTTGTTTAGTGGAACTTCTTGTTCCTATTTTTCCAACCTCATCAGGATGAACATTCTCCAGTGTCTTTGTCAGCCATTTGGGAGGACCTTTCTGAGATGGCCCAGGCTGCTCATTTGACTAAGTTGGGATTGATTCAAGATTCAGTCTCCCAATTCTGTCAATCACATCATTCAATGTGTCATCCGTGGTTGTTTCTTCATGTGGGGGAGAGAGTGCTTCAGGACATGATTCCACAGTTTGATTCAATATAGGAATCCCCCCTTCAAGATGTGGAATCTGATTATCAAATTCTTGGAAAGACTTTGCATGTGTGAATCTATCCAAGCGATCAAGTTGCCGCTCAACAACCTTGTCACTCTTGGAAGATTCAAGAAATATGACATCTCTTGCTATCACAAACTTCTTATTTGCTTCATCATAGAGACGATATCCTTTGGAGGTATTGGAGTACCCCAAGAAGATACATTTTCTGCTTCTAGCACCAAGTTTGTTCCTTTGACCCTTTGGTATCAAGGCATAACAGGTGGACCCAAAGACCCTGAAATGCTTTACCGAAGGAATGTGGCCATGCCACATTTCAAAAGGAGTTTTGTTTCTAATTGAACTTGAAGGACACCTATTCTTTATGTAAACAGTACATAGAACTGCATTAGCCCAAAACATCAATTTTACATTCTTGAAAAATAACATGGAGCGAACCATATTTAAAATAGTTCTGTTCATTATTTCAGCTACACCGTTCTGTTGGGGATTATATGGAACAGTTGTTTGATGTTTGATTCCATGTTGACGAAGATAAATTTCAAATTCGTTTGAAGTGTATTCTTTTCCATTATCAGTACGTAGAGAGCCAATATGAGTTTGTGCATCATTTTCTATCCATGCATGAAAATTCTTGAATGTTTGAAAAGCATCAGACTTGTTCTTCAATAAGTAAATCCAACACATTCTGGTGTAGTCATCAATAAATGTCGTCATGTATTTATTTCCATTTGCAAAAGCAATAGGCATAGGGCCACATAAATCTGAATGAACAAGCTCAAGTTTTCTATGTGCTCTGGAGTGTGAATCATGAAATGGTTGTTTGCTATGCTTTCCTAGAATACAAGCATCACATTCCTTAGGTTTTATAGGAATTGTAGGCAGTCCATTAACACCATTTTTCTTCAACAAACGAAGGCTTTCATAGTTTAAGTGTCCAAATCTATTATGCCATAAAATATTTGATGGGAATGTACCTTCATCATGATGTGAACTGAATGCAAAGTTTTGAGCATGAGCAGTTGAACCTTTCAGCTTCAAGAGTCTCCCTTCTTCTATTCCCTCCATGACAAGTGAGTGATTTGATGCTTTTCTGACCTCTGCCTTGCCATCAAACAAGTGAATGGAGTGTCCTTGCTGGAGGATTTGGAACAGGGACAACAAGTTTCTCCTCAACTCAGCGAGGTATAGAACCTCATGTAGGATATGATCTGGAAGACCAGGCAACTTAAGCCTGACTATGCCAAGCCCTGATGGCTTGAGTTTGGATTTATCTGTGAAATATACTGCTCCATCAACTTTGTCAGTGAATTCTTCAAAAAAAAAATTATGAATGTCATGTGGCATGTTGCTCCTGAATCTAGCAACCAATCATATCTCCATGAAGTAAATGAAACATCAAACAAATCTTCAGTTACTTCATTGTTACAATGTGCTAGAACATAATGAGCGGATTCAAGTGCTTTAACTTTGTCTTTGTCATTAGTTTTACCTTTGTCTTGATTTCTTTGCTGCTCAATTTTCTCCCAAGGTGTCCTGCATTTGGATGCATCATGTCCATCTTTATTGCAACGTGTGCAATGAAGATTGGATTTGTCAGATTGTCTACCCCCCCTTTCTATGAAGTTTCTTCTTCCTCTTCCTCTTCTGCCACCTCTTCCTCTGGATGAATCTGAAGCATGACTCTTTTCTCTATGTGCCAAGTATGCAGCCTCTTCATAAGACGAAGGGACTGTCATCTTCTCGAAAGCTTTCTCTCTTTCTGCAAACTTTTTCTCAAGTGTATCAAAGGTGATATGCTCAAGGTTTCCACTTGCTTGCAATGACTCAAGATAATGTGAGTAAGTCAGATATAATGCCTTAACATATGCTATGAGAGATATGTCCATTTTTACACCAGTGCTTTCAATGTCATGCATTATAGATCTTACTTCTGAAGCTAAAGCAAGGGGGTCATCATTCTTCATTTCAAGACTGAACAACTTTATCATCAATTGAACATTTTCTAATTCTGAATGTGAGTCATAGAGTTCGTTTAGCTTGCTCAAGGCTTCATAGGCATTTGAAAACGATGAAATATGGTGACTCACCTCTTCATTTACGGAAGCTAGAATCAAGGCATAGGCCTTGCAGTTCTTGTTTTCCCAAATGGCGAGCTCCTTGTCTGAAGTGGGCTTTGCTGGTGGATTTCCTTCTTGTCCTTCACAGATTCCTTTCCACAACTCATTAAAAATGAGAGTGTGCTTGATCTTCCGAGACCATTCAAGATATTTCTCTTTGCCGGAGAGAACCACCCCTACAATAGATATGAGAGAATGCATTCTTCTGAAGGGAAAAAATAATTAGTTTGCTGGAAAAAAATTCTTTTGAAGAGGAAAAATTTTTTGCTAGAAAATCTTCAATTCTGGAAATGTACTCAATTGAAGGGGACAAAAACATTTTGCTACAAATACTGAATTCTGCACCAAATATATATATCTATCTATCTATATATATATATATATATATATATATATATATATATAGATAGATAGATATATATATATATATATATATATATATATATATATATATATATATATATATATATATATATATATATATATATATATATATATATATATATATATTTTTTTTTTTTTTTTTTTTTTGAAGTAAAAAATTTATATGGATATTGTGTTATATATGATGGAGGCGGTATTTAATATGGGAAAGTTGTATAAATATGTGGGGGGGACGGAAATAGTGGTAAAAATGGAATGGTATTAAGAAATGGGACTAAACATATTATATGATATGAAGGGCGGTATTGGATGAATAATCGAAGGGTGGTATTATATGACAGAGCTAATGGTATTAAAAATGGAAGGGGGGGTGGTATATGGTGGGAGGGAGCAGTGTTAGATATGATAAACAGCGCTGGAAGAGGAGGGTCGTGGGCGGGTTTCAGCCAAAGGCCAAGGGAGAATATAACAAAGCACTATAAAGGGAGGTTATAATGGCTATAAGTGAGAGTGTACTATGAGTGACAGACTACTGTAATTGTGACAGTGTATACGCAGAGGAGACGGGCCACGATTTAATGTAGGCGGGGTGTGTGTTGAATGTAAGAGCGGAGTTAACAGCACAGTGAGCTGTGAGGTGAGATAGAGGAGTGGTGGAGAGTGTATGACAGGGCTGTAGTGCAAAGGAAGGGGTGCAGTGATAAGGGTGGATTACGTGTTGAAGGCGTAAGGAAGTGGAGTGGTATTAAAAGATGGGAGGGGGCGGAAATAATACAGACAGCGCTGGAAATAGTGGTATTATACAGCACTAGGCGGTATTGAATAACTTATGGAATAATGGACAGAGGGCGTATTAATATGACAACGCTGTGAGAATGGAGTATACCAGTGATGCAGCGTGCAGGCGGAGTTATGAAATGGGAGAAGAAGTCAAGTAGGCACAGGGAGGGCTGAAAGGCCACAGGAGCGAGTGTATGGAGGGCTGAAACCCACGTGGGAGAAGAGCTGAGGGTGTGTGACGGGGAGGGTAGTTTAGTGTGGGAAGATGGGTGTGTTTGGGAGTGTGCAGCTCGTGGAGTCGAGAGGGGGCTGAGAGCGTTGTTTAGGAAGATAGCAGGTAAGGGAAATGGGTGAAGGCGAGTGCAGGTCGTGAGGGAGTGAGGGAGAGTAGATGGTAGGGAGTGTGTGAGCGATCGGGAGGCCGAGAGGCCGTTAAACAACTTTGGAATTGCGGTATTTAATAACTACAAAGTTTGCAAGTGTTTACAGTGGCTGCAATTTGTAGAATTTCATGGACTGCAAATTGTAGAATCTCCAGAAGCTGCAAAAATAGAACTGGGAAAAAATTGCAGATAAAAAAAATGAAGAATTACAGTATAGCAATTTAATAGAGCAGCAAAAAACTAGCATAAAAACTGACTGAGCAAAGGAATGAGGGAGTTACACCACAGGAAAAAATGCCAATAGTGGGACTGGCTCTGATACCATCTCTGTGGAGAATTTGTGGTGTAATGTCCGTGTTGGTGACAGTGAAAGCACTTCACCTTGGACATGTCTTGCTTCTTGCCTTTTGCACCAGAATGAGAAGCTTTCTTGCTCTTCCCCTTCTTTGCTTTGGTAGCCAAAGCATAATTTTCTTCATCATATTTCTTTGTTGAAGATCCTTCCCTGGTACTTCGCCTTATCTCCTCTTGCACAAGATCCGACCACAGTCGCTCCCATCCTGGAAATTTCTCCCGACCATTGACAGAGTACTAATAGGAGTGCCAACTCTTTGGAAGCCCAAGGAGAGCCAAGCTCACCAAGTCCTCATTATCAGCAGTCACCCCCACACTTCCTAGTTCATCCCTGCATTGGATGAAATTCGTGAGGAACTTGGGCATACTGTCACTTTTCTCCATTTTTATGTTCCTGAGTTTATCCTTGAGCGCCAACTTCCTCTGGTCGCTCTTGCTTTGAAATAAATCTGTCAAAGCTTTCCACATCAAGAATGGAGAAGCCTTACCATGAAGGCTGGACACTATGTGATCCTTCACACCTTCCAACAAAATTCTTCGACACTTTGTTGTCTTCTTTTGTCATGCGTCAAGTACGGCAGCATCACTAGAAGTAGGTTTTGGAACTTCTGCATCTATGAACTCCTTCAACCCATTGCCATCCAGCAATGCCTCCATCCTGTCCTTCCATGCAATATAATTCTAGTTTCCCTCAAGGGCATACTCCAATCACAATCCGTTGAAAGACATCTCAACTTCGACACCAAGAAAACACTGCTGCAAATTCTAATTCCACCAGCACAAAACTCAACCGCTTCAATGTTTTTCAATTGCTCAAATGATCAATATTACTCTGATACCATGTAGAAATTTGAATAACTGATATATTATTCACCGATATTCTCCTGATCACACACTATTTTAGCTTCATGCATAATACAGAATCTCTTCTACCATTGATCATTAATTGCGGAAATAAAATCAATTGCATGCGCACATTAAAACCACAAACAATCACACATATGAACACAGTATTTAATGGGAAATCTTAAAGCTGAAAACCCCAAATATCTGTATATTATATGTCATGGAGATCATGTAACAATCATTGTACAAAGCTCCTCACAAGCTCTCAGCACAACCTCAAATTGCTACACACTATCAAGCTAGATCTAGCAAAACACATGCTCCAATATTTTGCCACTTGATAGCCAGCCTCTATTGCATAATCAATGCTGTAGGATTGCTCATTAAATAACATAAACCACCTGGCTTGTACTGCGCAATCTTCATGGGCTCCTCCAATCACTGGTAGTTGCAAATATGCAACAATATAGTCACAACTGATAGTTAACCTGCTCTTTCACCTATTTCTGCACTGGTCTCCACTGAAACTGTCCATGCACTGAAGTTAACTGATGCATTCTTTAGTTGATTAATGAGTTCATAATTAGTGAATTAATTAATAATTAATTCACACCACTCTCACTAATTTTATCAATCAGTTAAACTAGATACAAATAGCTCAACTATGTTTAGATTAGTTAAACTGAATACAACTCCACTAACTTCCTCAATCAACTCCACCAAACTCTGTCACATGAGTTCTAACTGAAGTATCCATGCAATAGCTCCACTTAACCCTCATGAATAGCGTAATTCCTTTTGTCAGCTCCTGTGCCACATCTGTGCACTTAACTGAAGTGCTCCAAGAGAATAAGATAATGTTTAGAGTCCAAATATTATTAAGAGCTAATAATATTCGACATATCTATTTTTAGACTGGAAATCTAAAAATAGATTCCGCCTAATATGTCTAAAAATAGAAGTCCATCTATTTTTTCCGACTTGACCAACCATCCACAAATAGCATCCTGCAACTCATAGAACATGATCCATATGTCTAAAAATAGACATAGTCTAAAAATAGACTTTGCGCCAAAAATAGCCTGCGGGCCCACTTAGTGAAGGCAACTTCTTTCCACTAAGCTCATCATCTTGTTGCAATCTCAACACCAGACAACGAGAAAAAATCACTGTAATGCACTTCACATGGTGGTTGAACATAGGTTACAATGTTAAATATATATCATTACCAGCTATACCTCAGCAAACAATCAATATATAAATCTTAAGCACTCACAAATCCACATTCATTATAGCTTGACACACATATAATTTCACATACTCAAAGTTCTTTCAACGCATTATACATCATCCTTTAACTAAGGTAGTAAATAACATGAACACGTGAGGCTCCAATCATACACAACAAACTAGCATACCAAACCAGTGTACAATCTAAATTGGTCTTCCAAACTAGTTCATCGATGTACAATTCCACCACAATATCACTGAAATGAACCTATCGAACAAAAAAACATACCAAGAGAAAGCTAATATGGTGGTTGCATGTTGCACTCAACGTAAGGTATATGAACGACCATAATTCATCAACAACCATAAATGGAACGACCCTTCAATGTAGCAACCAAACTCTCCTTTCAATGCAGCAACCAACCAAACGATTGTTTCAATGCAATAATGATGGCTCTTCAATAAAACGATCCTTTCAATGCATTTCCATTCATGGCAACTGCACACAGATATGGATGCATTACCACACATCCAATTTAAGCCAGGGTCGAACCTTCAACACAAAATGATCATCGTTTTCAAACACACCAACACACCTTCTTTACATTCAATGTATTGCAAAATTAATTCGACATTTAATATTCCAGTGAGTTCAGGCTCGATGTGCATATAAATTGTAACACATGGCCATACCACACAAATGCATACCCGTCATAAATTTAACCCAGATATCTCAAGGTATTCAATTCAATGTTGCATACACATTCAATGTTAAACATAGAGAGGGTACAATGTAGACCATTGTTTCAATTCTTCCAGTGGTGTAAATAATGCTTATGATTTCATCATTGGACATAGATGGAGGTGGTGACCTGTTGAAAATGTAGCAAAGTCCCAATTTTGATTTTTCCCTACTTAAAATTGAGGAAATTTGAAATTCCACATGAGCAGAAAACTTGGAGGAGTTAACTGATGTGACATGGCTTTTGTCACTCAATTAAGAACACTAAATTCGAGTTAATGAGTTCAAGTTCAGTTTTATTGAGTTGATTCCTAAAAAATAGGATTCTAACTCAGTTAATTCGAGTTAGGGGCATGAATTTTAGTTTTTTGCAGTGGTTTCCTATATTTTAGGAGCCTAGGTTGAGTTAATTTCAATTGTAGCAATTTAATTCAGTTAAATTGAGTTATGGTTACTTAAACTAGTTCTAACTATTGGAGGAACTAGTTGAAGGTCAAGTTGTGGAAGTGGAACTTCAACCACACTCAATGATCATCCAGATAACTAATCAATCAACCTAATTTTCTCATGCATGTAAGGAATTTTAATTTCTTAGTTGTGGTGGAGTTTCCAAGGCAGTGCATAATTAATTATATACTAGATTGAGTGTATTTTTCATTGTATTGGTTAGGTGATCAATCCTAGAAATTGTGCAACGTTTATGGAGGAAATTCCTAATTAATAGGGGATAATTACTCAAGGAACATCACAAGGAATTATGAGCTTGGAGGCTTGAAAAAATGGCTAAGTATTGGCCAAGTTCAATCAGTCAGGAAAAGGATAGAAGATACAGATGCAGGTTGTGCTCAAGCTTGAGCAAGCATATTGTATTCGTCCCAATTATTTGATTAATGAAATACAAATAATAAGGGATTTTGAGAAGTTTATTTCCCATATATAAATATATGTGCATGTGTGATGTTTATTCTTGCATGTTAATGATATATGTTCTCAGTCATGAATTATCTTCTGCAAATCATTAAAGTATATTCTATTCTTATGATTTAGTAAATTTCATGAGCAGTTTAGAATCTACACAATAAATTCTACATGGTATTGGTGCTAGAATCACAGTAGAGAATATGATTTGAATTTTTTGTAGGAGGTTCGAATTTCACGATCAGTGTTGTAGGATTTATCCAAGAATGGGAAGATGGCTTACACCGGACTCAGGCTCGAGTATGCTTTGGAAGGAACCACAAATTTTGTGGCATGGAAGATCTGTATGGAGGCAATATTGGATGATAATGGTATGCTAGATTACATCAAGACAGATGTAGTAAAGCCCCCAAAATCATATTCCCAAGATTTTTCTTAGTCGAAGAAGGATGTGGCTAAAGTGAGGAGGATCATATTGGAGGGAGTTCGAGATCATATTGTCTCGAATCTCCAGGGAAAATAAAATCCATTTGCAATGAAGAAAACACTAACGGAATTTTTTCAGAACAATAGTAACCATAGTAAGCTGGCACTCAAGGAAAATATTTTTATTATTAAGATGCAAAAGAATGACACAATTCCGCAGTACCCAAGAAATTTTACGCAGTTTCGTGATGAACTTGGTGAGGTAAGTGTGACTGTCCCTGAACAAGATTTGGTAGCTATAGATCTATTGGGTCTTCACAAGAGCTGACACAATTATCAATACCTCATTAATGGTAGAGATAAACTACCAATTTGGGAGCATTTATGGTTTAATCTAGTGCAGGAAGAAACAACTGAGATGGGACCTCATTGTGGAAGAGGACCTTTCATTAGTCAACAAAGGAAAGAAATCGAAGGGAAATAAGTACCAAGGTGAGGAGGGAGAGAAGAAAGACTTGTCCAACATCAAGTGATTTCATTTTCATGAATCCATACACTATTCCATGAAATCTCCACAGAATAAAGAAAGCAAGAAGGAGCCTGCAGTGGCAGCAACAGGTGAAGCTTTAGCTTCACAATTTGAGCTTGATTTTAATCTCTATTGACGGTGCTGGAAATCCTTCAACTAAGGAGTCTCCTCAATGTGAATTCCCAATTAGGCCTCACACTATTTGGAGTAGGAGCCCCATCCAGAATATCACCCCCATTTCCATGTATTCTTATAGATTTTCCTTGACTCTAATAGTTAGAAAGAGAGAAGAGTGCACACGCATCTTTGAAAATCATGCTTGGCGAGTGTTTGATCGTATGTGTGTCAAATTACTTCTTTTGCAAGGGGGAAAGGAAAAGGTGGACCTCTAAGAGAGAGGTAATAGTACCACCCAATAAGAGACACATGAAAACAACAATATTTGTCTAACATCGAGTGGAATAGTCCACAATGGATGTGATAGTCATTATAGCCAATGAATGATAAAGGTTTATCTAATATCCAACGAAATAGTCCACAAGGATGCGACATTAATAACAATAATTACAACACATTCTCAATATGATAAGTACCAAAATAACAAAAAAAATTCAACTAATTTAGCCCAGATGAAAGAAAACATGAATTACAAACATTCACATAATTGTCTTACAAATATCCATAATTTATGCATGAAGAATGTGTTGGCTCATAGGGCTTATGATATTAAGTAAAAGTTCCAAGACACATGTATATTGTTATCACTCTATAATTTGTAAGATTGTCAAGAACAAACAACAAAGGACAACATCAAACCACTTTGGGGTCCAGGACCTAGCCTTCCTAGACTCAGAGAGGGATCTCTCTACTTTTATGATTTAGCTTGATAATTCTAAATGTTGATATTAGGCTAGTTATAGTGATGGAGAAAACAAGTTGTTTTGATTGAATTTATTGGCTAGATGAGTAGGTCTTCAGAAGTTAATCCATTGGGCTATGGGGTCAAAAGGCTGGAATGGCACATCAACATTCAAAAGTATCACAAGGCAAGCTAACTATGTTAAATGGATCTTTAAATCAGTATGAATTATGAGCTGAAAGAAATAGTAAGGTTCAGTAGTGACTAAAGAGCAGTTAAGAATTCTATTACGAAACCAGCTCCAAAAATAGAATAAAAAGAGAGATCAATTCCTTAGAAATAAGCCACTTTGAGGGGGCATCCTCCAATACATTACATAAATGAACAATTCTTGGATGATACAAATGACAAAACCTCCTTTCTATATATAGGAGTCCATGGGGCCATAATGTAATCCTAGTCGACCTAACAATAATAATTTAAAGGCACAATAATATAAATATCAGGGTTATAGGGGTACAACAATAACAATAAGGGGGTTACACTAACAATAATAAGGGACTATACTAGTAATATAGGGGCCTAGCATGCTCTTCTCCTTCAAAAAAGTGTTGTTCTCAACGCTTGAGTAGCTCCGGGTGCTTTTGTATAATATTCTCATCCTCTCATGCAGAATCTTCAGTGGGTAAGTTCTTCCATTTGATGAGATACTCTGAAATTGATAGATTTCGTAGTTGTCGAGTTCTTGTTTTTGTGACTGCTTTAGGTTCCAATATGGTTTTTCCTTCCTCATCAAGTTCTGGCAATATTGTTTGAACTGGAAGTTTTTCCCCTATAACCTTCTTTAAGCATGAAACATGGAAAACTGGATGCACTCACGAACAAGCAGGAAGCTCCAATTTGTATGGCATAGTACTAATATTTTGCAACACCTTGTAAGTACCATAGTACTTTGGTGATAATTTATTATCCTTCTTAGCTTGCTTGAGGGACATTTGTTTGTATGGTTTTTTAGGTCCCCGTAATTTGTTAAATTGGCAAGACCAAATGTACAAGGGTAACAATAAACCAGTCTTTGGATTCCTAGGACCTAGCCTTCCTGGACTCAGAGAGGGCTCTCTCTATACTTGTGTAAAGGATGTAACTTGATAGATTTTAGGGTTTTGATTTTAGTCTAGTTATAAGAATTAGGGTTTATTTCTTTGTTTGTTTGTTTTTTTGGTTGGGTAGGTTTTCAAGAAAAATAGATAGAGTGAGAGAGGTTTAAACCATTGGGCTATGGATTCCATAAAAAGTCTTAAGAAGTGAAACAATAGGTCAAGGGTATATCACAGGGCAAGTCTAACAAAGCCAAATTGATCTAAAAGCTTATGTGAGTGAGGTGAAAATTAAATTGTGATCATAGTAGGTGCAAAAGGGCAATTAAGAATCCTTCAACAAATACTTTAAATTCTGATATAAATAAGAGTGATTTGCCTCAAAATTCCTCGACAATATATCTTTTCATAAATTTGTGTCTTTTGTTGACTTTTCAGGCAAGGGCACAGTGCCTGCACCAGAAAAATAGGTCATCTTGCAGTGGCGTTTTGAAGGCCTTCCTGGTGTCCAAATGAGCTCCATGATAGCTCATTGGAAAGCTTCTCAAGTCTAATTTCCAAAAATTCCTTTATTTTTATAATTTTATTTTATTTACCTTCTCAAAAACTAAATCTCCCAATATTTCTCAGGGCGTAGCGCCAGCTCTGAAAATAGGGCAAAAAGGTGGTTTTTTTGGGTGTTTTTGGCACTTTTGGAGGACCAAATCTACTCCAATTGATCTGAAATTTTGTGTGCATGATGCCCTTGACCTGATGAATTTGAAAATGTAAACCAACCCTCAAAATAGTGACCCAAAATATATTTCATCACTAATGGCACTATGCCCTTGGCACTTAAAAACAGTCAAAAATCAACATTTTCAAAAAGTTTCCAAAATCTGAATTTTCTTTGCTTATTGTGTTTGGGATGCTTGTAGGGATGCATTAGCTAGGATTTCAAGGTTTTCTTTGCCTTTTTCCTCCTTGAGGGCTTAAATTTTAGCAAGGGCTCTTTTGAGCTTGGCCCTTGCAATTTTGTTTCTTAAGGCATAGTGCCTTGCCATCTTCTTTTGGAGGTCTAGGTCCCTCTTGGTCTTCTCCAACAGACCCTCTAAGTGTATTTTTACCCTCTCAATCCAAGGCTCCTGGTCATGGTAAATATCCATGGCAAGAAGCTCACTTGGAGTGGGCTACTCTGCTAAGGCTGCCTCTTGCTCTCTCTCCTTGGCTAATGCCTTCTTTAAGCCAATTTTCCTTGGCCTTCTCCTAGGAAGTTGTTCTTCCTCTTTATCAGTGTCTCCATATCTATCCAAGGCCTCATCTAGCTTAGCCTTGGCTTTTGCAACCTCTTTTTGAGCTCTGATAGCTCTGACCTCATAGATTGCCTTCTGTGCTCTAGCTGCTTGTTTTCAACCTCATAATAATGGATGAAGTTCCTAGCTCTACCTAGATTGGCTTGAAAATATTTAATTTGGGCATATTTACCTTTGAGAAACATTCTTGAGATTCTTGCCTCATTTTCATCATCACTATCAACATGAATGATTTCAAATTCTCGTTCAATTTCATGTTGGTCTTCTTATTTTTCCTCCATGACCTTTTCTTTACCTTTGTCAAGCTGCTTAGTTGATGTGGAAGGCATACCCCCTTTCCTATTGAAGGTAGAAAACACATGCCTACTTCCTCTTTGGTAGGTCAAAGAAAAAGGTTCAATTTTGATCATTTTAGTGTCCTCAGTCTTGTTGCTGATCAGGAGCTCAAGTCTGAGCTATGGAAAAAGCTCAAAATTGAAAGTGTTCAAAATCACTTGCAACCTAAATGATCGGATAGGCCTCGTCGATATGATCTTGGTGTCGTGAACGGCACTCAAATCCAACATCGTATGTGAAAGTTATGCAAGTTTGAAGTTTTCAGTAAACTACGAAAAACTGAGTTGACCAAGTTTGACTTTCAAATTTTAAAAAATTAAAAAAAGGAATATTTCTTGAAATATTTTTTAGAATATTCTCTGGAATATTCCATTCGAGCCAATCCAATGGTGACAAGTGGCATTCAGTGATTTGACGGTGGTTTGACTTTTTTTGAAACGGACCAATGGGAGGCTTCCATGTGGCAGGCCCAGCCTGCCGCGTGGCCCCAAGTCGGATAGAATTTTGTTTGGAAAATTATTTTTAAGTCTATGGGTTTTGAACCTGAGACCTCATCTCAGCAAGCAAGGAGGCCCCACCGGGCAGGCTACACGATGTTTCTTAACATATCAATGGCAGCAGTTTGTTTTAATGTTTGTAAATTGTATGGGCGGTGGAAAACGGGGGCTAGCCCCTAAGGGCCAGCCCCCACATCAACTGACTTCCATGCGACCAAACCATAGGTGACCAAATGCTTACATCCAAAACAGTTTAGTGTTAATGCAAATTAATTAGCATTTAAACGTGGTTTAGTTACTAACCACGTCATTAGCGCCTAAAACGCTTAGTTTTAAAACATGCTTATCCGCTAATTCACACATAATTAATTTAAGCTAATCCATGCTTAATTTTTGGCGGAATTTATGGCATGTGCGCCATTTTTAGTGGGATTGGCCAGAATGGTCGGGCTATCTGGAGTTAGCCCAAATTTAGTGGAGTTTTTCAAGTGCCACTGCGCAAAAGTTTGTTTTGGTCATAACTTCTCCAATATTGGACCAAATTGGACAAAATTTTGGTCAATTTTGGGTATTCTGAGGATTCTACAGCCATGGAGATAGGTGGCTGAGCCATTAGAGTTGATATTCAGTCCCTTTTGCTTCAGGGAAGCAATGAGAGCCATCAGGGCCAAGAGGGAGTTGGAGATGTTTTGGGCTATGCTTAACCATTTGAGGTGAACCAAAAACCAATTTTGACTATTTTCAGCATTCCAAAGCCATTGGGAAAGGTTCCAAAGGTAGTAGAGGTGTTCTACAGCCATTTTAGCTTCAAGGAATCTTGGAGAGCCACCAGGGCCATTGGGGAAATGGAGTTATCTGGAGTTGTACCTCATTGTTTGAGGTGATCCAAAAACCATTTTCAGCTATTTTTGACCTTTTGAACCTAATGGAAGAGGTTTTATAAATTTTTGAGGACTTCTACAACCTAAAAATATTCATAGGAGTTCAAAGAGCCTCAGGGCCTTGTTGAAGAAGGCACTGTTTATGGTAATTCTTCACTGTTTAGTGAATATGGAAAGGCATTTTAATCATTTTCATGTCTTTTGATTATTTTTTTACATTCATATTTACCTATTGAGGCACTTTTAAACTTGTATTAGAATTTTGGAGCATTTTAATACAAGAGGACAAGCCAATTTGGGAGGCTTGGTCCAGTAGATGTAGCCCAGGAGGGGTGAACTACTCACCAAACATTTGTGTCATGTTATGCTGAAGTTATCTTGTTGTATATTTCTGATTTAATATGTTAAATAGAAAATTAAATTAACTTTGCCTCACACATAAACTCATAAACAGTTACCAAAAACACTTTGTTTAATCAGCAAGACATGGAGAATTTTGCACACATTTAATTAAATGGAAATGGATACCTTGGACACATTTTCAAGTACTTCCATTTTCAGATCAGATGGTATCAGAGCTCAGGTTAAGCATTTTTTTTTGTGCAAAAGGTGTTAAAACAGTGTAAAAAATTGATTGTTTTATTGGTTGCAAAATGGTTGATTGTATGAGTTTGCATGAGTTGAAAAGATAGTTGTTGATAGCTAAGTCTTGGAAAGAGTTGTAGACTATTTCCTTACCCCAAAGTACCTCAAGATTATCTTTGTAAAACAAACCCACTTGATTATTTTTTGCTACAAAATCTATTGGAATTTGTGTTTTATGGTTGCTTGAATAAGAAGGGGTCTTTACAACCATATGGTTAAAAGCTTGTTATTTGTTTGAAAGCTTTGAGAAATTTTCTTTGGAAGTTCCTTTTGTTAATTTGACCATTTAGATAAAGTCAACTTCTTCCACAAGTGAAGTTTCCTCCTTCATGAGATTCTTCAATGATGACATGAAGAATGATTTCATTAAGGTGAAGGACATGGTACAAATTTTGATTAAGGATCAAAGAGAAAGTGTTAAGTTTCATGCACAATTGTTGACCATGAAGGAAGAGAAGGAAACAATTCTCCAAAGACTTCATGACATGGAGAAACAACTCCTTCATGCTCAAGAAGCTTTGTCCAAGAACAAGCGTGAGGAAGAGGTAAACCATTCAAACTTGTCTTCAATTTCCTCCATTGAAAAGTGTCTAGGTTCTTTTGAAAAACATACAAGGGGTATAGGGTCCAAATTAATGTTTAAGATGGGCTATCATGAAGGCAAAGGTTTGGGCAAGCATGCACAAGGCATGGTTGACACCATTTCAGTTGTGGAGCAACCTAAGAATGTTGGTCTTGGTTATGTGCAGTTTAATGGAAAAGACTCCAAATCCTTGAATGCATGTGATGCAAATTTAAGGAGAACCTTTATTCCAAGTTCTAAAATGCATATATGTCGAAATTGTTTTAAGGATGATTTCCATTGTTTTAAGCCTTGATTGTAGCAAGTAGAGAGTAAACATGTTGCTTATGGTGAGCATTCAAGTTCAAACAGTTTTCAAGACAAGAACTGTGATGTAAGTATGAAAAAGAAAGATGTCTCCTCTAGTAGTTCATCGTCTTTCGAAGACAAAAAGGATGGAAATTCCAGAAAGTAAAAGAGGTATAATTATTCACATGATCAATATGATTATGTTTCAGCAAAGAATGATAATTTTTCTTGTTCAAATGAAAGAAAGTTTTGTTGCACATTTTGTGGTGGATTTAACCATGTTGCTTCAAGATGCTAGTTGAAAAAGAAAGCACACAAGAAGTAGAAGAGGCAAAGAAAACTTTCACAAAAAGTGCTTAAGAGTTGCACATTTTTTCAAAAGAAGGGATGTGATGTCTCTCATTGTTGGACTTTGCATCCAACAAGTCATCCAAAGCACATGCAGCTAGATGAAAAAAAGTTTGGCACAAGTGGATCTATGGATTCCATTATCGATGTGGAAATGGAAGATTCACGTGTAGAAATGTTGTTGCGGGAAAATACGCCATGGAGTTGGCTTGGTTGGAAGTGGATTAACTTCTTAATGCAGAAAGTCATACTCATTTTGTACATGCAAATTTCAGATTTTGTATGCATGTATTTCAGTTGAAAAGTTGATGCAAGATCGCATGTAAAAGCAGTTTCAGTTGAAGGAATCTCTTTATTGTTGCAAAATTTCGCCATGGAGATGTCAAAGATGAGTATGATACTCACTTTTATTGCAGCAATGTCTTTTATTTCAGCTCTTAGTCACCCACATTTTTTTGGGATGATGTACTTGTTGGTATTTGAAAAGAAGAGTTGAAGTTGCACATGTACATAGAGGTTGTATGTGTAATTAGTGAACTGTATATAGTTCATTGTACATGATACATACACATGATTGTAAAGATGTATCTTGTTGTTTATCGACTTGTGTCGATTGTGTCACACATGTTTGTCGACTTGTGTCGATTGTGGGCACACTTTTTACATTGATGGTTGTGTCAATTATATAGCACATTTCAGGTCAACTTGTTGTTGATGTCGTATGTTGCACAAGGTGCCTTTGGTGTCGATTGGTGCAGAGAATGAAGTGTCAGTGCAAAGCGGTGCAAGATTCCATGAGATGGAAAGGCATGCAGGCAAAGAGGGCACAAAGTTCAACAAGGATGATTGCTGGTTTCAGAATGGTAGATTGGTATGGCGAGAAAACTTGGTCGGGATTCGGCACCAAGTACATGGCTCATTCAGGAAAAATTCGCCATGAGGACAGTTGGCAAGCCAGGAATTTTTGAAAGTTGAAGAGAAGAGGATGTTGTTATTCTCTCATTTGCTGTACAGTTTAGTTTCATCATTTCAGTGAGCTTTTGGGGTCCAAAATCTTCTCATTTGGGAGGTGTGATCAGGAGCTCAAGTTCGAGCTATGGAAAAAGCTCAAAATTGAAAGTTTTTAAAATAAATTGCAACCTGAATGATCGGATAGGCCTCATCGATACGATATTAATGCCATGAATGGCACTCAAATCTGACATCGTATGTGAAAGTTATGCAAGTTTGAAGTTTTCAATAAACTGCAAAAAACTGAGTTGACCAAGTTTGACTTTCAAATTTTGAAAAATTAAAAAAGGAACATTCCTGGAATATTCCTTGAAATATTCTATGGAATATTCCATTTGGGCCAATCCAATGGTGACAAGTGGCATTCATTGATTCGACGGTGGTTTGACTTTTTTGAAATGGACCAATGGGAGGCTGCCACGTGGTAGGCCCGAAGGCCACCACGTGGCCCCAAGTCGGATAGAATTTCATTTGGAAAAATATTTTTAATTCTACAGGTTTTGAACCTGAGACCTCGTCTCGGCAAGAAAGGAGGCCCCACCGGGCAGGCTACACGATGTTTCTTAACATGTCAATGGTGACAGTTTGTTTTAATGTTTGTAAATTGTATGGGCGGCGGAAAATGGGGGCTATCCCCTAAGGGCCAGCCCCCACATCAACTGACTTCCATGCGAACAGACCGTGGGCAACCAAATGCTTACATCCAAAGTGAATAAGTGTTAATGCAAATTAATTAGCATTTATACGTGGTTTAGTCACTAACCACATCATTAGCACCTAAAACGCGCTTAATTTTAAAACATGCTTATTCGCTAATTAACACACAATCAATTTAAGCTAATCCCTACTTAAGGTTTGGTGAAATTTATGGCGGGTGTGCCATTTTTGGCAGGATTGGCCAGAATGGTCGGACTAACTAGAGTTAGCCCAAATTTAGTGGAGTTTTTTAAGTGCCACTAGGCAGAAGTTTGTTTTGGTCATAACTTCTCCAATATTGGACCAAATTGGATGAAATTTTGGTCAATTTTGGGTATTCTAAGGATTATGGAGTCATGGAGATAGGTAGAAGAACCATTAGAGTTGATCTTCAGCCCCTTTTTCTTTAGGGTAGCAATGAGAGCCATCAGGGCCAAGAGGGAGTTGGAGTTGTTTTGGGCTATGCTTAACCATTTGAGGTGAACCAAAAAACAATTTTGACTATTTTCAGCATTCCAAAGCCATTGGGACAGGTTTCAAAGGTAGTAGAGGTGTCCTATAGCCATTTTAGCTTTAGGGAAGCTTGGAGAGCCACCAGGGCCATTGGGGAAATGGAGTTATCTGGAATTGTGCCTCACTGTTTGAGGTGATCCAAAAACCATTTTCAGCTATTTTTGACCTTATAAACCTAATGGAAGAGGTTTCAGAACTTTTTGAGGACTTCTACAGCCCAAAAAGCTTCATAGGAGTTCAAATATCCATCAGGGCCTTGTTGAAGAAGGCACTGTTTATGGTAATTTTTCACTATTTAGTGAATATGGAAAGGCATTTTTAGAATTTTCATGTCTTCTGATTCTGTTTTTATAGTCAGATTTTCCTATTGAGTCACTTTTAAACTTGTATTAGCATTTTGGATCATTTTAATACAACTGGACAAGCCAATTTGTGAGGCTTGGTCCAGCAGACGTAGCCCAAGAGGGGTGAACTGCTCACCAAACATTTGTGTCATGTTATGCTAAAGTTATCTTGCTATATATTTCTGATTTAATATGTTAAATGGAAAATTAAATTAACTTTCCCTTACACATAAACTCATAAACAGTTACCAAAAACACTTTGTTTAATCAGCAAGACATCGAGAATTTTTCACATTTAATTAAATGGAAATGGATACCTTGCACAAATTTTCAAGTACTTCCATTTTCAGATCAGTTTCCATCATGACTGCCATCATCATTGGTATCTTCACTGTTATTATGGACTTTTGATCCATTTTCATCATTAGTGCCAACATCATCACTATTTTTTTCTTCAATGCTCTCTGTTTTATCACTGACATCATCCTCACTGATACCATGGCCATCATGACTGCTGCCCTCTTCATGGGTTTTTTCCTCACTACCTTCTACATTGGTTTCTTCTTCATTAGTCTTACTACTTTCTACACTGCCCTCATCAATATTTGCTTCACTGACCTCACTGTCATGTGCTTGGCTGTCATTAGTGCCATCAAGATTCTTTGAGCCATTGTCAACATTATCACTAATATGTGCTTCATTATTTTCAAACTCACTGGCATCTTCCTCATTTACATTTGCCTCACTGATATCTGAGCTTTTTGACCTAATGCTTTCTTCACTGTCTTCTTCATTTGTTTCTTCTTCACTGTTTTCTCCATTGATTTTATCAACACTGCTATGTGCCTCACTGCATTGTGAGAGGGTGATGAAGGAGGGTTGTCCTGAGGTGAAGGAATATGTGTGTATGGTGAGGTGGAAGATTCATCATGTGGTGATGGAGTGTGAGTGGATGGAGGAATGGGAGGGTGAGAAGATCAAGGGGAATCTTGCTACTATTGGCCTTGTGGATTGGTGAACACTTCATGAGCAATGAAAACCTCCCATGGAATACCCTTCTGCTACAATTGATGCATCACAACCATTTTGATCCGTGAGTGGTGGAAGAGGCTTTGCATCTGCTGGGGGGAATCTCTCTTTTGGAAAATATAGGACATATTATCAATGCTTCCGTAGAGGTAATAGGGTAGGTGCAGCATCCTAACCCTAGTAAAGTGCATAAGTAACTGTCTTGATAGGAGTAAAGCCTAGAGAACCTTCCCTCACATGTAAAATATTTCATAATGAT
Organism: Pinus albicaulis; assembly: GCA_034641835.2. Taxonomy (NCBI): domain Eukaryota; kingdom Viridiplantae; phylum Streptophyta; class Pinopsida; order Pinales; family Pinaceae; genus Pinus; species Pinus albicaulis. The sequence continues at coordinate 1,476,296,440 of CM076580.1, forward strand.
CCTCATCATAGGTGCATATCTCTCCAGCAAATGAGAGAAAGGAAAAATGGACTTATTGTAGTCTTTGTACCTGGGTTTTAAGTATGGCTCATAGTAGCTTATGTCAATACTATCTTGCTTGAACAATTTCTCCCCTACACTAGGTATGCTTGTGGCATTGGAAATTGCATTTGAGGAAAGCTCAAAGTTTACCCCCACAAGGTTAACTTGTTTCTCATGCAAGATAATAATGAAAAGCCTTGTCAGCTCAGGGTGGTTTTGCACCTACTGTACCTTCTCAAAAAATTCATAGCAGCCTACATTTTGGAAGCAGGAAACAGTTAAGGGAGATGCATTTAGCTCCATTGTGTTTAGTGGTTCAAACATGTTGATCCTCCCACCTTTGCATTGATGCCTCCTTGGCATTTGACCTTATCCATCACTACCACTGCCCTCTCTTTCTAACATTTTTACCTCTCTACTTTTGAAAACCCTAAGACTGCAAATGGAAATGGGTTTAAGGGATGGTGATGAAAGAGGCAGTTTTGCAAGTGAATGAGATGAGTGAGAGAGGGTAAAGGTATATGAATGTGAGTGAGGGGACCAACTCAATGACCACCCTCTACTGTTTTTTCAAACTATGTGTTAAAACAGCTTGCACTAATGGAAAATGGATATGAAAGAAGGCAATGAAATGGTCAATCCTTTTGTAATGTAAGGGACTGATTATTATGTTTAAGCTTTGATGGATGACCAATTTCAAACCAATGCAACCATCTTAATTTACCCCTGTTCTGACTGATATTTCTTTATAGGAAAATGAGGGAATGACAAACAGTGTTTTCAAGCATAAAATTTAGGGTTTTCTCTTTAGGGTTTCCTTCCTTTAATTAAATCATCAAATTTTTTTGAGGATGAGTGTATGACATCCACTTACCTCTTTCTATGATAGGAGGACACCTGGTAGAAATTTGGAGGGTTTCTTAAATGTTTTGAGTGCTTACAAGGTGTAGGAGGCCCTCATGGCCAAGGGCGCAATGATCAGGTAAACGGTGGGTTGGTTCGAGCAAAGGCACAGCTCCAAGGTCCTTTTACTAGGCCTATCAGGAAAAATCGGACAAGCGCGCAACTCTTTTCCAGGCACGTAGCGCCATGCTCCAGGCACGTAGCGCCTTAATAAAATTCACGGGAGAAAATGGTAGGGGTGCAGTGCCCGACTCCAGGCATGCAACGCTAAGTTGAACGCGCAACGCCACAACACTTAGCCAATTTTTCACTCGAAAAACTCACAGTTTCTTCTCCTGAATGCTCTGATGATTTTCACAAGGCAAAAATGACTTGTTGAAGTGTTAGACAACCCTTTATAGGCAAATTATTTAAATTTAGCTTGACATACCCACTTTCTAATGTTTTCAAAGTCACTTCCCTTTTTTCCTTTCTCACTAATATTCCTTTGATTGTTTGCTTGCAGGTGACATGAAACCTTTAAGTGGCTCTTCCTTTTTCTCCTTGATAATTTGGCATGTTCATTTGATGTTATTTGGAGGGTTGCACACAGTAGTATCTTCAAAGATTCCTATGTTTTTCATCACAATATTCAATTTGTCTTTCTTACCTTTTCTCACTAACCTTTTACACTATTTGTATGCAGGCTACTGAAATGATGATTTTGACTTTCCCCTTTGTTCTTTGAGGCATGAAAAACTGATTTTGACACCTTTGGGACTCAAACACAAGGTAGCATCTTCGAAACCCTATGTGATTTACACCATGAACTTAGTGTTTTCACCTTGGCTGGTAGTTTTAAGAAATTTGTGTTCCTTTTTATCCTGAAGATTTTGACACATTATTTGACATAGCAGCAGCCCCAAAATCCTATTTTGTCATTTTACCTTCTCTATCACTTCTGAAGGTTGGTGACTGAAAACACTGAGTTCACCTTTCTTACTAATACTATTTACATATTTTCTCTTTGAGACATGACATATTCACCTTGGCATACTTTTGGATGCTTGTACACAACAGCACTTTCAAAACCGTCCTTTACTGTCATCATAGAGTTTACCTCTTCATTCCACCTTTTCTGATCATCTTCCCAAAACCCTAGGTGTCTAGAGTGCTTGAAAACAATTATCAGTGTTGTGTTCTAAGTTATCTATAGCCCCTTTAAGTTCATTCATTTTTGTTCAGTTCACCTAACCTTTTTCCCTATTTCATCCATAATTCCTGAAAAAACTTCTCTTCATGTTTGGTTTTTGGTGTGCCTCCTCCATGTGATTTGCTGCAAGTGGTTAGTGTTTTGACATTTAAGTGGGCCATTCAGCTCAAAATCCCAATTCTCCTTTCAATACCAGCTTGTTTCCCTTTCTTCACTTGCATTTTATGATTTTATAAGACAAACTTCTTTGGAAACTTTCTAGCAAAAGAAAATTAGTGCCTTAAACACCTATTGGTGACCTTCAACCATGTAAAACCCTAATTTACCTAGTGGGAGGATTCTTTGACGTGGTCTTTGACTGAAAATTGGCTTGGAGTCTTCAAGTGTAAAAAAAGGGTATTGACAAAGTGGTGTATTTAAGATCCAAATCCAATGTATTTGATTTATCTAAAGAGTGTACAGAGATAGTTTTGAGACCATCACTGTTTGAGGAATTTGGGAATCATGGGAATGAGTTAGGCTATAGGTAACCTTAGATGTAAAGTAGAGTTATGGGGAAGGGAAAGATAGAGTAATGAGGTCATAGGTGGATGGAGATGAGTGGCACAAGCCCATAATAAGTCCTTTAGGAGTGGCAGGGTGACCATGGAATGGAAAAATGGTAGAATAGTGAAAAAAAATTAATAAGGATAATGAAGGCAGTGATATTTCTAAAACTCACAATATTTAGGGAATTTTGGTTTTAGAAATCTAGAACCAATATTTAGTCATCTACAGATAGTAAAAAAATTTGATGACGAATAGTGGCTCCACTTGGGGAGGGCATCTCCTTTTCAGGATGTGTCCAAGATCTCTGAGTTCAAATCTCTGAGTTTTGAAGACCAGTACCTTACTTGTACTTGGCATATCCCTCTTCCTTCATTTGCTGATGTTTTCTTGAAGCTATGATCTCATAAAATCTGAAAACATGATTGCTTTAATCTCAGTTCTACCTACCCATCCTATTTTGCCTAACATTTTTTCTTCTTTTGGGTGCACTTGGACTGGAAAACCCTTGACATTATTTTCTTTTGAAAGCATAAAAAATATCTACTTCTACCCTTATCACTTCCAAGAGTTCAGATTAGGTTAATGAACTCTCTTATTCTCTACCTATTCTACTTATTTTTCAAGGTTAAGTTGTTTGACAGATTTTCATTCTATAACCTACTTATATGAAATTCAAAATATGACCAAACTAGGATTAAGCAATCTAATTTGCCATGGGCTGTGGCATTTGGACAATCTGCACACACACATTATTTTTGTACAATCAAAAACTAGAAAACATGAGGGTTTTGATTCAGAATTGGTTATGCATCCCTCTCATTATCCTTTGGTTTAGATTTGAGCATTGAAACCAAATATCTTTTCCTAATCTAATCTACTAAAAAGCCAAGTTTACATTGTTTGGAAAATCTCCTTTCTCTAACCTATCAGCAGAAATTTAAAACATGTTCATTCATGATTAGGCTAGATGACTAAACAATACTTTTTTCTCAAAGGTAGTGGCATTTAGGCTTGCACACTTTCAACAATACTCTTTTTTGGCATGGGGTTGTACCTCTTCCTTTTTCCTGCCCTCTTTTTTTTCTTTTTTTTCTTTTTGTGTTTTTGTTTTTCTAATTTTTCATCAATCAATGTTATGTACAATGAATGAAAAATTCATACTAGGAATTTTTACAAAAATAGTGCTTGAGAATCCTGCCATTGACAGGACCTCCAAATAACTTTGTTCCACCCAGCTCTTGTAAAAAGAAAGCATTGTTACCTCTAACTAAATGAATGATGTAAGGACCCTTCCAAAAAGTCTCAAATTTTCCATGCTTGCCTTTGTCCTCTCTCCTTGAATCCCATTTCAGAAATTTGTCTCCAATCTGGAAATCATTGGCTTTGGTCCTTCTATCAAAGATATTCTTGATGTTATCTTGCACTGCTTGTGTTCTTTTGTAAACTTCTTCCCTTGACTGTTCCAAATGAATGGTTTGGTTCAGCCTCCTTTGCATATCATTCTCTCCTGATTGCACCTCTTGAAGTAGCTTCAGAACTGGAACTCCCAAGGATGTTGGGAAAACTGCATCCATGCCATACACTAGTTGATAGGGAGACATATTGATTGATTTCTTGGTTGTTAGTCTATCATCCCATAGTGCATGCACTATTTTTCTATGCCATGACTTTTTTTTCTCTTCCAACAGCTTCTTGATGATGTTCACCAAAATTTTGTTAGAGGACTCAGCCAGTCCATTACCTTGAGGGTAATAAGCTGTAGAGTGCCCTAGTGTGATGTGGTAATTGTAACAAAATTCCACCATTCTCTTGGACTTAAATTCAAAAGCATTATCAGTGATGATATTTTTGGGATAGCTAAATCTGGACAAGATGTTGGTTTCAAGGAATTTGATGATGACTAATTCAGTGGCATTCCTGGAAGGGATGGCTTCTATCCACTTGGTGAAATAGTCAGTTGCAGTAAGGATCCACTTATGTTGGGAAAATGAGGCAGGGTGTATTTCTCCAATGAAATCTAAACCCCACTATTGAAAACGAGTTTCAACACTGATAGGATGCAAGGGCAGAGGCAGTAGTTTTCTCTTGCCATCAAATATTTGGCATTTATGGCAAGTGGCAACTATCTTGTGTATGTCAGGGAAAAGATTAGGCCAATAGTAGCCAACTCTAAGGATTTTGTTGGTTGTAGTTTTCCAATAGAGATGACCTCCACACTCTCCTTCATGAAACTCATGCATTATTCTATCGACATCATCTTCAAGTAAACATTTAAGCAAGATACCAACAGAATTTGTCCAATACAAAGCTCTATCTAGAATATAGAAATTTAAAGCCTTTTGTTTCAAGAATATAGCTTTTGTTTTGGACAAAGCAGGAGGAGCATTTAGATTAACAAGTGCATCTAATATATCAGCATATCAGAGTGAGTTCAGGAATGCTTCCTCAATGGGTGGAGTCACCAGTTCCTCTTGTTCATCCAAAGAATGTAACATGTTTATGTCTAGTTCTTGAAAATTTGCTTCAACCATGAGTTTGGCAAGTCCTTGTCCTTTAATCAGTTTAGTGGGTCTGATTTCTAAATCATTTTATAAGATAATAGCAATCCACTTACCCCTTTTACCTTCAGGGTCTTGATATATAATGTCTTTAACAACTATATGTGGAACAAAAGCAATGACATGGGAGTGCAAAATGTAAACTCTGAAATGTTTCAATGCTTTGATCAAGGCAAAGGCTTGTTTATCCATGATGTTATATTTTAGAGGTGCATCCCTCAATGCCTTGCTGAAGAAAGATATGGGTTGTTCTTGTCCCATCATGTTTTTTTGAAGCAATACTGCAACAATAGTGTGTTTTGATGCAAAGGAGAAAATGAAGAAATCCTTGGTAAAGTCGGGGCTAATTAGAACTGGTGTTTGGGTAAGGGCTTGTTTTACCAATTCAAAGGATTTTTTGGCTTCCATGGTCCACTTGACTCCTACTTCCCTTTTTAGAATTTTTGTGATGTTTCTCAGGAGTTCAGCAAGGTTTGGTATGAATCTTCTGAGGAAGTTGATCTTTCCAATAAAAATTTCAGCTCTTTAATGTTCCTAGGGTGGCTGATCTGTAATATGCCTTCAATCCTTTTGGGGTCTATCTTTATCCCTTCTTCAGAAATGATGTGGCCTAAGATTTTTCCTTCTTGTATACCAAATAGAGTCTTAGGATTTAAAGATAGGCCATATTTCCTACACTTTTCAAAGACCTTTCTCAAGTGAACTAAGTGTTCTTCATCAGTTTTAGAATAGACAGTGATGTCATCAAGGTATATCACTATGAAGTAACCTATGTCTTCGTAAAAAGCTATGTCCATGGCTCTTTGTAAAGTGGCCCCTGAATTCATCAACCGAAAAGGCATTTAACATACATGAATGTTTCCTATAGTGTTGTGAAAGTAGTTTTGCATTGGTCACTTGCAAGTATTAGTACCTGATTGTACCCTGAAAATCCAACAAGCAATGATATTCTCTTAGAACCTTTAACCCTTTGTAGTATATGATCCATATTAGGTAAAGGATAGTTGTCCTTCAGGGAGGATTTGTTTAAGTTTCTAAAGTCTATGCATAGCCTAATCTCCCTTGTTTTCTTTCTTACTGACACAAGGTTTGAAACCCATTTTGAGTACTTAAGAGGGACTATGATTCCAGCATCATACATATTCTTTATTTCCTCTCCAACTAGAGGTACTAGGACGGGGTTTATTCTTCTCAATTTCTGCTTGAATGGTTTTTGGTTTTCCTTAAGAGGAATCTTATATTGAATAATGTTTGTGTCATAGGACTTCAAGTCCTCATAACCCCATGTAAAAACATCTTTAAACTCTTTGAACAGCTTTATGTATTTATGTTTTATGTGAGGTGGCAGAGTTTTGGACAGCTTGATCATTTTGGGTTCTTCTATGTTGCCTATGTTGCATTCTTCTACATCAGTCTCGATGGTTTTCATTTTTGGTTTCCTAGCAACATCATTGAATTCAAACAGCTCTTTTAAGGGGGCAAGACCTCTTGGTAATGAGTTATCTTTGCATTGCAACACCTCAAGGTCCTTTTGATCTATGTCCCTAGAAAATTCTGCCTCATGATAGTGTTCTAGCAGATTTATATCAGCAATAGGAAATGGCTCTGTTTTGGGTGTTTGTTCTTCGTTTGGGCAGTCTTTTGCATGATCTAAGTTTGGTTTTGGTAATGCAAATTCATTCTTAGATTGCAGAAAATATTCAATATTTTTATCCCCTTCAAACACTTGCCAATAATCTATGTTTTCAGGTACTATAAGTCTATTTTTTACTTTTGCAGGGTATTTTTCATTGCAATGGCATATTTGGCAAGTGCTGGTAGCAAAGGCAAGTTCATTGGCAAGGTTGTTTTGAGCTCTAGGGATGGAGTTAAGTTCATACTTCTCAAAAAAATTTAGGAGGTCTAAGGTAGCATTCCTATATTCTCTTACCCTAGGATTCTTTGCTGAATATTCTCCCTTGATTTGTCTAATGATTAGCTTCGAATCTCCTTGAACATAAATTTTCTTGGCTCCTATGTCTTTCAGCAAGTGCAATCCTAGGAGGAGAGCCTCATACTCCACAATATTGTTTGTGCATTGAAAATATAGTTTGTATGAGTGGCCTTCATTTTTGTTATGTATCCAAACACCTGCTCCTAAACCATCTTTTCCACAAGAGCCATCAAAGCTCATGTTCCAAAGTGTTTCAAGTTCAGATTTTCCATTGTGTTGTTGTTCAAGGCTGCTACAGTTTTGGTTGTCATGTTCTTCATTTTGAATTTGGTTTGATTGTTCTGGTAGGCCTGGATCTTTCTCATTTTCTTTTACTTGTTCATTAATTTCATCTTCATTATACAAGATAAATGAGTCAAGGTCTGAATGGATAGAATAAAGAGGGGTGTTGTCTTGCCTGTCTTGGTTGCTTATCATGTATTTCATGTGAGATTCCCGGCACAATCTCTTTGTTTGGTTAAAGACCGAGATGGTAGCATAGGTCATGTCCATTTGGAGGTTTCCTTTGATTTTGGCTCCCCGTCATCTAGATTAAAGCATGCCATACTTCGGGGGAATGTCAGCCACTACAATGTCCATGACTAGGCTCTTAGTAGGTATTTGTGCCAGATTAACACACAGATCCTTGATTAGACCCAAACATTTGACTCAGCTTGAATCAAAAGAGTACAGGTATTTGTAAGTTTTGGTTATTTCGATTCCTAATATCTCTATCACCACCTTGGGCATGAGATTGTGTGAGGCACCGGATTCTAGCATAGCATTGTGCAAGGTTTTGTCATGAATGTTTAAGCTAACATAGAATGGAGGGACATCTCCTTCTTGATATTTTCCCTCTACCTCAGGTCCAAACAACAAATCTGGCTTGTCATCAGTTAAATTCAGATTGTCAGTGTCATTCCCTATGTTCAAAACTTTCAAAAATTGGGACCTATATACATCCTTATTTACTAGTTCAATAAGAGGTATGCTTACTTTGATCTTGGCAATCTCACCCTCAAAATTGAAAGGTGCTAGTGTTCTTGGTATATTTACATTAGTTTTATCACACATAGTCTTTTTAGCATCTTTGGTTTGTTGATTTTTATTTGGACTGTCATTTAGAGTAGTTTTTCCAAAGCCACTATTTGATGTACTAGGGCATCTTGGGTCACCATTATTTTGGCTAGTTTTGTCTTTGTTTTGATTGGGAGTCTTAGCCATTATGTTGGTGTTTTCTACTATCTACTTAAGGATGTTTTCAGAGGTCTTTCTAACAAGATTTTCTAATTTGTTTTTCTTAGAGGCATCTTTGGTTTTCTTACTCATAAGGTCATACTGCCTATGAACCTCCATAATAGCATTTTCAAATCCTAATTTGTACTCTTCAAAATCCTCATATGTTCTATTGGTTTGGTTTGAGGAAAATAGACCTTGTTCTTCTTTTGTGAGAAAAACATCACCCTCATTTTCAAAACCTATCAGATTTACATGGTTTTCTTCCTACTCTCCAGCCTCTCTTTCCTCTTCCTCTACATAGTTTTCTTGGAAAAGAGGTATGATTTGCTGGTCATTGTCTCTTTGTCTGTTTTGAGAAGGGTCTCTTCTGAAGTTTTGGTTTCTATTTCTGTTTTGGGGATTTTCTTGGTTTTCCCTAGGGGGTGTTCTCTCATTCAAATTGATTTGATCCATCATTCTTTCCATTACCCTAACTAGATTGTCAATTTTGGCATCAGATGTGGAGGCCATGGTTTCATCTTTGTATGTAACTTTATTTTATTTCCTCATCTTGGCCCTCTTCTGAATTAGATTCGATTCTACACTCACAGCTCCCCTTTGCATGTCTTCTAAGGTTAGGGGATATCTTTCTCTCAATTGGTAGGTCATATCTGGATCGAAGCCTGAAATTTTACTAAGGCTAGGCCTTGTGGGGGTTTCATGTGAGGTGGGAGTGCATTGTATACACTATTGAACCTAGTGCAGTAGTCTTGGACACTTTCTCCAACATTTATCTTAAGGTTGTTATACTCTGAGAGGATTTTAAGAGGGTTTTTCTTAATCTCCCACTTGTTTATGAATGTTTGATAGAGGGAAGGGAGATCATATATGTTGTTAGGAGTTAAGTTTTTGAACCATTTATTTGATTCTCCTCCTAGACTTTGGGAAAACATTCTCATTTTTATGGTCTCTTCTTCTATCTCTTGGTAGTCAAAGGCATCATTCATCCTATCTACATGTTTTTGGGCAATGGTAGTCTCAACTCTAGTAACGTAAGGGATTTTAGATTGGTAGTCTTGAGGCATGGATAGTAAAGGTTGGGGTAGAACCAATGGGGCAAACCATGCTGCCATGATTGGAGGTAAAGGAACCCAAGGAGGGTTTATAAGAGGGGGGTTTGTAAGAGGAGGTGGAGGATGAAATGGAGTGGTTTTCACAGTGGGTGTGTGAATGGGGGTGCCAGATGTACTTGGACCAGCAAACTGAGATAGAGTAGATTTAGAATGAAAAGAGCCAAAGTTTTGGAGAAGCTGAAATTAGGAGGAGTGGAAGGAGAGGCTTCCCTACTAGGACTCTGCTGCAAATCTATAGGCTCAAGGTCTATCTAGTTTATCCCACTTTGAGACTTAGTTCTGAAAAGATCTATTCTGGTTTTGAGGTTTTCAAGGACAGAACTTACTTTATAAATGGTCCTAACAGTAGTTGAATCTTCAGTCCTAGAAGTTTTCCAAAAGATTCTTTCTGGATCATAAACTATGGTAGGAGGGTTAGGTTCAGGGTGAGGTCCTGTGCCGATCCTTTGTGAAGCTATATTTCAGACCCAATAATGCAGAGAGGCTAAAATTTTTTAGGACTGTCTTGAAAACAGACCTATTTGCAAGAGGTACTAATTTCACACAGAGTAACTGGATTTTAGACCGTTATGATTGATTAGTGCATTCCCAGGGGAGTCTATGAGAACTAGTGGAGTTATTAGGCCTACTGGAGGCCAGTGGAGTTTCCAGGTGGATGAGGTTTATTGCTTTGAGGGTTGGATTGTTGTCCACCATCAAAAATTCAAAAACCAACCTGGAGATGTTTTAGGTTTTATGAGTTTCTTATGTAACAAAAATATTTCAATGAGTTTTCTCCATCTGAGTCATCATATTGCTAGTATAGTGAATCAATTGGAAACTATTCTTGGCTAACACTTGATTTTCTAAGTTTGACAGAGATTTGAGGCTTCTTAAGGTATACTTAGGATTTTATTGACTCAAATTCCCACCGTGATCGCCATTATGTTAGGTCCCAGTAATTTGTTAGATTGGCAAGACCAAATGTACAAGGGTAACATCAAACCAGTCTTTGGATTCCTAGGACCTAGCCTTCCTGGACTCAGAGAGGGCTCTCTCTATACTTGTGTAAAGGATGTAACTTGATAGATTTTAGGGTTTTGATTTTAGGCTAGTTATAAGGATTAGGGTTTGCTTGTTTTTTTGTTTGGTTGGGTAGGTTGTCAAGAAAAATAGATAGAGTGAGAGAGGTTTAAACCATTGGGCTATGGAGCCTGTAAAAATTCTTGAGAAGTGCAACAATAGATCAAGGGTATATCACAGGGCAAGTCTAACAAAGCCAAATAGATCTAAAAGCTTATGTGAGTGACATGAACATTAAATTGTGAACATAGTAGGTGCAAAAGGGCAATTAAGAACCCTTCAAAAAATACTTTAACAAGACTGGAATTTAATATTACTAAGCATAAAGAAATAACCAAAGACAGGGCACACCAATAACTCTTTGACCAAACCCTAGCAAGTAAGCACTAAGACAACAATCCAGTGAATCATAGAAAGCAAGAAACTTGTAAGTCTTCTAGTGATTTCACCTTCAAGAAAAGAAAACATTTAAGATAAACATATAGTAGAGATCAAAGAGTATGGAAATCCTAATTTCATTAATTGAACTACAAATACCTTCAAAGCAACCATTTAGGATAAAAAAAAGGGCATGGCAAATCATAAACCTCTTTAGCTAAACCTAATAAGCAATACTTCAAAGCAAAGACCTTAAAAACAATTTTTAATTTACATCAAAGAGCAGGGCTAACCATGAACTACTTTGACATTGGCTTCCTCAAATCATCTTTAAGATAAAAAATCATAAGTGGAGCTAGAGAGCATTCAATAATTCTCTAATCTGACCTAGCAGAGGAAAACATACAAGTAGTAGAGAGCAGACAGAGCTAAGGTGCCTCTAAACAACATTTCTTAGCCTAAAATTTATGTCCTATTGCATGAGAAAGATGAAACAAAATGATAACATGAGAAAAAAAACACTAAATAGGAAAGACATCACCATTAACTATGCTCAGGAATCCTACAAGTGAGCTGCTAAATCATCATGCAAACCAAGACATTCACAAAGTCCAAAGCAAAATTTCTCCTCAATCTTCAAGTCTGTAATATTTCTCTCAATAATCATCCAACATGTACAATGAGGCCTCAATGTTGTATTTAACTAGCAAGGAGGACCAAAACCCTAACTAGGGTTTCCAAAATGCCATAACTACATCATAAATGCCAAATTTGTCCATTAAGACCATGCAAGGCCCAAGGCACAAAATATCTAATGTAATAAATGCAAAATAACTTCAAATATAAATTCTAAGCTAACTAAGAGTGATTTTCCTCAAAAGTCCTCGAAAATATATTTTTCCATAAATTTGTGTCTTTTGTTGACTTTGTAGGCAAGGGTGCAGCGCCTGCACCAGAAACATAGGTCATCTTGCAGCTGAGTTTTGAAGGCCTTCTCGGTGTCCAAATGAGCTCCATGATAACTCATTCGAAATATTTTCAAGCCTACTTTCCAAAAATGCCTTTATTTTTCTGATTTGACTTCATTGGCCTGCTCAAAAACTAAATCTCCCAATACTGCTCAGGGCACAGTGCCAACTCTGAAAATAGGGCAGAAAGGTGGTTTTTTGGGTGTTTTTGGCACTTTTGGAGGACCAAATCTGCTCCAAATGATCTGAAATTTTATGTGCATGATGCCCTTGACTTGATGAATCTGAAAATGTAAACCACCCCTCAAAAGAGTGCCCCAAAAAAGAGCATAGAGCCAGTGGCATTGCGCCCTTGGCACTTTAAAACAGTCAAAAATCAAAATTTTCAAAAAGTTTCCAAAATCTAAATTTGCTTTGTTTATTGTGTTTGGGATTCCTGTAGGGACGCATCAGCTAGGATTTCAAGGTTTTCTTTTCCTTTTTCCTCCTTTAGGGCTTGAATTTTAGCAAGGGCTCTTTTGAACTTGGCCCTTGCAATTTTGTTTCTTAAGGCATAGTACCTTTCCATCTTCTTTTATAGGTATAGGTCCCTCATGGGCTTCTCCAACAGACCCTCTAAGTGTATGCTTGCCTTTTCAATCCAATTCTCCTGGTCATAGTCAATCTCCATGGCAAGCAGCTCACTTGGAGTGAGCTTCTCTGCCAAGGTTGCCTCTTGCTCTCTCTCCTTAGATAAGGCCTTCTTTAATCCAATTTTCCATGGCCTTCTCCTAGGAAGTTGTTCTTCCTCTTCATCAGTGTATCCATATCTATACAAGGCCTCATCTAGCTTAGCCTTGGATTTTGCAGCCTCTTTATGAGCTATGATAGCTCTGACCGCATAGATTGCCTTATGTTCCTCTAGCTACTTGTTTTCAACCTCATAATAATGGATGACATTCCTACCTCTACCTAGATTGGCTTGCAAATATTTAATTTTCTCATATTTACCTTTGAGCAACATGCTTGAGATCCTTGCCTCATTTTCATCATCACTGTCAACATGAATGAGTTCAAATTCTCGTTCAGTTTCATGTTGGTCTTCTTATTTTTCCTCCATGACCTTTTCTTTTCCTTTGTCAAGCTGCTTAGTTGATGTGGAAGGCATGGCCCCTTGCCTCTTGAGGGCAGCAAACACATGCCTACTTCCTCTTTGGTAGGTCAAAGAAAAAAGTTCAATTTTGATCATTTTAGTGTCTTCAGTCTTGCTTCCATCATGACTGCCATCATCATTGGTATCTTCACTGTTATTATGGCCTTTTGACCCATTGTCATCATTAGTGCCAACATCATCACTAATTTTTGCTTCAATTATCTCTATTTTATCATCGACATCATCCTCACTGATATCATGGCCATCATGATTGCTGCTCTCTTCATGGATTTTTTCCTCGCTGCCTTCTGCATTACTTTCTTCTTCATCAGTCTTACTGATTTTTGCATTGCCCTCATCAATATTTGCTTCAGTGACCTCACTGTCATGTGCTTGGCTGTCATTAGTGCCATCAAGATTGTTTGAGCCACTGTCAACATTATCATTGATATGTTCTTCATTTTTTTTAGAGTCATTGGCATCTTCCTCATTTAAATTTGCTCACTGATATTTGGGCTTTCTAACCTAATGCTTTCTTCACTTCCTTCTTCATTTGTTTCTGCTTCACTTTTTTCTCGATTGCTTTATCACCACTGCTATGCGCCTCACTGTTTAACTCATTGTCATTAGGGCTCTTTTTTTTACTGCCATCATCATCACCATCATCATCTCTACTGCTTTCTTCTTCATTTTCCTCATCTTCTCTAATATCTACCTTCTATGTGCTTTCTTCTTTACTGTCATTAGCCTCTCTGATGTGAGCTTCATTGTTCTATTTACTGCTCTCATCAGCCTCACTACCCTCACTTTTTGATTCTTCATTATCATCTCCTTCATTGGCTTCTTCTTCACTGACATCCTCTTCTTTGCTTTCTTCTTCATTTCTCTTTCCCTCACTACCACTTGCCTCCTCATTTCCTTCTTCTTCCTTGCTTGATTAACTATTTCCCTCTCCCTCATTTACATTTTATTGCTCATTGACATTTTCCTCATTGTCTAATGCATTGTGAGAGGGTGATGAAGGAGGGTTGTCCTAAGGTGAAGGAATATATGTGGATGGTGAGGTGGAAGAGTCATCATGTGGTGATGGAGTGTGAGTGGATGGAGGAATGGGAGGATGAAAAGATGAAGCGAAATCTTGTTGTTGTTGGCCTTTTGGATTAGTGAACACTTCATGAGCAATGAAAACCTCCCATGGAATACCCTTTTGCTACAATTGATGCATCACAACCATTTTGATCAGTGAGTGGTGGAAGAGGCTTTTCATCTGCTAGGGGGAATATCTCTTCTGTACAATATAGGACATCTTACCAATGCTCCTATAGAGGTAATAGGGTAGGTGCAGCATCCTAACCCTAGTAAAGTGCATAAGCAGCCTAATGTGATAGGAGTAAAGCCTAGAGAACCTTCCCTCACATGTAAAATATTTCATAATGATCCTCATCATAGGTGCATATCTCTCCAGCAAATGAGAGAAAGGAAAAATGGATTTATTATAGTCTTTGTACCTGGGTTTTAAGTATGGCTCACTGTAGATTATGTCAAGACTGGCTTGCTTGAACCATTTCTCCCCTACACCAGGTATGTCTGTGGCATTGGAAATAGCATCTGAGGATAGTTCAAAGTTTACCCCCACAAGGTTAACTTGTTTCTCATGCAAGATAATGATGAAAATCCTTGTCAGCTCAGGGTGGTTTTTCACCTATTGCACCTTCTCACAAAATTCATAGCAGCCTACATTTGGAAGTAGAAGACAGTTAAGGGAGATGCATTTAGCTCCATTGTGTTTAGTGGTTCAAACCTGTTGATCCTCCCACCTTTGTGTTGATGCCTCCTTGGAATTTGACCTTCTCCTTCACTACCACTACCCTCTCTTTCTGACATTTTTACCTCTCTGCTTTTGAAAACCCTAAGACTTCAAATGTAAATGAGTTTAAGGGATGGTCATGAAAGATGAAGTTCTGCAAGTGAATGAGATGATTGAGAGAGGGTAAAGGTATATGAATGTTAGTGAGAGGAAAAACTCAATGACCACCCTCTGCTGATTGTTCAAACTCTGTGTTAAAACACCTTGCATTGATGGAAAATGGATATGAAAGAAGGAAATGAAATGGTCAATCCTTTTGTAATGTAAGGGACTAATTATTATGTTTAAGATTTGATGGATGACCAATTTCAAACCAATGAAACCACCTTAATTTACCCTTGTTCTAAATGATATTTCTTTATAGGTAGATGAGGGAATGAAAAACAGTGTTTTCAAGCATAAAATGTAGGGTTTTCTCTTTAGGGTTTCCTTCCTTTAATTAAATCATAAAAATGATTTGAGGATGAGTGTATGACATCCACTTACCTCTTTATATGCTAGGAGGACACTTGGCAGAGACTTGGAGTGTTTCTGAAATGGTTTGACTACTTGCAGGGTGTAGGAGGCCCTCCTGGCCAAGCGCGCAGAACCCAGGTAAACAGTGGGTCGGTTCGGGCAAAGGTGCAGTGCCTTGTTCCAGGCATGCAGTGCCTTGTTCCAAGCGCGCAGTGCCAAGGTCCTTTTACCGGGACTGTCGAGAAAAATTGGGCATGCGTGCAGTGCTTTGCGACGCTTCAGACGTGCAATGCCTTAAAAAAATGCACAGGAGAAAAGGGTAGGGGTGCAGCGCCCGAATCCAAGCGCGTAGTGCCACAACACTTAGCCAATTTTTTACTTGAAAAACTCACAATTTCTTCTCCTAAATGCTCTGATTATTTTCACAAGTAAAAAATGACTTGTTAAAGTGTTAGATGACCCTTTATAGGAAAATGATTTAAATTTACTATACATACCCACTTTCTAATGTTTTCAAAGTCACTTCCCTTTTTTCCTTTGTCACTACTATTCCTTTGACTGTTTTCTTGCAGGTGACATGAAACCTTTAAATGGCTCTTCCTTTTTCTCCTTGAGAGTTTGACATGTTCATTTGATGTTCTTTGGAGGGTTGCACACAGTAGTATCTTCAAAGCTTCTTGTTTTTTTCATCACAATATTCAATTTGTCTCTCTTACCTTTTATCACTAACCTTTTACACTATTTGTATGCAGGCTACTGAAATGATGATTTTGAATTTCCACTTTGTTCTTTCAGGCTTGAAAAACTAATTTTCACTCCTTTTGGACTCAAATGAAAGACAGCATCTTCAAAACCCTGTGTGATTTACACCATGAACTTAGATTTTTCACCTTGGCTGGCAGTTTTAGGAAAGTTGTGTTCCTTTTGATCCTGAGGATTTTGACACAGCAGCAACCCCAAAATCCTCTTTTTTCATTTTACCTTCTCTGACACTTCTAAAGGCTAGTGAATGAAAATACTGAGTTCACCTTTCTTACTAATACTATTTACGTATTTTCTCTTTGAGACATGACATATTCACCTTGGCAGACTTTGGGATGCTTGTACACAAAAGAACTTTCAAAACCTTCCTTTGTTTTCACCATAGATTTTACCTCTTCATTCCACCTTTTCTAACCATCTTCCCAAAACCCTAGGTGTCTGGAGTGCTTGAAAACAATTATCAGTGTTGTCTTCTAAGTTCTCTATAGCCCCTTTAAGTTCATTCATTTCTATTCAGTTCACCTCACCTTTTTCCCTATTTCATCCATACTTTCTGAAAAAATTCTCTTCATGTTTGGTTTTTGGTGTGTCCTCCATGTGATTTGCTGCAAGTGGTCAGTATTTTGACGTTTAAGTGCACCATTCAGCTCAAAATCCTAGTTCTCCTTTCAAGACCAACTTGTTTCCCTTTCTTCACTCGCAATTTATGATTTGATAAGACAAACTTCTTTGGAAACTTTCTAGCAAAGGAAAAGTAGTGCCTTAAACACCTAATGATGACCTTCAACCATGTAAAACCCTAATTTACCTAGTGGGAGGATTCGTTGACCTGGTCTTTGACTGAAAATTGGCTTGGAGTCTTCAAGTGTAAAAACAGGGTATTGACAAACTGGTGTATTGAAGATCCAAATCCAATGTATTTGATTTATCTAAAGAGCATACAGAGATAGTTTTGAGACCATCACTGTTTTAGGAATTTTGGAATCATGGGAATGAGTTAGGCTATAGGTAACCTTAGATGTAAATTAGATTTATGGGCAAGGGAAAGACAGAGTAATGAGGTCATAGGTGGGAAATAGGATGGAGATGAGTGGCACAAGCCCATAAGGAGTCCTTTAGGAGTGCCAGGGTGACCATGGAATGGAAAAATGGAAGAATAGTGAAAAAAAAATTAATAAGGATAATGAAAGCAGTGAGATTTCTAAAACTCTCAATATTCAGGGAATTTTTTTTTTAGAATCTAGAACCAATATTTAGTCATCTACAGATAGTAAAAATCACTGATGACTACCCAGTCTCCTACATCAAAACTTCTCTCACTATGATGTTGATATGCATGTTGTTTCATTCGATTTTGTGCCAAATTTAGGTTATCCTTTAAGAATTGGAGAACTTCTTGTTGATGCTCGATGTGATCTTCCACTGCTTGAAGCCTAGAACTTTCCCTTAAAGAAGATGTGATAGACAGTGGATGATATCCATAAAGTGCCATAAATGAGGTCATTTTTGCTGCATCATGGAAGGAAGTGTTATACCACCATTCAACGAGAGGTACCCACTTGACCCATTGTGCTTGCTTATCAGATACAAAACAACGAAGATATCCTTCCAAACATTTATTCACTACCTCAGTTTGACCATTGGATTGAGGATGATAAGATGAGATATGAGCTAGTTGAGTGCCCAAACAAGAAAATAATTCCATCCAAAAATTTCTTGTAAATATGGGATCTCTGTCACTTACAATAATCTTCGGGTTTCCATGTAGCTTCTGAATTGTTTCCATAAATGCAGTAGCAACTGTACTTGCTTTAAACGGATGAGATAATGCACAAAAGTGTGCATACTTGGTAAGTCTATCAACTACTACCATGATGACACTCTTTCCTTAGAACTTAGGTAAACCTGTGATAAAATCCCTTGAAATATCCTCCCAACATTGACTTGGAATGGATAAAGGTTATAGAAGACTCAGGGTCTTAATTGTCTCAACTTTATTTTGCTGGCAAACCAAACATTCCACCATAAACTTTTGAATATTAGATTTAAGGCCATCCCAAAAAAATTCTTTCTTCAACCTATGGTAAGTTTTTAAAAATCCTGAGTGTCCTCCTAAACGAGAAGTGTGCACTTCCAAAAGAATATTTGTTTTAGTTGGGAATTCTTGAAAATATATAAGTGATCTTTGTACCATAAGGAATCATTTTTCCAACTAAAAGTATTAGATGTACTAGGATCTTGCTGAAAATTTTGAATGAGTGTCCACACTTCTTCGTCCTTCTTCCATTCATCCCTTGCTTTGGTTATCCAATCTGGTTGGATAATAGAAATGGCACAAAGCAATGCTTCCACCTCTTCATCCTTCTTGAGAGTGCATCTGTAACAACATTTAGCTTCCCTTTTTTGTAGATGATTTCAAATTCATAACCCAACATCTTTGTGATCCATTTTTGTTGCTCTTGTGAAGATAGACTTTGTTCCAAAAAGTGTTTAAGACTATCATGATCAGTTTTTACCTTTAAGTGTCTTCCCATTAGGTAAGGGCGCCATTTCTTTAGTGCATGTAGTATTTCCAACATTTCCTTCTCATAAATAGCCTTTTGTAAATACTTTCTTTTTATTTGATGAATTTAAAAAGAAATGGGTCTTCCTTCTTGCATTAAAATAGCACCAATTCCATTTCCTCAGGCATCACATTCCACAATAAAGGTTTTTGTGAAGTCTGGCATAGCTAAGACTAGTGCTAGGCACATTGCCTCTTCAATATGTTCAAAGGCCTTAGTTGCTTCAGTAGTCCATGAAAATGCATCTTTCTTCAATAATGTTGTTAGATGTGTTTCTATTATCCCATAATTCTTAACAAAATTATGATAATACCCTGTTAACCTGAGAAATTCACACAACTTCTTTATGGTTTTGGGGACTTTCCATTCCTTAATGGCTTTTATTTTGTTAGGTTCTACCTTAAGACCCTCGTGAGATACAATACGACCCAAATATTCCACCTCTTGTACTCAAAAGAAACATTTGGATGTTTTTGCATATAATTGTTTCTCCTCCAATAGTTTGAGCACCCTGTCAACATGTTGAACATGATCCTTCCAAGACCTGTTGTAGATTAGCATATCTTCAAAAAATACTAACACAAATTTTCTAAGGAAGGGTTTGAAAATGGAATTAATTAACCCTTGAAATGTAGAAGGTGCATTGGTAAGGCCAAAAGGCATGACCAAAAATTCATAATGACCCTCATGAGTTCAAAATGTTGTTTTCAGAATATCTTCAGTCTTCATTCTAATTTGATGATATCCTGAACAAAGATCCAACTTAGTAAAATAAATTTCTCCATGTAATTCATCCAATAATTCATCAATCACAGGAATGGGAAATTTATCTTTAATAGTGAGATTATTGAGCTCCCTATAATCCAGACACATGCACCATGATCCATCCTTCTTGTGCACTAATACTACTGGAGCAGAGAAAGAACTTTGACTAGGTTGAATTATACCAACCTCTAACATTTCTGCAATCATGCGTTCAATTTTGCTCTTTTGGACATAAGGATATCTGTAAGGCCCGATGTTTGGAGGAAAACTTCTTGAAATCAAATGAATAGCATGATCATGATCATGAATAGTTTGGAGTCCTTTGGGAGTTTCAAACACCTTGGAATGATTGTCCAAGATTTTTTGGAGATCTAGAGAAATAAATGCTTTTGATGTTGGAACTTTAGGTGAGCATAATTGTGCAATTATGCCTCATTGTTCTTTCTTCAGAAGCTTTTTCATGACATTAGAACTTATTATATTTCTTGGCTTCCCTGCAATACCCCATAATTCGATTTCTTTTCCTTCTGACAAAAAAATTGAAGAAAAGTTCTTGAAAATTAAAAGCTACCATCGCCAAATATTGTAACCATTGTACTCCTAGTATAACATCAGCACCTCCCATTGGGATGGAAAGAATTGGACTCTTCAATAGATATTCTCCCATGGCTAGCTTGATATTATGGCATTTTCTAGAGAAATTTATATTTTCTCCATTTGCAGCCATCACTTGACATTTTGGTGCTAGGTATAGGAAACAATTCAATTCCCTAGCTACCTTACAATGAATAAAAAACCTGAGTACTACCTGAATCAATCAACACTATTAACTTTTTCTTCTTTATATGTCCTTTTATCTTGAGAGTTTGAGGAGTGGTAATTCCTGCCAATGCATTACATGATATGGTCAAACTCATTTCTTCTTCTACTACGGTTGGTTCCTGGTGTATATCCTCTTCTTTTGAAGTTTCTTGTTCATTTTCTTCCTCCTCTTCACAATCTATGTAAAATAATTGATTCTCAGCACACTTATGACCTTTAGTGTATTTTATATCACAACTGTAGCAATGCCCTTTTTCTATTTTTTCCTTCAATTGTTGTGGTGTCAACCTTGTAGGTTGTGGAAGTCTAGGAGTAGCAACACTTCCATCTTTATAGATGTGAGTGGTAGGCTTCCTTGTTGCCATAATTTTACATTCAACTTTTCTTGCCTACCTAAATGCCTTCTGCAATGAATCATGTTCCCAAACATGAAATTCATTTTGTATGTTATCCTTTAAAGTCCCCTTGAAGACATCAATCATGTGTTCCTCTGGAATATCAGTTACCCTTATATTCAATTTTTGGAAGTCCTCAATGTGCTCCACCACTGAACCCTTTTGTTTGAGATTTATCAATTGGTTGAAGAAGGTGTTTCTCTTTGTATCCTCATAATGTGCTATCATTTCCTCCGTAAAAATTAACCAAGTGAAAAAAAATTTACAGGATCAAAGCCATTGATACCATACAAAATGTATTTTGCTCTAAATGTAAAGTTGCAATGTGTACATTTTGTGTGTTTTGCACATTATTGAGATAAAAATATTGCTCCATTTGTAGAATCCATGTTACGGGATCCTTGCCATAAAACTTCCTCATATCCATCTTTGGAACATGGTAGTTCTTAAATCCAACATTAGAGTTTATGAAATCATGATTAACATTTATTTTGTTCTCATGATGAGTTTCCTCTACTATCTTTTCGCCGTTAGGAATCATTTCTTGTATCAGATTTAATAAACCTTCCTTCAAAACTTCCATGTCTTCCTTCAAACCTTCCATTTTTTGTTCCACACCATTCTTCAAACCATTCATATTAGCTTCCATGATTTTCTTCAAAACATCCATTTCATTTTTTGTTTCTCTTTGAGAGAGCGAAATTTGGTGCACTTGATCCTGTAATTTTGATATGTCATGTTGCATTTCTTCATCTTCATGAGCCATAGTAGAGCCTTATGAAAGCTTAATGTGTGTTGAATTATTTTTAGGGGGATTTTTAGAACCCAATACTGATATCTATTCTACAATATTCCCTTGGAATAAATTCAAATTGATTCTTCAAATAGTGACTTATGCAATTCGGAAAAAAATACACACCTTTTTCTTGATTTTTAGGAGCTTGATATTGAAATTTAATTATCTTTGTGATTTCAGATCTTCAATATCTGAAATTTGGCCCTATAGTAACACTCTGAATATTCTTTCGAATGTCATAGTTCTGACCTAATTTGGATTCTTCAAGGAAAATTTATGCCCAATCTCCCACAATGACCTAATTATGGACTAGTTCAATAGAGAAAACTTATACGACGTTCCAGGTGTCACTGTTTCCTTATTTGGCTCTGAAATCGATACACAGGAAACTACAGTCTGTGTACTTGTGGCCACTTTTTACAAAATTCCAATGCGACGCTCAGAGAGAGAGTTATGACGATTTTCCCACAGTCACCTCTTTGAGATGAAATTCGGGAGCCTAAAAGAACCCTAAATTCCACAGATCATATCTCCAAAAAATTTGCAAACCAAGATCTAACATTTGTACAAAATGTTCCATAGGATTTCGGCTTCGCTCTGTAAAAATTTCAGCTTCTAAATATTCGTATAAAAAACGTTATAGCGCAAATACCACGATGACCTGTTTCAGGTGAAATTTGGGAGCCTAAAAAATCCTAACTTCCATAGATCATATCTCCGAAAATATTGTGAACCTAAATCTAAAATTTCGACAGGACATTCCTCAGGATTTCGGCTTTGCTCTGTAAAAAATTCAGCTTCTGAGCCTTGGTATAAAACAAGTTATAGTGAAAATTCCACGATGACTTGTTTGGAGCAGCGAAACCCTAGAATCCAAAGCTCTGATAACAAATGTTATGAAACCAGCTCCAAAAATAAAAGAAAAAGAGAGATCAACACCTTAGAAATAAGCCAATTCGAGAGGGAAACCTCTAATACATTACATAAATGAACAATTATTGAATGATACAAATGACAAAACCTCCTTTCTATATACAGGAGTCCATGGGGCCACAACGTAATCCTAGCCAACCTAACAATAATAATGTAAAGGCACAATAATAACAATATGGGGGTTACAGGGGTACAACAATAACAATAAGGGGGTTACACTAACAACAATAAGATATTATACTAGTAATATAAGGACCTAACAAATTCTTTAATCAAACTTCAGTAGACAACATTCAGATTGGAAATGTAGACAGAATTAAGGTGCTTCGACAGCAAATCTTAATCTAAAATTTCTGATTTACAATTATATGAACAAATGCACAACGAAGAAAACAACATAAACATTTAAATAGAGAAATAGCATATCACCATTTTAACATAGCTCAAGAATAATGTAAACGATCTTTGATTATTGATGTCCAGCTCCAAAATTATAGTGCTCCAATCATCATATTTCTTGCAATTCAAGGTCTAACAATATCCAACCCTTAATAATGAAAATTCAAGAAATATTTAACTAACAACTTGATTCGGTTGCCTTAATCTACTTTGGAAAAATTCATTAATTACAAACAAACTGGAATTAGACAAGTGTGGCCATGCAAGGCTTAAGCAAAGAAAATCTCTAACAAAACACCACCTGTAGAATTAATTTTTGTATCTCTTCAAGAATGAAAAACTCAGGCAGCTCTTCATGAACCCAAAAAGTGGCTTAGAAACAACTGAGATGGTTGCGAGGAGGCAACGATGGGTGGCTCTAAAATTTGGCTCTTATTTTGGGCCGCCACTGCTAGATCATTAAAGAGGATGTGTTGCTAACACTGCTAAACGCTAGGTGGTTGTGATGCTGTATCTACCATGCCTTTTCAATATTGGAGCATGCATAACTTATTCCACTCCTTCTTGCTAGGAATTATCGTTTCTATGACCTACTGGTACACTTTTTCCACCTTTTTGTATTTGTTGAAAGTGGGCCTAGTGAAGAAAACATGCTTCAGCTCATGTTGAATAAAGATTTCATTACTCAAGAGATCCTAGATAACTTTCCCGGTCGCCCTTCCTTTGATGCTAGTAAATTTGGTGGTATACTTAGTTGTTTCTTTGAGTTTGGTCATATCATCTCCCTTTTGGACTAGCTTGTTATTAATCACATACAGTGAGGGAAACCCTTTTTCCACCAGGGGTTAAATCTTGTTTAGGAATCTGTTGATGGCCATGTCCAACTCACGACACTTCTCCTCCAATTGACTTACTAAATTCCTCTTAGTGATGACCTTTTTCACTTCTGATATGGTTGTTGTTCTGTCTTGTACATCCAGCTCTTCAAGATCATAGTTGGTTTTGGAGTTCAGGAATTTTATGATTTTAGGGGTTGTGATTAGCATGTTTCCAAAATTCCCGATTTTCTTTTTCAATGACCACTGCACAGTTTTCCACCAACTCTTTTCGTTCAAAAATGATGTGGATGGAGTGCCAAATTTCATCCACTGACTCAATGATGTTGCCCCAAATTATCGACTTCATTTGGCCCAAAATTTTGATGTCTGGAAATTGCTTCTCTGCCTTCTCCAATCTCTCAATCTGCTTCTTGGCTATCTCATGGGAAGTTTCAAACCTAGCCTTTTGATCTTTCGGGATGCTAATCTGTGCTTCCAATTTCTGGATCTCTTGTGACTGCAAGGTCATAAATTCCATGGCTTTCGATAGCTGGTCTATCCCACTAGTTGCTCCAATACTTGTGGGAATAGCTGATGGAATTTTCGAAATGGGGACAGCTTCCAGTGGGATGAGTGACAATCAAGCTGCTTCTTCTTTTTCCTTCAGTAGCTTCTCCATCTCATTTTCCATCTGTTTGATTTGGGAAGACTGTTCCAGAACTAACTTCAATAGCTCTGCCTTCTATGACTCATCTTCCTTAATGCCTTTGGCCAAGGGGTCTTTTGTTGCTATCATCTTGAGTTGTTTCCTGAGGGTTGTTATGTTAGCATTCTTCTTCTTCAAAACCTCCTCCGGGGCTTGAAAATTTGCCAGGTCATTACCTAGCTTCACTATTAAATCTTCTAAGGACTTGATCCTTCACACTTTATTCATGGCAGATATATTTTCCAACTTGAGTTCTGATTGAGTATTGGATAAGGATACCTACAGCTCTGACAAGCTCATAGAATTATTTGTCAAGGTGGAGGCCACCATCTCTCCAGACTACTTGTGTAATTCCATCTGGTCAATCAGATGGATGTCCTTGCCATTATATTTGAATGATGCCTTCTTGTAATCTCTTGCTTCTTGGGGTTATGGGACAAAGGCTTCTAGAAAGGCCATCTGCATCCTTCCCTTCTCAGTGTCAAAAGAAGACAGTAGCCTGCTTTGTGAACTTGGGGTCTACTTCGTCAAGAAATTTTTCCTTAAGCCAGTTGTAAACATCGAATAAATAAGAGTCTAACTCTGTCTCATGGATTTTATAGTATCTATCTGCTAGAGCCAAGTGATTTAGGTCCACCTGTGGGTAGACCATAGGATTAAAAGGCTTTTGATCTAGATTTGGAGGCATCTCTTCAATGATTCTTCTTTCACAACCTGCAATGGAGAATGGGATGACAAAAGGGGGGAACCGAGAAAGGGAAATGACTATGGATTAGCATTAGGGAAGGGATATGAAGGAAGGGGATAGTGACCAGGATTGAATAGTCTAAAGGAGCCCTGTAATATGGTTCGCAGAGTGCTGACAACTCTTCTTTGATGAACAAATGGCTCTTCGGCAAC
The DNA here is from genome assembly GCA_034641835.2 of Pinus albicaulis. Lineage (NCBI taxonomy): Eukaryota > Viridiplantae > Streptophyta > Pinopsida > Pinales > Pinaceae > Pinus > Pinus albicaulis. Next base: position 1,476,321,730 of record CM076580.1, read on the forward strand.
ATTTTGCACAATTTGCACTTTCTCCAATAATACCTGCAAATTCAACTCTTGTAGTAGTTTGACAATAACTAACAGAGTAAACTCGGCAGTTATACTGGCCTTCGGCTTTAAAATAGTGATGTGGTGGTGTGGAGGTGGCATGGGTCCGTTGGATAACATCCCGACCCTTTATGGCGCAACATCTTTCTTAAGAGGAGGGGATGTGATTGAGTGAAGCGAATAGGCGAGAGAAAACATGGCAGGAATAGTACAGGCAACGGTAAAAAGGCACAGCGATTTGGTGGGTGGCACAAAGGAGGGGGTAAGAGAATTAAATCGGTATTGGAAAGCGGGAGTGCAGAATAGTGATGAACGCAACACATAGCCGAAAAGGTGGTATGAGATACCGCCCATTTCAGACCCCCCCCCCCCATTTGTTAACATTAGGCGGATGCAGGGAGGTCAAAAAGCGTTGTGAGCCATACGATGCATAGAGGTGAGCGGAGATGGTGGAGAGCTGCAGGAAGGTTAGCATGGACTTAACGTGGCAAGGAAGGTGAGGGTTGTATGCGGCCCGCGGATCACAGATTTTATTATGTGTAGTGTGATGTAAATCTTAAAATCTTTGATGTGCGATGAGCAGGGTGACATGGCAAGGAATAGGTGGGTCCACTCGCAACCCGCAGATCATATATTTTATTATGTGCTACGGGATGTAAATCTTAAATTCTGTGATTTGTGATATGCGAGAATGACATGGCAAGGAACAGGTGGGTCCACCCGCAGCCTGCTGATCGCAGATTTTGTTATGTGCCGCAGGAGGTAAACTTTAAACTTTGAGATTTGTGATATGTGCACCGGTCCCATCCGGTTCTCAAATCTCACTTTGGACATTTTGTTATGATCTTGCACACTTATCTTTTGTAACTTCCGATGTACACTATGCGATCAGGTCACACCCATATCACACATTTCACTTCGACGATTTTAACATGAACCCTTTGCGCCTATCTTGTAAAACTTACGATTTGCGATTGCGATCAGGTCCCACAGTCATCACGTATCACGCTTCGTAGATCATAACATGATCCCTTTGCACTTATCCTCTAAGATTTATGATTTGAGCCCACTCAGCCAGACTTCAACTCTTTTTCATATTCTACAGACTTTGCATTCAAATCATCATGGTGTTTCTTAAAGGTGGACGCATGGTGGGGGTGCGGAGATGTGGAAAGCTACGGGGCGTTTTAGCGTAGCTGGGGATGGGTGACATGGGGTATGAGCATCAGGGGTAAGTGAAACATAGGATAAGGAAAAATGCAAGGGGCGGGGTAGAAAAGGAGTACATGTAGTCAGGACCTAGGGGCAAACTTATATCATAAGGTCTCAAATTTTATAAACATACCCATTTTGGTCCTTTAGAGTACAGCTTTCTTGCTTTCACTGTGATTTATTTGTAGAGTACAGCTTTCTTGATTTCACTGTGATTTCTTCCTCTGTTATTATAGGAAAATACTCAAGCATTTTTTCAAGTTGCTTATTTACAAAGTGACCCTTACATTGTTTCCCTTTCATTTTCCAACAGATCTACCTACCCAATCTACAATTCTAACCATTATTCTTCTTTGTAGGGTGCATTTAGACTTGCAGACCCTGAATTCATTTTTCTTTTGGATTTATAACCTATCACCCATCCCTTATTTCTCCTATTAGTTTAGATTAAGTTGTTGAACCAATGTCATTTTCTACCTACCTACTGATAAACCAAGATTAAAAAAATTGGAAAATCCTCATTCTCTAACCTATCAGCAGAAAATTCAAAATTGTACAATCATGCTTAAGTTGTATGATTGAAAAAACCTTTCTAAAAAGTAGTGGCATTTTGATTTGCATCACTTTCATAAATATTTATTTTTTTGTGTGGGGCTTTATTTTTCCTTTTTTTAAATGCCCCCTTTTCTTCTTCTTTTGTTTCTTTTTATCTTTCTTTGGAAAATACTTTTGAATATTCAAATATATGTACAACATGAAAAATTTGCAAAGAGGAAGTACACAGTGACCTTGTGATACTGTAAATTAGAGGACTCTAACCGTGGCTCCAACTGGGGATGGCACTTCCGTTTAGGGAAGTGTCAAGATCACAAAGACTAGTAGCCTTGTATACTTCTCCTCTATGACATTTTGACTGATCTATTTCTTCCCTTTTTTTTTTTTTTTCTTATCAGACTAGGCTTATGGCCTTCACTTCAGGCTTCAACCTTTTCCAACGGCTTATTGAGAGCCCTATCTAATCAGGAGATCAAGTCTCTTGTAGAAAAATTCTCAAAAATGAAGTTGCTCAAAATTGGTCCAAACTAGATCTACTAGAAAGAGCTTGGAAAAACGATCCTGCAGACGTGAACAGCACTGAAAACCGACACCGTATGAGAAATATATTCAGCTTTGAAGTTTGCCAATTTCAGTAAAGGAAGGCAAAATTATTTTTATTAAAAAAATAATATTCCACAGAATATTTTGTGGAATATTCCAGTGGCAACCAATGAAAGGGTGCCACGTGGCCAGCCCAGAGGCCACCACGTGGCCCCAAGGTGGAATGGAAAGGCGTTCAAAAATTTTCTTGGTCGCGAGCAGGATTCGAACTGAGGTTGAGTCGGAAGCAACGGAGAGGCCCGACCAACGAGCTACGGTGGCAGTTCGTGTTATTCATCGGCATGCAAATCCAGTGGATATGGTTACATTTATTGACACCGTTTAAACATGTGACCGTTCACAAGAATGCGGAATAGTTACAACCAACATTTAATGTGACGGTTGTGTTAACCATCCACACCCCACATTTTATGCCGACATGTGACCACGTCCACAGCATTAAATTTAAATGCCCGATAAAGATGGAATGCGCCGCCAAATTTGGAATTTTTCTCCATTTTTAACTGGAGTTAACTCCAGTTCTCTAGATTTAGTGGAGTTTTTCTAGGTGACACTGGGCAAAACTTCAATTAGCCATAACTTTGGCTAGGGAAGTCCATTTGGGACAAAAAAAATTTTGATTTGGGGGTATTGAAGAATTCTGGAGCTGTTAGGATAGGTTGTAGAGCCATCAGGGCACTCTATTAGTGATTTTATCAGCGATTTTGGTTATGGAGCCACCAGGGCCTAATGAAAGATCAGTTGTGTTGGACTATACTCATCCATTGGAGGTGAATGAATAGTCGATTTATACTGATTTAAGTCCTTTGTTTCTGAATTTGCAACTAATTTTTCCTTTTGAGGCTTTCTACACAGTGTAATTCTTAATTTGAGCATTAATGAAAGAGGGAAAAGCCTAATTAGAGGCTTTTGGACCCAATAGAGGTAGCCCAAGAGAGGGGTGAACTGATTAAACAATTGCTTACTGTTATGCTGTGCATTTTTGCTGTTATATTTCAGATTCTACTTCATTATACAGTAAATTTTCATAATTTCACTTTTCCCAATCAAACTTATACAGTGAACAAAAATCATTAGTTTCACTTCAAACCACATTACTTCCTTTGCAAAATACTTGAACTTGCTTATTCACACATAAAATTTTGATTAATGAATACTTTGCACATAAACAAATACTTTCATTGATTGGATCTATTTAAGTGTTTACATTATATTTCTTTAGGCAAAGCCAGTCTGTGGGCCAGAATATTTTGGTTTCATCCTTTCTAGTAAAGGTGAAATAACCAGTAAAAGCCCCTACTTTTAATCTTTGTATAAGAAATACTTTGTTCTCACAATTACAGATCAGATTGGTATCAGAGCTCTAGGTTTTGCTTAAGATTTTGTGAAATTTGTGCAAGAAGATTGTGTTATTCTGCAAAATTTGATGCTTACTAGGCTGAAATTGAAAAGAGGGGAAGGTCAATTGGTTAGAGCACAAGTTAATCCTCAACCAAGGAGGGCTAGAGTGCCATTATATCCACCTTCCATTTCATCCTCATTAGCCTTAGAATCAGCCACAAACATGTATTCTAGAGAAGGAGAAGTACATGAGGAAATGGATCCCAAGGAAGAAGAAAGAGTCTTTAGAAAAGCTTTCTTGGACATGACTGAGATGGTTAGGATCCTATACCAGGAGAGAAATGATAGGATTGTTGGAGAAGGGTCTAGAAACCAAAAAGAAGAAGGAGATTCTTCAGGAGGGGAGAAAGAAAAAGATGATTCTAAGAAATGGAATGGAGGAAATGGTGATCCACCATCTCCATCGTCATCCTCTTCCTCCACATCATCCTCTTCTACTTCTGTTAATCAGTCACACAAAACAAAAACATCTCTTAAAAAACCTTTGTTAAAGCTTGATGTGAAGTTTGAGTTGCCAATGTTTAATGGTGATGTGAATGCAGAAAAATTGGATAACTGGATTAGACAGTTGGAAGTCTATCTAAGGATTCAGAATTTGCATGATGATGAAACAAAAATCCAATTAGCCTCTTTGAGAATGGATGGAGCAGCTTTGGTTTGGTGGGAAGCCAAGACCAAGGAGGAAATTAAAAAGCATGGTAAGATAACTCTAACTTGGAATGAGTTTATTACAACTATTAAGAAACAATTTTATCCTCTTGCTCATATTCAGAAAGAAATCATGAATTGGAAAAATTTTAGGCAACTTAAGGGTCAAAATGTGCAAGATTATAACCAAGAGTTTAGAAGGAGAGCACTTCTACTTGGAGTAGACTTACAAAGTCAAGACACCTTGTTGAAATACATAGGAGGTTTGCACAATTATTTGCAACATACTATTCTAATGTTCAATCCTACCAGCTTAGATGAAGTCTGTGTGCAGGCTACACATTTAGAAGCTAGAGGAAAGAATACTTTTGATGAGGATAGTAATTTCAAAAACAAAGGAAAGAAGAGAGTTTCAAATTCAAGAAAAGAAAAAGGAAAGTTCTTTTGCAAGAACTGTTCAAAGACAAGTCATGATGAAGATCATTGTTGGAAGCTTCATCCTGAACTGAAACCAGAAAAATAAAAGAACAAAAACAAGACCAAAGAAAAGGAGAAAATTGTAGCAACAGTTGAGCAAGACTTAGGGTCAGACTCAAGAGATGAGACAAAAAGCATAGCCATGGTTTTAAAGAACATTAAGGGGAAAGAAGTGGTGCAAGACACAATTTCCAATTCTAGCTCTTTGAATTGTCACAAAGATACTCATGAAGAAAAGAGGAGGATAGAGCTTTTCCATGTGAGGGTAATTTCAAAACATACCAAAATTGACACACTATTTGACAGTGGGTCACAAGCGAATCTTATATCTAAAGACTTGGTCAAGCAGCTTAAACTTGAGACCATTCCACATCCGAAGCCATATCCACTTGGGTGGATATGCAAGGATGCCAACTTTCAAGTCTCAAGGAAGTGCATATTGCTCTTTGCAATAACTGCACACTTTATTGACACAGTTGAACTTGATGTTGTGCCGCTTGATATCTCAGGTATTGTTTTGGGAAGTCCTTACTTATTTGACAGGAAGGCCATCTTCTATCGCCATGAAAACAAGTATCACTTGTTCAAAGATGGTAAAGAGTACATTGTGAGAGCTCACAAGAAGAAGCTGGAATCTTCTTTACTCCATGCAAGTCAATTGAAAAGACTGGTTAATGCAAGTCAAAGTCTAACTTTGTTAATGTTGAACTAACCAGACTTTGAGCATTCGCCTTTCTATGATGTTGCTAATGATTTGTCTCAGTTTGATAATAGTTTGTCTTTGAAAGAAGATGTTGTTATGTTGAAAAATTTTCCTTTTGGGTCAGCCAATGCAGTGAATGAAGTGTCAAAGCAAAGCAGTGCAAGCAAGAAGGACACCCAATTCAGCATGGGAAAAAATTGGTTTCAGAATGGTAGAATTCGCCATGGGAACAATTTGCAAGGTGAAAGTTATTTTAAGTCTTCTAGGAAGTTTTATCAGTGTAGAAAAATTTTGTTTTCTGTAGATTACAATTTTTGTTCTGCAAATTTTTATCATTTGCATCATGACTCAGTCAATCTTAGCAATGGTCGATCAGTTGATTCCAGAGACAGATTATCATTTTCTCAAAAGCTCCATTTGATGAAATCGGGTAGATTTCAGTTGTTCAAGGGTGGAAGAGTGGAGAATCAGTCTCCACATCATCAATTTCACTAATCAGAGAGATTTTGGGGTCCAAAAGCTTCCCATTTGGGAGGTGTGATCAGGAGATCAAGTCTCTTGTAGAAAAATGCTCAAAAATGAAGTTGTTCAGAATTGGTCTGAACTAGATCGAATGGAAAGAGCTCAGAAAAATGATCCTGTAGACATGAACAGCATTGAAAACTGATGCCGTATGAGAAATATATTCAGCTTTGAATTTTTCCAATTTCAATAAAAGGAAGGCCAAAATTTGACTTTATAAAAATTATTTTTATTAAAAAATATTCCACAGAATATTCTGAGAATATTTTGTGGAATATTCCACAAAATATTCTGCGGAATATTCCAGTGGCAACCAATGAAATGGCGCCACATGGCCAGCCTAGAGGCCGCCACGTGGCCCCAAGGTGGAATGGAAAGGCGTTCAAAAATTTTGTTGGTCGTGAGCAAGATTCGAACTGAGGTCGGATCGGAAGCAACAGAGAGGCCCGACCAATGGGCTACAGTGGTGGTTCGTGTGATTCATCGGTGTGCAAATCCAGCGGATATGGTTACATTTATTGACACCGTTTAAACATGTGACCGTTCACATGAATGTGGAACAATTACAACCAACATTTAATGTGACGGTTGTGTTAACCGTCCACACCCCACATTTTATGCCGACATGTGACCACGTCCACAGCATTAAATTTAACCGCCCGATAAAGATGGAGCACGCCGCCAAATTTGGCATTTTTCGCCATTTTTAACTGGAGTTAACTCCAGTTCTCCACATTTAGTGGAGTTTTTCTAGGTGACACTGGGCAAAACTTCAGTTAGCCATAACTTTGGCTAGGGAAGTCCATTTGGGACGAATTTTTTTTTGATTTGGGGGTATTGAAGCATTATGGAGCTGTTGGGATAGTTTTTAGAGCCTCAGGGCACTCTATCAGCGATTTTGGTTGTGGAGCCACTAGGGCCTAATGAAAGATCAGTTGTGTTGGACTATACTCATCCATTGGAGGTGAATGAATAGTCGATTTATACTGATTTAAGTCCTTTGTTTCTGAATTTGTAGATAATTTTTCCTTTTGAGGCTTTCTACACAGTGTAATTCTTAATTTGAGCATTAATGAAAGAGGGAAAAGCCTAATTAGAGGCTTTTGGACCCAACAGAGGTATCCCAAGAGAGGGGTGAACTGCTTAAACAATTGCTTACTATTATGCTGTGCATTTTTGCTGTTATATTTCAGATTCTACTTCATTATACAGTAACTTTTCATAAGTTCACTTTTCCCAATCAGACTTATACAGTGAACAAAACTCATTAGTTTCACTTCAAACCACATTACTTCCTTTGCAGAATACTTGAACTTGCTTATTCACACATAAAATTTTGATTAATGAATACTTTGCACATAAACAAATAATTTCATTGATCGGATCTATTTTAAGTGTTTACATTATATTTCTTTAGGCAGAGCCAGTTTGTGGGCCAGAAGCTTCTGGTTTCATCCTTTCTAGTAAAGGTGAAATAACCAGTAAAGCCCCTACTGTTAATCTCTGTATAAGAAATACTTTTTTCTCACAATTACATATCACTATCAGTAGGAGAAACTAATAAGGTAAATGATATATTCCTAAAAGAAGACATCTTGTAGCAAGGAAGATAGGAAGCAGCTTGTTTTCAAGAAAATCAGGGTTTTGAGCTTGATGGCCCAACAAGTGCCAAACAGTGAAACAAATGGCAGAAATGACCTGAAGGAGACACACCAAGAAACCAAACATGAAGAGAATTTTTTCAGAAATTATTGATAAAGAGGGGAAAAAGGTGAGTTGAACTAGACAGAAATGAATGAACTTGACAGGGCTATAGAGAACTTAGAAGACAACACCGATAATTGTTCTTAAGACTTCCACACACCTAGGGTGTTGGGAAGATGATCAAAGAAGGTGAAACCATGGTTTGGACTCCATGATGACAGCAAGGAGGGATTTTGAAGATGTCACTGTGTGTGAAGATCCCAAACTTATCAAAGAAGTTTCTCATGCCTAAAATGTGTCAAAGGATAGTTTGATCTCCATGGTGCAGGCAAGGCAAGATTTAAAAGCTACCAGTATGTGTAAACATCCCAAAGCTTTTCCAAGGTAAAAGGTCTCACTGCCTCAAAGAAACAAGAATGTGAAGAGTCTCATGTAAGAAGGGTAAATTTTAGGTTTTCAACCACCTGCCAAGTAAAATATGATTTGAGTTTCAAGGAAAGGACAAAAGAAGTTTTAGAGATACTTCTACTATGTAAAGTTTCTGAAGTTGTCAAAAGTGAAGTTAGAATGCTTCAAATATCAAATGGAAGAGACACTCCAATGTTATCATAACACCTGTTGAGTGAAAATTTTGAATGACATAAACAAGCCAAAGAAAGTCAACCTTGTCACTCAAACAAAATCTGCAGAACAAGGAGGTAAAGAGTATCAATGAGCAAGGTTTAAATTATCATTTCAAACACCTAAAAATCAGAAGTGGCTAAAAGAGAAGGAAATAAGCATGATTGTGAATTTCATAGTGCTTTTCAGAGGTGATTTTATCATGCCTCAAGATCAGTGAGAAAGGGAAAATCAATGTATTCAAGTCACCTACATTCAGTGATAAAAAAGATGAAAAACATGGTATTAAGCTCCAAGGTGGAAACCAAAAGTGATTATAAGGCTGTTGCTGTACCAAAATGAACATATCAGCCTCAAGGATTAAAGGCAGAGTCAAATTAGTGTTTTTAGTCACCTACAGAGAAAACAGTGTAAAAATATCAGTGAGAAGGTGTAAGGCTTGAAAACCTTAGAAAATGGGTTGCAAAGATAGATCAAACTTCCATATGCCTATAAATCTCATTCTACACTTCAATACATTCATTATTCACTTGCATAGAATTTTTAGTTTCCAGGAAGAAATAAATTTTGAGTTTTCAAAATCAAAATTTGCCTAAGTATCTTGGCGTTGCACGCCTGGCAGGGCACTACACCCTTGGAAACCAGCGTTGCACGCCTGGATTTTTCCTCCGTGTGAATTCATTTTGCACTGCGCGCCTGGAAGCAGGCATTGAAACCCTACCTGATTCGCCTGACAGGCCCAGCAAATAACTCTGGCGCTGTGCACCTGGCACAAGGCGCCCACCTTTGCTCGACTTGCCCGACAGGCCTCCAAGCAAATTAGCCCTCCAAATCAATTCAAGATTGCTTCAAGCTGCCTCCAATGGTTCTCAAGCACTGGTATGGGTGTGTATAGGCCCTCAACTCATTCTCAATGATTTTTGATGATTTAATTGAAAGAAATTGAAACCCTAAGAGCAGCCCTAAGGTATGGAACTGGAAACCACTGTTTATCATTATTTTCATCTACTTGTAAAAGACAATCAGTGTTAAAAGAGGGGTTTCACTATTAATTATGGTCTTACATTTGAGCCTATCCATACCTCCATGGCCTTCATTCATACAATCAGTCCCTTCACTTGCAAGAAATGTTGACATTACATACCCTCCTTCATCTCAAACTGCCATCAGTCCAAGGTTGGAAAACAGATTTTAACATAGAAGCTGAGTTTTTCATTAGGTTTTGCCTCTCAATCATGCCTAATATACATATACCCCCATATGCTCAGCCTCCTATCCCTATTCCTTCATCACCCTCTCACAATGCATCAGGCAATGAAGGAGATAATAATGAAGAATCCAGCAGTGGTAGCAGTGAGGTTGATGATAGAATTAAAAAGCACAGAGAGGCAGATAGAAATAAGGAAAACAAATAGTGAAGAAGGAAATGAAGATGAAAATGTAAATAAAGAAGATACTGATAAATCTTAAATCAGTAAGGCACATAGAATTAGTGATAAGAACCTTGGTGACACTAATAATGACAACAAACAAGTCAGTAGATCAGATGAGGGCAAAGTTGAAGAAGGAAACAGTGAAGAAGATGCCAATGAGAGAAAGCCCTCAATGAGGAAAAGGAGGGAGAAAAAATTGAAATATTGTATGATTCTTCCCTACAAACATCCCAAACCCCATGAGGAAGATAATTGCAAATTTTGGCAAGTTTTTGACATTTTTGGTTTTTGACTGGTTTTGAGGGCCAAGGGCACAGCGCCTTTGGTGCTACGCTCTTTCTTGTGGCATCCATTGAAGGAAAAATTTATATTTTTGGATTCCTTGGACCAAGTACATCACACTTGTCAAGTTTCAGCTCATTTGGAGCAAGACTAGTCCTCCAAAAGAGCCAAAAACATGCAAAATTTCACCTTTCTGCCATGTTTTCAAGGTTGGCGCTGCGCCCTTAGTAGCCTTGGGAGTTTTTACTTTTAAATAGGTAAATAAATTCCAATCAGAAAACCAAGGGCATTTTTGGAAATCAGAATTGATAGGATTTCCAACGGGCCATCACGGAGCTCATTCCGACATCGGGAAGGCCTTCAAAATTCAGCTGCAAGGTGACCCAGTTTTCCAATGCAAGTACTGCGCCCTTGGACTTCCTTGTTGCACCCTTGTGTGAAAAATTCAACAAAAGACATTAATTTATGGAAAATAGATATTTTGTGGATTTGTGGGAAAATCACTCCAAATTTAGGTATTAGAATTTATTTTTCGTTTACTGCCTTAGATATTTTATGTCTTGGGCCTTGCATGGTCTCTTTGGACATAAATGGTAGTTATGAGTATTTATGACATTTTGGGAACCCTAGTTAAGGTTTTGGTCCTATTTTCTTGTTAAATACATAATTTTGGCCTCATTGTACATATTGGTTGGATGTTGGTTGGTTTCTTGTTGAACTGAGCATAGGCTCTGAGTTGTAAAGAGTTTTTGGCTTTGGAGCCTGGTAATCCTTTTGAACTGAATAACAATGGAGCCAAGCACTTTGCAAGATTCATGAACATAGCTAATGGTGATACTTTTCTCATTTTGTTCTCATTTTATTTTTTTTTCATATTGTTTCATCCTTCTCTTGCATTATAACAGAAGTTTTAGCTTAAGGTATGTTGTCAAAAGTTCATTAAGTCTGTCTACTTTCTCTTGCTTACATGTTTTCCCTTGCTAGGTCAGTTTAGAGAATTCTTAGTTTCTCTCTAAACCCATCCTGCTTGTTTATCTCAAGGATGATTTAATGGATTCAGTGCCAAAGAGGTTTATGGTTAGCCCTACCCTTTGAAATCACTTTAAACATTGTTTTTAAGGTCTTTACTTCGAAGTATTGCTAGTAATGGTTTAACTGAAGAGGTTTATGATTTTCCATGCCCATATGTTCATCTTAAATAGTTGCTTTAAAAGTATGTATAGTATGATTAAGGAATATTAAGAGTTCCCTGCTTCTTGATCATCACTATTGTTATCTTGCATGTTTTCTTTCTCTGAAGGTAGATAGCTGGAGAGGTTAGGATTTCCCTGCTCTCTAGGGTTTACTGGACTGTTGTCTTGATGTTTGCTTGCAAGGGTTTGGTCAAAGAAGTATGGTATGCCCTGTCTTTGGTTTTGTATTCATGCATCGTATTCTCAAAGGCCTTTCTTGTTGTAGTATTTGACAAAGGATTCTTAACTGCCCTTTGCACATACTCTGTTCACAATTTAATGTTCACTCCACTCACCTAAGCCTTGGAGATCCATTTAGCTTTGTTATACTTTCCCTCCGAAGCATTCTTGGCCTATTGTTGTACCTTTCTAGACCTTTTGCAGACTCCATATTCCAATGGTCTAAACCTATCCTACTATATCTATTTTTCTTGAAAACCTACCAAACCAATCAAACAAACAAACAAACCCTAAACATAATAACTAGCCTAAAATAAAAACCATAAAATCTATCAAGTTACATCTTTACACAAGCATAGAGAGAGCCCTCTCTGAGTCCAGGAAGGCTAGGTCCTAGGACTCCAAAGACTGATTTGATGTTACCCCTGTTCATTTTTTCTTGCCAATCTGACAAATTACGGGGACATAACAGAGATGGTCTCCACAATCCCCTTCATGAAATTCATGCATAACCCTATCTCCATCTTCCTGAAGCAAACATTTAAGCAATATGCCCCCAGAATCTTTCCAGTACAAAATATTTTCTAGGATGTAGAATTTTATAGCTTTCAATTTCAAGAATATATCTTTTGTTTTGGACAAACTAAGAGGAGAATTTAAATTAAATAGAACATATAATATATTTGTGTACTAGGGAGAATTTAGGAATGCTTCCTCATTAAGTGGAGTTGCCAACTCCTCTTGTTAATCCAGTGAATGAATCATGTTAATATCTAGTGCTTGAAAATTTGTTTCAGCCATCAATTTGGCTAATCCTTGTCCCTTGATCAGTTTGTTGGGTCTGATCTCTAAATCATACTCCAAGATAACATCAATCCACTTGCCTCTTTTTCCATCAGGATCCTGTGTTATGATGTCTTTTACAACTGTATTTGGCACAAATGCAATGATGTGTGAATGCAGAATGTAAACTCTGAAATCCTTCAGCGCTTTGATCAAGGCAAAAGCCTGCTTTTCCATGATATTGTACTTCAAAGGGGCATCCCTTAAAGATTGGTTGAAAAATGATATGGCATGTTCTTGTCCGTCTTTATTTTTCTCCAGCAATACAACATCAATTGTGTGCACTGATGCAAAGGAAAAAATGATGAAATCCATGGTGAAATCAGGGTTGATTAGAACCAGTGCTTTAGTGAGTGCCTGCTTTACCAGGTCAAAGGACTGTTTAGCCTCCTTGGTCCACTTGACTCCTGAATCTCTTTTGAGCATGTTGGTGATATTCCTCTGGAGTTTTGCAAGGTTTGGTATCAACTTCCTCAAAAAATTTATCTTTCCAATGAAGTATTGTAGTTCCTTTATGTTTCTGGGATGACTAATTTGCAGTATTCCCTCAATACTGATGGGGTCAATCTTGATCCCTTCTATTAGTGTCAGTCTATTCATACTACCATCAGTGATCAAAACTGCTCTTTTGCATTTTCATATTAGGAGTCCCATAATAATAAATTTCACCATTCCGCTAGGTCATGGATTCATTGATGGTAGTAATTTTTTATCAGTTTTCCCTCATGAGGTACTTGTTGATTCTCCTCTCTATGGTCTTTTTTCATCAATCACTTCACTCTTAAATCATGTCAGTAAGTCATAGGATGGGTCTCATTAGTTTCTAGGGTCTCACCATGGTCAAATTAATGAGTCAAGTGTCAATAAATATCAACAAGGTCATGAGGAAGCCAATAAATTCAAAGTCACTGCACTAGGAAGATCAAAGAGAACATTTTATTTAGCTTAATGTAATTTTAACCCCAAAACCATGTTTTGAGGTGAAAACATGATATTCTGCCTTTATTATTATTCATTATGTAATTCTATATCATCATATGTAATAAGTCACAATTCAGGAGCTACTATCTCCGCAAAGTGACGTCCCTGCCTTCAGAGAAGTTTTCTGTAGCATTTTTAGTGCCAAATCATCCTCCAAGAAGATCCATCAGAAAGAACTCGGAAAGAGCTTTCCAACGATATACTACACTCTCAAAACTGACTTCTGGATTGAAATTTATGCTTAAGGGAAGTAAAAGTCCCTATATCCTCATATACTCCCTATTTCCCATTTTTCCCTCTAAAATTTATATTATTAAAGTTTTATATTTCTTTAATAAAATCCTTCCCCCCCCCCCCCTTCCAAAATACATAGTCGCATGATTAAAATCCAAAAATACTTATGCGATTAAACCACTTCCCCACCATTACCCCTAAACTTTAATATAAAGTCTATGCATATATATTCCCCACCGATCATAACCACTTCCCCACCATGATTTGTAATAAAACTTAATAATAAAGTTTTATATCATATAAACCCTACTAACCCAAGTCCTTTCCATCGCAATCGCAACGTTTATTTGAGCGCCCCGATCACCCTTATCCAAAAGTTCCGATGTGATTGTATTACCCCTCCTCCGATGCATATCCGACCGTCGATTGCCCTTGCCGATCCAACGACCCACAGCTAATCGGGCCATCGCAATCGGCACTTCCATAAGCCCTCCTCCAATTGGCCAATTGCAAAAAGCTCCGATGCGACTGATCGCAACTCCCGATCCGCTCCTCCGATTAATCCCGCCTGATTGCAATCCTGACCGTTGATCCAATTGATGATCGGACGGCCCATAGCTAATCGGGCCATCGCAATCAGCACTTCCATAATTCTCCCTCCGATCGAAACCTCCGATTGATCTCCCCACCGTTGATCTTTCCCCGCCGATCCGATGGCTCAAACTTAATCGAGCCATCAGCATCGGCATTTCCCAAACGTGTTGTACTCCGCTCTGATTTTCGATTGCAATTGACCCTCTAGCCCACCATACACACTTCCGCCCGTATATAATAAAAAATATTTTCCCTTGGTTTAAAATCGAATTTTGGTTTTAATTCCTTTGTATAAAGGTTTCCCCCAATCACATCGGAGCTTTTGGGTTTTGTTCCACATATATCTTCCCCGTTCCTCTGATCCCGATTGCGATTGTTCTATTGTATACCATGTTTTATATACTCCATTTTATATCATATCCCCTCCACTCCGTTGACTCCGATCTCGATTGCAATGTGGTTCCCGCCTCTTTCCCTTCCCATTTCCCATTCAAAATACATTTTTCCCTTCACCGAGGCATAAATTCATTTCATTTTAGTTATTCCAAAGTATTTTATAAAATTCAGTTCCCTTCAAAGGAAGTAGTGGAAAGCAAAGTGACAGTCAAAGGCTGAGAGCTAAAATAAGAAAATACTATTACAACAGCAGAAAAATAGGAAATATATTCCTCGTATTACCTATTTTCTTTCATACAGCATAACAGCGAAAATCTCCAAGTGGTCAAATGCAATCTTGTCCCTTATTTTTAGGGGGCAGATTGTTGTATTTCTTTTCTATGATTGTACTTCAGCTGTTAGAACAGCTCCCTTTTCTGTGGATCTATGTTCCCACATTTCAGCCTATTTATTGTAATTGTAAATTTTTTGTAAACGGTCTGAGTAATAGGGGAATAGTGTGGAAGAACATCTCTGCGCTACATTGTACAGTTTGACAGGAATTAATAAGAGATGCAGCTCTGATTTGTGGGATCCATGTGGTATGAGATTTAGAATTTGTTTTTCTTCTTTGTTTCATATGTGAATTGTTATGTGTTCCATTCATCCATAAGCATTTCCTTTGAATGCTTTCAAGATAGAAAGGTAGAATCCATTTTATATGCTCTGCCTTGGGATATCATTCATGCTCTGTGTTTTCTTTTTCTTCTGTTTGAAAATGATCCATTTAACTGTGCCCTTTTCAGCTCCTCACCAGTCTGTCCATCCCATCCCTATTTAGTTTTATTTGCTAAGTTTCCTGCCTATCTTGCCCCATGAAATACCCTGTGTCCTGATTTAATTCCCAGTTTCAACTGTCCCTTTTATCCCACACATCCCTGAAATTCATTCATTCATTTTATTAAACCCTTTTCCATCATTTTATCTAGCCTAATATCAGTCCATTTATTGTGTTCCATTGAATATTCTTTCACGGAGAGAGCCCTCTCATTTCCTTGAAGGGCTAGCTACAAGGTTGAGTGTGGTTTAGTTTGTTACCCTATTTTTCCTTTTCAGCCTAGGGTCCAATTCAGGTGCTACCATTCTCTGGTGACTCCACTAGGGACAGCTCAATATTGTTTTTTAGTGTTATTTGTTTTATAAACTATAGACGGAGCCTAAAGTTATGCCAGGTAGCCTTCGAACTGCACATTTCTTTGCAAGTGCATAAGTAGATAAACACTACTTCAGTCAATCTTCGGTCTAGTCTTATAAACGTAACATCTGACTTGCAAATTGTCTGAGTACATCAGAAAATTTTGGACCTTTAGACGATGATGTTCAGAGTTTGCTAGGATGGAAATAAATTTTTTGTAAAATAGAAATTCGACCACACTGGCTTCAAGAAGATACACCATGGCTAATCCAGATCCAAATCCTCCCCCTGTGTTTGAAAATCCGAATCTTATCCCAAGAATTGTCAGAAGACAAGAAGGATCATTAAGCCCCAGACCCGTCTTCAAATCCTATACTTGGCCCAGTGACTGGTTTTTTGTAGAAGACCTTTCCTTTGACGAGAATTTTGAGCTTTATTTATTTAGGAATAAGTCTGAAAATGCCATTGATGATACAGTTTTAGATCCTAACTTCCTTGTAGACATTGAAGTCCAAAGAGAAAATTCCTCCATTGACGATTACATTTTGAATTCTCCTCAGTCCATCACTATAACTAATATTCTTGAGCCTTCATAATCATCACAAACAGCATTTCCCCCTCCCAATTCATCAGCATTCCCATAAATCAATTCCAAATTGTCATCTCCTCCATCAACACTCCCCTAAAATTCTACGAATCCTGTTGTAAATCCACCCAGAGTTATGGCTGCCAGGTATGCACCCCTAGTCTTACCCTAGGTCCTCAACGATATGCCAGCTGACTATCAAAGTAAAATTCCTATTTTTGATGCCACTCAGAGCATCACGGCCCAGCAACATGTTGATAAAATGAATGACTTTTTTTATTTACATGAGGTTGAAGCAGATAATGTAACAACCAGGCTGTTTGTTCAAAGCTTCGGAGGCGAAGTCAGAAAATGGTTTAGAGCCTTACCGCCAGGCACAATCCGCACTTTGCAGGAGTTTCACACTCAGTTCCTGGACCGGTGGGAGGTAAAAAATAACCCACTCCAAATTCTGTCTGAGTATGAGAACATTAAAATGAATGTGGGTGAAACCGTGCAGGATTATTGTTTAAGATTCAATGCTGTATATAATGCTATTCCAGCTAACTTGAAACCTCCTGTGGGATTATCATTATTGAAATTTCCTGATGGTTTTGATGCCGACATGGCATATCAGCTACGTGAAAAAGACTCGTCTTCACTTGAAGACATGCAGAAGATAGTGGTAAACGTTGAAGCTAATCTACTGGCTAAAAGAGCATGAGCCATAGCTGAAAAAAGAGTCGCAATAAAAGAGGAGCCCTCTACTTCAGACAGAAAAATGGACACTCTGATCGGAACAGTAGAAAAATGGTCGATAGGTTAACCATTGCAAATAGACCTGAGCCTCAAATAAGAAATCCTAATTTTAGAGGGCAGCAGCTGCAATTCAGAATTAAACAGAGAGAGCAAAGAACGCGGGACCAAGCTGCGCCACCATAGCATCAAATCAAAACTCCATTGCAGTAGAACTACGTGCAAGGGATAGATTCTGATGATGATGATCCTGTGATTAAGGCTAATCACTTTTTCACAGCTGATGGTGCGCTAATTTTCCTCACAGAAGGCGAAGAATACACAGTGGCGACTCCAGATATTCAAAAAGACCAGAATTTCATTTTGGCCCATGACATAGTATTGGAAGAAGAGTCCGATGACTACTAGAGAGGGTATATGAATGCTCTGTCGGCTCAGCAAAGGCAGTAATCTTTAAGGAACAGAGATGTTACAATTAGTCCCATTCAAAAGAGAAAATAACTCCAAATGAAGAACGATGCACAGAAGAAAGCTAAGGAGCCGGTTGATCCTTCCTCTAGTAAAGCACCTGCAGTTGCTAATACGGCAAGTGAAAAGAACCAGTAGAAAACAGTAAAGGAGCAAACAGAAAATAAAGACCCACCCATTCAAGTGGTAGAAAAATCTCCCTCCTTTAATCTAGAAAATGAAATTTCTAAGTTAAAGGTGTCTATGCCCCTCACAGAGCCGGTGAAGAATAGTGCGTATAAAAATCAAGTGTCCAAAGTCTTGCAAATAGACTCTATTTCTGATATGGTTAATGTAGAAGATGACTTCCCTGAACTTATTTTCTGTCCAGCCACAGAAGAATCTGAAGAAAATGAAGTCCCTCCTTTTTACTTGAGTCTTAGAATACATGAGTTTATCCTACATAATGCTATGTTGGACTCCGGGGCCTCACATAATTTAATGCCCAAAGCTGTCATGGAGAAGCTAGGCCTTGATATTACTCAAAAATATCATGATTTGTATTCTTTTGACTCAAGTAGGGTCCACTGTATTGGTCTAATAAAATATTTGGTAGTGTCTTTAGATCATATTCTAGCAAAGAATGTCTCGATGGATGTAGTTGTTGTTGATGTCCCACCAAGGTTTGGAATGCTTCTATCTAGGTCTTGGGGTGCCAAAATCAAAGGAACTATGCAGCTTGACTTCTCTTATGCCACTATCCCCGTATTTGGCCAGTTGAGGAAATTATATAGAGAAAATAAAATGAAATATATGATTACCAGAAAAGACAAGCCTGTAAATCATCCCATTAATGTTGTCCATACAGATTTAGAGTCTTTTGTCTTGTATTCTGATGGTGATTTAAATGATGAGAATGTGCAATTGGTAAAAGTGGATGAGATACCTGAGATTTCAGAGAATTTCAGAGAATTCCTCAAACAGGAAAAGGATAAAGTAGCAAACACTTCTGAAACTCTTGCCTGCCAACAGCAAAGGGAAAATGAACAGCCAGAAATTAGCCAAGATAAAGAAGAGAAAGAAACATATTTCCAACATATTCAAGAAGAAGAAGAAGGCCTGTGGAGTATGGATTTTGATTGAGCTGTTGGTAGGGATGGAGTTGGCATTGGAATATGGAGTAGAAGCCATGTTTTCCAGCCAGAGAAGGTTCCCAGCAATGTTAGAGTTTGTGCTTATAAGTTAGCTTTTGAATGCTCTAACAATGAAGCAAAATATGAGGCTTTGATTGCAGGTCTCAAAATTCTGAAAAATTTGAATGCAAGAAGGATTTCTGTGTATGGTGACTCCGAGCTGATAATCAAACAGGTGAAGGGAGAATACCAAGCAAAACATCCAAGATTGAGGGCATACAGAAATGCAGTCTTGGACATTTTGAAAACATTCCCTAAATATACTTTGACAGCAATGCCCAGGATGCAGAACATTATTGTTGATTCTCTTGCCACTACTGCAAGTAACTTGAAGATTCCGATGAACTCCAGCAATAAGTTTGAGATCTATGTCAAACATAGGCCTGTTGTTCCAGAAAATTTAAGGTATTGGCAAGTATTTTGGGATGACAATGAGATTAATGCATTTTTACAGGGTGATGGAAAATTCAAAGATACTCCCATAGAATGTGAGTATTAGGTGGATGATCAGGAATTAGAAGCAAACAAGATGGACATATTGCAGTTAAATGATAATGTAATTCCTAGAGGTCTCATACCTCTAGAGGAGCTTTTTGATTAGGATGATGTCGCAAAGAAACCAAGCTTGGTGCCCACAGAGAAAGGAGTTGAAGATGTGAATATTGGAACAGCTGATCAGCCCAAGTTTGTCAAATTGTCAAAGGCATTATCCCCTGAGGTAAAGGAGAAGTATGTTAAGTTTCTTTCTGAATTTTCTAATGTATTTGCATGGGATTATTCAGATTTGAAAGTATATGATAAGAACATAATCCAGCATACAATTCCTATCAAGCCAGATCAAAAGCCTTTCAGACAGAAGCTGAGAAGAATCAATCCGAAGCTGCTACCATCGATTGAAAAGGAGGTAAATAGGTTGTACAAAGCAGGTATCATAGTTCCCATTAGATTTTCTGACTGAATTTCAAATTTGGTCCCAGTGCGTAAAAAGACTGGAGAAATAAGATTGTGTATAGATTTTTGGAACTTGAATAAGGCATCCTGAAAGGATAATTACCCACTTCCGAAAATGGACCATATCCTGCAGAGAGTAGTTGGAGCATCTAGGATGTCACTACTTGATGGCTACTCAGGGTACAACCAGATCTTGGTGCATGAGAAGGACCAAGATAAAACTGCCTTCACAACACCCTGGGGAACCTTCCAGTATGCTAAGATGCCCTTCGGACTGAAGAACGCTGGAGCCACCTTCCAGCGTGCAATGGACATTGCTTTTGCAAATGAAAAATATGTTTTTCTTGTTGTCTATTTGGATGATTTGATAGTGTTTTCAGGTTCAGAAGATGAGCATTTGCACCATTTGAGAGTGGTTTTTCAGCGTTGCAGAAAGTTTGGGATTTCTCTCAATCCCAAGAAGAGCCTTTTTGCCATGGATGAGGGCAAATTTCTCGGGAATATCATCTATAAAGATGGCACCCACATTGATCCAGCTAGTGTGGAGGCAATTCAGCTCATAGATCTCCCACGGAACAAGAAAGAGATTCAGGCCTTCAATGGTAAGATGAATTTTTTGCGCATATTTATACCTAATCTGGATGAACATTTGAGAGAAATGACCAATATGTTGAAGAAAGACAGCACGGTTAAGTGGAGTGAGGCAGCTATCAAGTCATTCAATTTGGTAAAATTTGCTTTTTCTAATGCCCCAGTTTTGTTCAGTCCCGACTATACTCAAGATTTTATTATCTTTTTGTTTGCATCTGAGCATACTATGGCTACTGTTTTAATGCAAAAAAGAGATGAAGTAGAAAATCCAATCGCCTTTTTCAGTAGGACTATTAGAGATGTTGCTTTAAGATATAATATTATTGAAAAGCAGGCATTGGCCCTAATCAAAGCATTGAAGGATTTTAGGGTCTATATTCTGCATTCACATACTTTAGCATATGTCCCTAACGCAGAAGTCAAGGATGTGTTGATGAAAACTAATCTAGAAGGTCGAAGAGGCAAATGGATAGCAGTTATGTTGGAGTATGACCTGGAGATCAAGCCCACGAAATTGATCAAAGGCCAGGGCTTGGCGAAATTGATGGCTCAATCAAATCTGCGTGCTTTAGATATAAACCTCATTACAGCGATGTCAGAAGAGGAAGATGAAGGTTTGCTAGTTCCTATTTCAGATATTTTTCTGCAGTCCCCTTGGTATACAGATATTGTGTATGTTCTTCAGCACTTGTCACCTCCTCCAAGCATGTCTAAGAGTAAAGGTAGATCTTTTAAGCTTAAATCTGCAAAGTATTGCATTTTAAACAGTGCTCTGTTTTGGAAGGATTCAGGAGGTGTTTTGCTAAATTGTTTGGTTGAAGAAGAAGCTCAGAAGGTAATGCATGATTTCCATAAAGGTGACTGTGGTGGTCACTCATTTTGGAAAACTACAGCGAACAAGGTATTGAGAGCCGGGTATTATTAGCCCACATTATTTTCTGATTTATATAAAACAGTGATGAATTTTCATGAATGTCAGATTTTCCAAGGGAAGAAGAAATTGCTTCCACTTCCTTTGAAACCAGTTTCAGTGAATGCCCCCTTCCAGCAGTGGGGGCTCGATTTTATCGGAGAAATACATCCCGCGTCCTTAGCACAGCATCGATGGATATTGACTGGGATAGATTACTTCACGAAATGGATCAAGGCCATCCCTGCCAGGCAAGCGACTGACGCGGTAATTATTCAATTCCTAGAAACAAATATTTTATCTCGTTTTGGCTGCCCATGTAAAATTGTGACAGATAATGCAGCCGCATTCAGATCAAAGAAAATGATCGATTTCTGTGACAAATACAACATTGTGCTAGGCCATTCAACAGCGTATTATCCACAAGGCAACAGCCTGGCAGAGTCATAAAATAAATCACTGGTGAATATAATTAAGAAAATTTTGGAGGCAAACAAAAGGAATTGGCACCGAAAGCTCATCAACGCACTGTGGGCAGACAGAGTTAGTTGTAAAACATCAATAGGTATGTCACCTTTTGAGCTAGTTTATGGTACTGATGTTGTCTTTCCTACTTCTCTTACAGTTCCAGTTATGATATTGTTACAAGAAGTTGGCAATGAAGATGATGACAACTAGCGTAGGATCAACCAGATGATTCACCTTCAACAAACAAGAGAAGAAGTGTCACAAAAAGCGAGTCAGTTGCAGGACAAGATTAAAAAGATCTATGACAAGAAGAAAAAAGTAGATAAATTTTAGCTGAATGATGTATTGTTGAAATGGGATGCAAGAAATGAATACAAAGGGAAGCACGGTAAGTTTGGCAACCTTTGGAAGGGACCATACAGAATTACAGCATATAGGGGACAAAATTCCTTCTTTCTTTCAGAAATGGATGGCCAGGATTGTCTAGGTGGAGCAGTAAATGGTAGGCTATTGAAGCACTACCATTGTTGAGGACTATGGATCAGAATCTATCTCATCATCATTGTATATACCATGTTTTTTAAATCAGAGTTCAAATACACAATCATTCAAGTTTGGGGCCCGAGGTGAAGGCTATAAAACTTGGATCATATGTGTATGGTTTGGCTTTATGTCAGTTTTCAGTCTTAATCTAGAGTCAGATTCAGTTTGCATTTGTGTCCGCTTTCAGTCTCTTGACTCCATGCCCAATGGATAAGGCTACTTGGTCTACGGTGTTCTTGGCACCTCCAAGGAGCTAACATCCCCATTGGAGCCAATGTTAGTGTTAGTCTAGTCATATTTCCATCAGTGATCAAAACTACTCTTTTGCATTTGCATATTAGGAGTCCCATAATAATAAATTTCACCATTCCGCTAGGTCATGGATTCATTGATGGTAGTAATTTTTTATCAGTTTTCCCTCATGAGGTACTTGCTGATTATCCTCTCTATGGTCTTCTGTCATCAGTCACTTCACTCTCAAATCATGTCAGTAGGTCATAGGATGGGTCTCATTAGTTTCTAGGGTCTCACCATGGTCAAATTAATGAGTCAAGTGTCAATAAATATCAGCAAGGTCATGAGGAAGCCAATAAATTCAAAGTCACTGCACTAGGAAGATCAAAGAGAACATTTTATTCGGCTTAATGTAATTTTCACCCCAAAACCATGTTTTGAGGTGAAAACATGATATTCTGCCTTTATTATTATTCATTATGTAATTCTATATCATCATATGTAATAAGTCACAATTCAGGAGCTGTTATCTCTGCAAAGTGATGTCCCTGCCTTCAGATAAGTTTTCCGCAGCATGTTCAGTGCCAAATCATCCTCCAAGTAGATCCATCAGAAAGAGCTTGGAAAGAGCTTTCCAACGATATACTACACTCTCAAAACAGACTTATGGATTGAAATTTATGCTTAAGGGAAGTAAAAGTCCCTATATCCTTATATACTCCCTATTTCCCATTTTTCCCTTTAAACTTTATATTATTAAATTTTTATATTTCTTTAATAAAATCCTTTCCCCCCCCCCCTTCCAAAATACATAGTCACATGATTAAAATCCAAAAATACTTATGCGATTAAACCACTTCCCCACCATTACCCCTAAACTTTAATATAAAGTCTATGCATATATATTCCCCACCGATCATAACCACTTCCCCACCATTCTTTGTAATAAAAATTAATAATAAATTTTTATATCATATAAACCCCGCTAACCCAAGTCCTTTCCATCGCAATCGCAACGTTTATTTGAGCGCCCCGATCACCCTTATCCAAAAGTTCTGATGCGATTGTATTACCCCTCCTCCGATGCATATCCGACCGTCGATTGCCCCCGTAGATCCGACGGCCCACACCTAATCAGGCCATCGCAATCGGCACTTCCATAAGCCCTCCTCTGATTGACCAATCATAAAAAACTCTGATGTGATTGATCGCAACTCCCGATCCGCTCCTCCGATTAATCCCGCCCGATTGCGATCCCGACTGTTGATCCGATTGATGATCATATGGCCCACAGCTAATTGGGCCATCGCAATCGGCGCTTCCATAATTCTCCCTCCGATAGAAACCTCCGATTGATCTCCCCACCGTTGATCTTTCCCCACTGATCTGACGGCTCAAACTTAATCGGGCCATCGGCATCGGCATTTCCCAAACGTGTTGCACTCCGCTCCGATTTCCAATTGCGATTGACCCTCTGGCCCACCATACACACTTCCGCCCGTATATAATAAAAAAGCTTTTCCCTTGGTTTAAAATCAAATTTTGGTTTTAATTCCTTTGTATAAAGGTTTCCCCCAATCGCATCGGAGCTTTTGGGTTATGTTCCACATATATCTTCCCCGTTCCTCCAATCTCGATTGCGATTGTTCTATCATATACCATGTTTTATATACTCCATTTTATATCATATCCCCTCCACTCCATTGACTTCGATCCCAATTGCGATGTGGGTCCCGCCTCTTTCCCTTCCCATTTCCCATTCAAAATACATTTTTCCCTTCACCGAGGCATAAATTCATTTCATTTTAGTTATTCCAAAGTATTTTATAAAATTCAGTTCTCTTCAAAGGAAGTAGTGGAAAGCAAAGTGACAGTCAAAGGCCGAGAGCTAAAATAAGAAAATATTGTTACAACAGCAGAAAAATAGTAAATTTGTTCATCGGATTACCTATTTTCTTTCATACAGCATAACAGCGAAAATCTCCAAGTGGTCAAATGCAATCCTGTCCCTTATTTTTAGGGGCAGATTGTTGTATTTCTTTTCTATGATTGTACTTCAGCTGTTAGAACAGCTCCCTTTTCTGTGGATCTATGTTCCCACATTTCAGCCTATTTATTGTAATTGTAAATTTTTGGAAGAACATCTCTGCGCTACATTGTACAGTTTGACAGGAATTAATATGAGATGCAGCTCTGATTTGTGGGATCCATGTGGTATGAGATTTAGCATTTGTTTTTCTTCTTTGTTTCACATGTGAATTGTTATGTGTTCCATTCATCCATAAGCATTTCCTTTGAATGCTTTCAAGATAGAAAGGTAGAATCCATTTTATATGCTCTACCTTGGGAAATCATTCATGGTCTGTGTTTTTTTTTTTCTTTTGTTTGAAAAGTATCCATTTAACTGTGCCCTTTTCAGCTCCTCACCAATCTGTCAATCCCATCCCTATTTAGTTTTATTTGCTAAGTTTCCTGCCTATCTTGCCCCATGAAATACCATGTGTCCTGATTTAATTCCGGATTTCAATTGTCCCTTTTATCCCACACATCCCTGAAATTCATTCATCATTTTATTAAACCCTTTTCCATCATTTTATCTAGCCTAATATCAGTCCATTTATTGTGTTCCATTGAATATTCTTTCACGAAGAGAGCCCTCTCCTGTCCTTGTAGGGCTAGCTACAAGGCTGAGCGTGGTTTAGTTTGTTACCTTGTTTTGCCTTTTTAGCCTGGGGTCCAATTCAGGTGCTAACACCTTCTTCAAATATAATGTGACCTAGAAGCTTTCCTTCTTCAAGACCAAATAATGATTTCTTTTTATTCAGAGGTAGACTGAACCTTTTGCACTTTTCAAAAACTCTTCTCAAATGGGCCAAATTTTCTTCATCAGTTTTTGAATATACTTCAATATCATCAAGGTAGATCGTATGAGTTATGATAATATCATCTCTATCCTATGTAGATCTTTATCTGCTGAAAAATTAATATCATAATTATGGGGAGGTTCCTTCGTGCACATTTTCTCTTTAATGGAGAAGTTTTCTTCACAGTCTAGGTCCAAATTGGAATCTTCAAACTAACCCTTAGATTGCAAGAAATTTTCAATCTATTTGTCATCTCCAAAGACTTTTCAATATCTCATATTGTCAGGAACTGTTGGGCAGTGTTTAACCTACACTATATATTGTTTGTTAGGATGAGGTAATTGACAAGTGCTAGCTGAAAATGCTAACCCATTAGCCAGGCTATTCTGATTTCTTGGAACTGCAACAAGGTCATATTCTTCAAATGCTTTTAGGAGGTCAAGGGCAGCATTCTGGTATGCTCTCAATCTGGGATGTTTGGCTGAATATTCTCTTGATTTGTTTAATGATCAGCTCAGAATCCCCATGAATAGAGATTCTTTTGGCTCCTAATTTCTTCAATAGTTGTAAACCCAAAAGGAGTGCCTCATATTCTGATATATTTTTGGTACACTGGCAGTTTAGTTTGTAAGAATTCCCTTCTATGTGGTTATTGTTAGCCACCAATAAAATTTGTCATATAAAATGGTGGCTAAAACATTTTTGGAGCCTTCAAGGAACAATTTTTATTGTAAAAAATGTTATCTCTTGAAGACTCATGAAGAAATCATACCCTTTGTCTAAATATTCACTGTTGTTTCCATTTTTTAACTCAGATATTCTGTTGATTCCATAGAGAAAAGAGTGCTGCAAAAACCATTTTTCCCCTTCCCCCCACCTCAAAACTAACCTTCATTTTATTCCCTTTTTCCCCATCATTTTCCTCTATTTTTCATCCATTCCCCTTTTTTCTTCATAGAATTCACCTTACAGAATTTAAAATTCCTTTTTTAACTCTACCGAAACCCCCAAATCCATCAAAAAACTCTGAAAATTTCATAAAAAATAAGTTTTTTCACTAAGGGTTTAAGCCCCCTTGGGCTAAGTCCTAAAACCACTTCCCCACATATGCCCGTGCCCTAAGACCAAGCGCTAAGCCTTTCGGTGCTTATCGCATCGGAAAAAACAGAGCACGCAAGTCTTTTTGTTAAGTGGAAGCCTCCGATTCAATTAAGCCCTTTGTACACAACCCCCGATCTTATATCGCCTCATATAACCCTTGTTCCCGCAATCAGGTGCTAAAACATTGAAATAATCCATTCCCGATTGTCATTTTCCTTTGTAAATCACAAAACCCACTTTTTCCTAAGTTTGGTCTAAACGCGCCCAAAAAAAAAAATTTAATGTAAAATGGGTAGATTGAAAAGCCCCGCATCAAAAGTTCTGATGTGATTGAGCCCCATTATATAAACCCCACTCTCCACTTCACTCCATATAACTTGCGCCCGGGACCAAGAGTTAAAAGTCCTGAAGCACCAATCGCATCGCAAATTTCCAAATGGGTAGATTGAAAGAGCGAACCCAACCTTCCGATGCGATTGGCCCATATATATATAAGCCTTGGTCCTATCACACTCGATATAAACCACGGGCCCCGCAAACGAGTGCCAAGCCATATCATATATATATCCCGCCCCAACCATAAAACCTTTGATTTTTATAAAAACTTTGGGTTTTTATGTATTATAAGGTTTTCCGCCTGTTTCATCTTTGAGATATTCTCTGTTGTTGATCTT
Organism: Pinus albicaulis; assembly: GCA_034641835.2. Taxonomy (NCBI): domain Eukaryota; kingdom Viridiplantae; phylum Streptophyta; class Pinopsida; order Pinales; family Pinaceae; genus Pinus; species Pinus albicaulis. Next base: position 1,476,348,861 of record CM076580.1, read on the forward strand.
GAGCCGATCAAACGGCCCGCGCTACATCGCATCGCAAATTTTTCATCGAGCGCATTTTATTTCCCTTCCTGATTAACTTCCTCTAATCAATCGAGAGCCATTGATCTCCTTCTCGCCTTCCCAGATCTAACGGCCCACATTTTCTCTAATTATTAACCTTTCCCCGCCTTTGAACCCCTCTAATGTATTTCCCACCGTCGATCTGATCTGCAGAACTATGGTCAGCGCTCAATCGCATCGGTGCTGTGAAAATTCTTCCCCCCGCCGATCGAATGCCTCCGATTGCATCTGGACCATCCACGTGTCCAGATCGGACGGTCCAGATCGCATTTCCTGACTTTGGTTAAAAACATGCAGCCTCGCTCATAATTTTTTTTGGCCAATCACAGTCATTGATCTCTACAGATCAACGGTCCTTCTTCATCCTTTCTTCGTCTGTATATTATTTCATTTTAGCCCCAGATTCAATCCTGGTCGTCGATCTTCTACATCCAATAGCCCAGATTGAAACCGCCCATTCTCTTTCCACTCGCGCATCTTTCCAAATTCACGCTTGCTCTCTGCCGTTAGATCTGAGACCCCAGATCTAACGGTCGGTATCTCATATCGCGTAACTTTCAGCGCGAAGGTTAAATTCCTAAAGGTCGTGCAATATAAGCTATTTTTCGAGGCCACGTGTCGGGCGGGAATGCATATCGTGTTCAAAAAGGCTAAACTGCCTCCCCGCCCTTTCGCCACGTGAAAACAACTGTTTTACCTCCCGAAACCGCTTTCCTTCTTTTCCTTTGTAAATCATCGCATGCCTCCTCAACCGTTGATCTTTATGAGCCAATCTCATCTGACGGCTCACATTCCTCCCAAATCCCATTTGGTGTTTAAATTCATTTTTTCCTCTGCCTAAGGTTTTTAACCTTATTTCTTTATATTTTCGCCATTTCTCTGTAAAGTGACTCCTTCGCTTTATTTCCTCTCGATTAATCCTGACCGTCGAATCTCTGTAGATCGATGGATCTGACTTAAAAGCTCCCTCTACTCTCCTTTTGACCTCCTCTAACAGATCTCCACCGTTGGATGTTACCATCCAACGGCCACGCTCCTTCCCCACAACCTCTGAAGCAGTTTACCCAATAACGCAGGATTTTATTAATCTTTATTGTTTTTTGCAGGTGTTTGATGGTTTTTCCATTATATTGAAGAAAGGCCAAATGTTGGGAATGACGATTCCCATGCCTTTGATTCATCAAAGGGAAACCATTCACAGGGTTCCACGCCACATTTCATCGATGCTTCATGGGCATGGATGCCATACGGACCCTGTGCCACCCTACACATCAACAAGACACAGAGAATCAAATCAAGACAAAGAGTATCAGTGTCGAAGACAAAAACACAGCAGAACTGAAGATTGAAGATGAATTCCATAGTTTAATTGATTACGGCTAAGATTAATTATCAAAAGCCTAATCCATTAAATTAAAATAGAATTAAAGACAAATCAAAAGATCAACAAATAGAAAAGGCCTCCACTATCACAGCAGAGGCCAATTTATTCCTCTCAGCTACCACAAAACCACTTATTGCCTCAAAGTGTTCAAACAGACACCGAAGTTATTGATCAGAAAGAAAATATTTGCCTCAGCGCAACCAAAGAATAAACTCTGCCAAAGGAACTTAATGCAAAATATCAGCAGAGTTATTACAAAATAAAACAGAGCCTTAAAGTCAACAAAAGCTCCCACCGAGCTTAAATCTTAAATTTAAAACAATTAATACAGACAAACATCTGTAAACTTCTCCATCGAGCCCCTCAAAGGCCGAGAAGTCTTAAATATGTATTAATTGACCTGGGAGATCTTTTATCCCCTCCCACCTCCTCATTCCTTCTATAAATACTTCTGTAGAAGACGATAAAATGTTGGTTGTTGAACTTTGAAATATACTTGAGCTTGAGACTTCTACTTGTAAATAGTGTTCACGGGCTCTTGAAGCTCTGCTTGTGATAGAATAGTTAGTCTGGGAAGTGTAGATGATTGCTAAACTAAAACATTGGACTTAAAGCTGTAACTAGTTTGGAGCATCAATACAAGATTATTTATGGGATCCTGGTCTATGTCAACAGTGATGTTTTTCTTATTGTAAATATTTATTTTATTTATGTTTCCACTTTGTCCATTTTCTCTGATAAAGAACATCAAGCATAGAGTTATGATTTACTGTATATCAGTACCCTTCTCTGACTGATAAGCTTTATCTAAATGTTTTCTTCCAAATTGTGTTGTTTACGAATGATTTAATTCAGTTAAAGCAGTTAGGAATGTTGGCATTCCCTCGTCCTACTGTCTTAGCTAATTATTATTCTTGAATGTTATTTTTAGTTTATGTTAAGTAGAGATGAACTAAGGAAGATATGATGAGCCCTAGTCCTAGTTTTATCCCCAAAAACTATCTGAAAGTTTCCCTAAGAGTGTGTTGAAAGCTGGCTAGTTTCAAAGTACTTACCAGATCTTAGACCATTCTTTGTTATCTTTGTGTTTGTCTTGAAATTTTACCAAGTAAAGCAGAGCTAGGAGAGGTTTGTGGTGAGCCCTGCCTGCTAGTTTCTTCTCCAACAGTTGCTTTTAAGTTTCCCTTTGTGTTTTAAATGTTTTCTATTGAAAGTGTATCAAAGGTTGGATAGTTTTGAAGTTCTTACCAGATCCTGGATTACTTTTATGTTATTCTTAAGTGTATGTCAAAAGCTGGCTAGTTTCAAAGTACTTACCAGATCTTGGGCTGCTCTTTGTTCTTCATCTGTTTAATTCCCCTTCTTGTTGTATCATTTCATTCCATAAATCAAACTTAAAGAGATCCTTAGACATAGATGAATTTCCCCATGGACCACTCTTGCCCCTTGTTGTTTCAATTAAACCCTATTATGACTCCATAGCCCAATGGACTAAAACCTACAATTATCTATCTTTTCGGTCGAAGCTTGTTCTGATTGCTTGCAACTTCACACCTTTGAAACTCTTTGCACTTAGAACTTTCCTCTCAAACAATAATCATGCTCAACCATCCAAAACAAAACAAAACCCTCGGACTTCATAACTAGCCTAATATCATTACCCATACCTTAAAGATAAATCCATCTTTGCACTTATTGGAGAGATCCCTCTCCAAATTCAGGAGGGCTAGATCCTAGAATCCCAAAGTGGTTGAAATGATGTTCTCCCTGCAGTCGGACTTTTTCCAATCTTGCTGATTATAGGGTTCCAACATTTTTGGCGACTCCGCTGGGGATCTTGAGTTATTTTCTTGTTGAATACTTTAAATATCTCATAAACCCCTTTACTCACTAAACGTTTGGCATATTGGCCAGTTGAGCCACCACCCAACATTTCTGGTGACTCTGTTGGGGACTTGAGTCGAATTTTCATCTTAGGTTCCCTTAAACACTTCATAAAACCTTGTGAGTAAAAAGAAGCCTTTTCAAGCACTACCAAGTAACGGTAATCATGATGAAACTTGTTTGAATGAGTGACAAACTAGGAAAACCCTAGGATTCTCATAAGATTTTATCTAACCTTGAAAGATCAGCTGGCTTAGCCATAAGAGTAGATTGTTTTTGTCTCATAACCGTAGCTAAGTTTTGAAACAAATTTAGGACGCTCTTAACAACCAATAGGACTAAAAAATAACTCAGAAAACACAAAAATATTTCATATTAGTATTCAATAAACATGGTGGTGGACCATAACACCTTTTACCTCTGAAAAGAGTTAAAAACTTCCACTTGGCGACTCCACAATCCTTAACAGACCTTAAGACTCCACTGGGAAGAACCATTATCATTATAATATCATTCAAACTTAGTTAGAGGATTTTAGGATTAAAATTTTCTTGTTTGAAAGATCATTTAACCTCTTAAAGATTGACATATCTGGTTAAACTGTTCTTGTTTAGTTGGGTCTGAAAAACACAGCATAGTGGCTCCTAAAAAGATTCATACTAGAGCCCACTCTAACCCAAATTCACCTGAGATAGTTGATAACCCTGAAAGTATCCTTAGGAAGTCTCCTAAGATTAAATTTTCAATTGTTTTCAGATCACCCTTGAGAGCTAATTAAGTTCCTGAAAACCTTGCAGCTCTACAAGAAACACATGGTGGTGGAACCATAAAACATTTTACTTCCTTACGAGCTAAAAATTTTCCACCTGGGGACTCCACACTTTGAAACTCCCAAAAGACCAAATGACTCCACTGGTAGAAGACCTTGAACTGATTGAACAAACATAGTGACCTCTTTTTCTGATTTACAAACATGGATTTAGATATAGACCCAGATGACAAACATATGATCATGATGGAAAAGTTGATGTACATGCTTGGAAGAAGGGTGGATAGGTTTATGGCTAATTTAAATGTTGGTGATCCAGAAAATCATATGCCTTTCCCTGAGCAAACACAAACTCTACCACTACAAGACATGTATGATGAACATGATTACAGACAAAATAATCAAGGAAAATTTCTAATCATGATGGAAAAGATGATGCATATGCTTGGGAAAATAATGGATAGGTTGATGGCTAATATGAAAATGGATGATCTAGAGCGAGCTATGCTTTCCCTTGATCAAACACAAGCCCAATCACCTCAAGATCAAGACAGTTACCAAGCTATGAATTATGATCAACACCTTATAGAAAATTATGAGCAAACTTATAAAGAAAGCAATAAAGAAGGCTGTCAAGAAATTTTTGATTGCCTTCCTATATCTTGTACTATGCCAATAGGAGATCTTCACAATCAAATTTCGAATACTAATAGTGAGTAGTGCTTTGAGGAAATGACAGAAAATCCTCAAATTTTTCCTGCAAGCACAAGTCAAGATCCCCTAGAAGAGGCTCAAGAGAACATCCAGCCTCAAAATCAGCGTTTACAAGAGACAGAGAACCATTGTACTTCTGTTCAAAAGGACATAGAAATATTTTCCTCGTTGACAGAAGAAGAGATAGATCGACCATTAATAAACAGTCAATCTCTGAAACTTATTGCAAAACAAATACTCTTGCTCATTCACGAAGAGAACTATGTTGTAAAGATGCAGAGAGTTCTTTTGTTGGTCATAAAATACAGGGCAGCTCTTCTTCTATTTATACTCAAAGAAAAATATCTCCTTTGACAGAAGAACGAATTGATCAAATACTAAGAAAACAGCTACCCTCCAAACCATCATCTAAACCAAACATTCATGAACATGGTGCCTATTCTACAGAACAATCCAATGGCACTCGAGACAAAGAGGATAGTAAAGAAATCAATGATAATAATGAAACTAGTCCTCTTCAGAATATGAATTTTGATGGGTTATGTACTAAAACTAATGCAGGTGCAGGAATATGGCTTTACAATACAGGAAACAATTATTCTGAAGCCTATTCATACAAACTAAATTTTCAATGCACAACTGACATAGTATAATATGAGGCACTTCTCTTAGGGCTACACTTATTGAAAAAACTAGGAGCCCAGAAGATAACAGTTCACGGAAATGCAGAATTGGTAATTAGGCAAGTGAAAGAAGAATGCATGGTTGAACATCCCAGACTTAAAGCCTACAAGGATGATACCATAGATTTATTAAAATCTTTTAAATATTTCCAACTTTTCCTTGTTCCTAAAGACCAAAACAGTTTTGCTAATGGATTACCCCTTGTGGCTAGTACATGTCTAAGACCTTGGGAGAGCAAACAATATACAATTCAAGAAAAATTCAGACCAGTTGTCCCAAAAAATAAAATATACTAGCAAAACTTTGAAGGAGAAAAAAAAATAGCAGACCATCCTACTGAGGATATACTTTCTTTTCAAGAAGAGACTTCTCCATTCAATAATGTTAATCTGCCATTTGAAGGACCTGAATTTATATCAGAAGTAAGCATAGATTTAAAGAAAGAATACATTTCACTGTTTACTATTTTACAGGTTAAGGATGATGATACTTCCAAGCCACATACTGACAATGCAGTCCTCAAAGTTGAAGTCTTCGAAACACACAATCTACCAGACATGGAGAGCCGAAAAAAAGAGAACCTTCATCTTTTCTTTGTTGATCCTTTGGAAAAGTGTGTGGAAGTCCCAACCGGCTCAAATTGTCAAGCATGGATCCTTTGCAAGAGCCAAAGACATGAAAAGTTGTCACCTCTTGTGATAGTCTTGATTTTGAAGATTAATCTTCAAAATGTACTATGGATACCTCTAACAAGTAGCCAGAGTTTCTTCTTCTTTATGACATTACTCAACTGGCTACATTGGCACTTTTGTATCATATGAAGATGTAAATACTCCATGTTAGAATAGGTTAGATAGGAATGTCAATATAGCTCAGTTTTAAGAATTTAGATAGTTTTTGATTTTTTGTCTCCGAAGAAAAATCAAAAATACAAAAATACAAGAACAACAAAAAGAGAAAAGAGGGAAGATTGCAAAAATAAGAAAGGTATAGCCCCATACCAAAAAAGAGAAACAAAATCTGAAAGTGTGCAAACTTAAATGCCACTCTTGAAAAACACACTCCTAGTTAGTCATACAGCCTAATCATGACTAATTAGTTTTAAATTTACTGCTCATAGGTTAGTGAATTCAATTTGTCAAACAGCTTAATCTTAGCGTATCAGTTAGGAAGATTAGGATAGAAATTGAAGGTTCAAATATGCTCAAAATCTGAACCTAAGTTTCCAAACAAGAATGAATCAAATCTGTTTAAATCCCTAGGTCAAAACAGAGGTAAAAACTGGTTCTAATCAGCTCAAAATCTGAACCAGTCAACAAAGGAAAATTAGCTCATACAAAAGCAAAAACAGAGCTGAAAAAGATGAAGGAAGTGCTTTGAAATTTCACATCTTAATCCTTCCATTTTTAAATTTTATTTTATGCAAAATAATATCTCTGTGCAACTTGTTTTTTATGCCATAGATCAGCATCAAGTTAGACTATTCAATCCTGACTTGTATGCTTTTTAATTTCTGTTGTAAAATTTAGAGAATAAAATTTTTTTAGATTGTTTAATCCTAATAGATTGGTAGATTAGGTAGAGAAGCATATGAACTAAACTGTTTAATCTGAGTTCATGGAGAAATAAGGAGTAGAATTAGATTATTTTTATGCTTTCAAAAGAATAAAATGTTGAGAAAAGAGTTTGCCAATCCAAGTGCACTCTAAAGAAGAAAAAATGTTAGATCAGTGGGATTGGGTAGGTAGAAATCTTGTATTGATGAAGTTCCATTGTTTTCCATGGCTGCTGACATTTTTCAGAACAAAGAAGATCATCCAAGTAAAGAAAGACAGCCCAATGGATGAGGCACTGATCAGCCTCCCAGAGAATGCAAGTCTGAAATTCTTGATGCCTTCAAGAAGGCACCATCCCCAAGTGGAGCCACTGTTAGCCACAAATAAAATTTGTCATATCAAGTGGTGGCTAAAAAAATTTTAGAGCCTTCAAGGAACAAGTTTTATTGTAAAAAAAATTATCTCTTGAAGACTCATGAATACATCATACCCTTTGTCTAAATATTCACTGCTATTTCCATTTTTTAACTCATAAATTCTGTTGATTCCATAGAGAAAAGACTGCTACAAAAACCATTTTCCCCTTCTCCCCACCTCAAAAATAACCTTCATTTTATTCCCTTTCTCCCCATCATTTTCCTCTATTTTTCATCCTTTCCCATTTTTTCTTCATAAAATCCACCTTACGAAGTTTAAAATTCCTTTTTTAACTCTGTCAAAACCCCCAAATCCATCAAAAAACTCTGAAATTTTCATAAAAAATAATTTTTTTCACTAAGGGTTTAAGCCCCCTTGGGCTAAGTCCTAAAACCACTTCCCCACATATTCCCGTGTCCTAAGACCAAGCGCTAAGCTTTTCGGTGCTTATCGCATCGGAAAAAATAAAGCGCGGAAGTCTTTTTGTTAAGTGGAAGCCTCTGATGCGATTAAGCCCTTTGTACACAACCCCCGATCCTATTATCGCCTCATATAACCCTTGTGCCCACAATCGAGCACTAAAACATTGAAATAATCCATTCTCGATTGTCATTTTCCTTTGTAAATCAAAAAACCCACTATTTCCTAAGTTTGGTCTAAACGCGCCCAAACAATGTTTTTTAATGTAAAATGGGTAGATTGAAAAGCCTCGCATCAAAAGTTCCGATGCGATTGAGCCCCATTATATAAACCCCGCTCTCCGCTTCACTCCATATAACTTGTGCCTGGGACCAAGAGTTAAAAGTCCCGAAGCACCAATCGCATCGCAAATTTCCAAATGGGTAGATTGAAAGAGCGGGCCCAACCTTCCGATGCTCTTGGCCCGTATATATATAAGCCCTGGGTCTATCGCACTCCATATAAACCACGGGCCCTGCAGACGGGCGCCAAGCCATATCATATATATATCCCGCCCCAACCATAAAACCTTTGCTTTTTATAAAAACTTTGGGTTTTTATGTATTATAAGGTTTTCCGCCTGTTTCATATCTGAGATATTCTCCGTCGTTGATCTTGAGCCGATCAAACGGCCCGCGCTACATCGCATCGCAAAGTTTTCATCGGGCGCATTTTATTTCCCTTCCCGATTAATTTCCCCCAATCAATCGAGAGCCGTTGATCTCCTCCCCGCCTTCCCGGATCTAACGGCCCACATTTGCTCCGATTATTAACCTTTCCTTGTCTTTGAACGCCTCCGATTTATTTCCCACCGTCAATCTGATCTGCAGATCTACGGTCAGTGCTCAATCGCATCGGCGTTGTGCAAATTCTTCCCCCCGCCGATCGAATGCCTCTGATTTCATCTGGACCGTCCACGTGTCCAGATCGGACGGTCCAGATCGCATTTCCCGAATTTGGTTAAAAACATGCAACCCCGCTCATAATTTTTTTCGGCCAATCACAGCCGTTGATCTCTGCAGATCAACGGTCCTTCTTCATCCTTTCTCTGCCTGTATATTATTTCATTTTAGCCCCAGATTCAATCCTGGCCATCGATCTTCTACATCCAACAGCCCAGATTGAAACCGCCCATTCTCTTTCCACCCGCGCATCTTTCCAAATTTGCGCTCGCTCTCTGCCGTCAGATCTGAGACCCCAGATCTAATGGCCGGTATCTCATGTCACGTAACTTTCAGCGCGAAGGTTAAATTCCCAAAGGTCGCGCGATATAAGATGTTTTTCGAGGCCACGTGTCAGGCGGGAATGCATATCGCATTCAAAAAGGAAAAACCACCTCCCCGCCCTTTCGCCATGCAAAAACAACTGTTTTACCTCCTGAAACCGCTTTCCCTCTTTTCCTTTGTAAATCATCGCGCGCCTCCTCAATCGTTGATCTTTATGATCCAATCTCATCCGATGGCTCACATTCCTCTCGAAACCCATTTGGTGTTTAAATTCATTTTTTCCTCCGCCTAAGGTTTTTAATCTTATTTCTTTATATTTTCGCCATTTCTCTCTAAAGTGACTCCTTCGCTTTATTTCCTCCTGATTAATCCTGACCGTCAAATCTTTGCAGGTCGACAGATCCAAATTAAAAGCTCCCTCTTCTCTCCTTTTGACCTCCTCTAACAGATCTCCACCATTGGATGTTACCATCCAATGGCCACACTCCTTCCCCACAACCTCTGAAGCGGTTTACCCAATAACGCAGGATTTTATTAATCTTAATTGTTTTTTGTAGGTGTTTGATGGTTTTTCCATTATATTGGAGAAAGGCCAAAGGCTGGGAATGACGATTCCCATGCCTTTGATTCATCAAAGGGAATCCATTCATAGGGTTCCACGCCAAGTTTTATCAATGCTTCATGGGCATGGATGCCATACGGACCCTGTGCGGCCTTGCACATCAACAAGACACAGAGAATCAAATCAAGACAAAGAGTATTAGTGTCGAAGACAAAAACACAGCAGAACTGAAGATTGAAGACGAATTCCATAGTTTAATTTATTATGGCTAAGATTGATTATCAAAAGCCTAATCCATTAAATTAAAACAGAATTAAAGACAAAGCAAAAGATCAACAGACAGAAAAGGCCTCCACCGTCACAACAGAGGCCAATTGATTCCTCTCAGCTACCAGAAAGCCACCTGTTGCCTCAAAGCGTTCAAACAGAGGCCGAAGTTATTGATTAGAAAGAAAATATTTTCCTCAGCGTAGCCGAAGAATAAACTCTGCCAAAGGACTTTAATGCAAAATATCAGCAGAGTTATTACAACATAAAACAAAGCCTTAAAGTCAACAAAAGATCCCACCGAGCCTAAATCTTAAATGTAAAACAATTAATACAAAAAAACATCTGTAAACTTCTCCATCAAGCCCCTCAAAGGCCGAGAAGTCTCAAATCTATATTAATTGACCTGGGAGATATTTTATCCCCTCCCACCTCCTCATTCCTTCCATAAATACTTTTGTAGAAAATGAGAAAATGTTGGTTGCTGAACTTTGAAATATACTTGAGCTTGAGTCTTCTACTTGTAAATAGTGTTCACGGGCTCTTGAAGCTCTGCTTGTGATAGAATAGTTATTCTGGGAAGTGTAGATGATTGCTAAACTGAAACATTGGACTTAATGTTGTAACTAGTTTGGAGCATCAATACAAGCTGATTTATGGGATCCTGGTCTATGTCAATGGTGATGTTTTTCTTATTGTAAATCGTCATTTTATTTCTGTTTCCACTTTTTCCATTTTCTCTGATAAAGAACATCAAGCATAGAGTTAGGATTTACTGTATATCAGTACCCTTCTCTGACTAATAAGCTTTATCTAAATTTTTTCTTCCAAATTGTGTTGTTTAGGAATGATTTAATTCAGTTCAAGCAGTTGGGAATGCTGGTGTTCCCTCGTCCTACTGTCTTAGCTAATTGTTATTCTTGAATGTTATTTTCAGTTTATGTTAAGTAGAGATGAACTAATGAAGATATGGTGAGCCCTGGTCCTAGTTTTATCACCAAAAACTGTCTAAACTGTCTGAAAGTTTCCCTAGCAGTGTGTTGAAAGCTGGCTAGTTTCAAAGTACTTACCAGATCTTAGACAATTCTTTGTTATCTTTGTGTTTTTCTTGAAATTTTACCAAGTAAAGTAGAGCTAGGAGAGGTTTGTGGTGAGCCCTGCCCGCTAGTTTCTTCTCCAACAGTTGTTTTTAAGTTTCCCTTTTTGTTTTAAATGTTTTCTATTGAAAGTGTATCAAAGGTTGACTAGTTTCAAAGTACTTACCAGATCCTGGATTACTTTTATGTTATTCTTAAGTGTATGTCAAAATATGGCTAGTTTCAAAGTACTTACCAGATCTTGGGCTGCTCTTTGTTCTTCATCTGTTTAATTCCCCTTCTTTTTGTATCATTTCATTCCATAAATCAAACTTAAAAAGATCCTTAGACGTAGATGACTTTCCCCATGGACCACTCTTTCCCCTTGTTGTTTCAATTAAACCCTATTATGACTCCATAGCCCAATGGACTAAAACCTGCAATTATCTATCTTTTTGGCTGAAGCTTGTTCTGATTGCTTGCAACTTCACACCTTTGAAACTCTTTGCACTTAGAACTTTCCTCTCAAACAATAATCATGCTCAACCATCCAAAACAAAACAAAACCCTCGGACTTCATAACTAGCCTAATATCATTACCCATACCTTAAAGATAAATCCATCTTTGCACTTATTGGAGAGATCCCTCTCCGGATTCAGGAGGGCTAGATCCTAGAATCCCAAAGTGGTTGAAAAAATGTTCAACCTGCAGTCGGAATTTTTCCAATCTTGCTGATTACAGGGTGCCAACAGTTATCTTCAGTATTGCATACCCACACTCCTGCTCCTGAGCCAACTTTTCCACAAGAACCATCAAAACTCATGTTCCAAAAAGGTTCAGGTTCAAACTTGTGTTGCACAATTTCCATTTGGTGTGATTGTTCTCTCTTCTGGTCTTCTTCTTCTCCAGCTATTTTTTCATTAATATTTTCATCATTGTAAATAATAAATTAATCAAGGTCAGAATGGATAGAGTACATGGGGTAGTTATGAGGATTTTCTTGACTGCTCACCATGTATTTCATTAGAGTCTCCCTATATAATCTCCTTTGTTGGCCAAAAACTGGTATGGTAGCATAAGTGATATCCATTTGGAGGGTGCCTTGAAGCTTGGATCCCCATGAGCATGATAAAAGCATACCATATTTAGGAGGGATGCCAGCCACCACTATGTCCATCACTAGACTCTTGGCTAGTATCTGGGCTAAAGTAATACAAAGATATTTAATGAGGCCTAGACATTTAACTTTGCTGGAGTCAAATGAGTACAGGTCTTTGTAGGATCTAGTTATCTCCAGGCCAAGTCTCTCCATAATTTCCTTTGGCATGAGATTTTGAGATGCACTTGAGTCTATCATGGCATCATGTAGGATTTTATCATGAACATTCAAACTGATATAAAATGGGGGAGCACCTCCCTCCTAGAATTTACTCTTTACTTCTGGCCCAAACAAAATTTCAGGTTTGTCATCATTTAGATTGACAGTATCAGTAATTTCTCCTATGTTTAGCGCTTTTAGGACTTGGGACCTATATACATCCAGGTTCACCAATTCAGTGAGAGGGACAGAGATTTTTATTTTGTCAATTTCATTCTCAATGTTGAATGGTGTCTTTGTTTTTGGTAGATTTGAATCATTCTTATCAAGCATTATTTTTGCAGCAACTTCATATTGTTGACTTGTATTAGGGATATCAGCTGGAATATTTTTGCTAGGGCTGACCACTGGTCTACTAGTGCTGCTTTCTAGATCATTATTTCCTAGGATTTTAGCAATTTTCTTTGAACTCTCTGCTATTTTCTTGGGATCAACTTCAAGGGCCTTCTTAGCAGAGTTTTCAGAAATTCTCTCTTGGGAATATCTGAATTTTTCTTGCTTCGGAGGTTATATTGTCTATGCACTTCCATGATGGCATTCTAGAACCCTTGTTTATAATATTCAGACTCTTCAAATTCTACTTTAGTTTGAGTCAAAGAAAATAAATCTTGTTCTTCTTCGGTGAGGAAACAAGTATCTTCATTATTAATTCCCATTATATTAATTTGAGTTTCTTCTAGTTCTTCAACCACCCCCTCATCTTCATCAGCATAATTTTCTTGGAATGGAGGCCTAATTTTCTGGTCAGGTCCTCTCTATTCTCTTTGTCTTATTTGAGGGGGTTTTCTTCTAAAGTTTTGGTTTCTATTTTTAGAAGCTGACTTATTTTCCTTAGGGACAACTCTCTCATTCAGGTTGATCCTCTCCATCATCCTCTCCATGGTTCTAACCAGGCTATCAATATTAGCATCAGATGTGGAGGCTACAGGATCTTCCCTAATAGTGACTCTCTTCTCATTTCTAATTCAAGCCCTTTTTCAAATTAGACTTGCTTCCAAACTTACTACACCCCTCTCCATGTCTTCTAATGTAGGAGGATCTCTTTCTCTCAGCTGATAAGCCATCTCTTTTGTTCAAAACCATCTGGAAATTTCATTCGAGCTAAACCTTGTGGGGGCTTCATGTGAGGAGGGAGGGCGTTGTATACACTATTGAACCTGGTGCAGTAATCTTGGACTCTCTCCAAGATTTCTCTTGATGTTTTCATATTCTGACAAGATTTGGAAAGGATTTTTCTTAAATTCCCATTTATTTATGAATAGCTGGTGAAGGGAAGGGAGGTCATTGAAATTATTTAGGGTCAATCCTTTAAACCATTTTTTTACTTCTCCCCCTAAACTTTGAGCAAACATTCTCAATTTGGTCATTTCATCCTCTATCTCTTGGTAGTCAAAAGATTCATTCATTTTTTCCACATGTTTTTGAGCAGTTTCAGGACCAGTTCCATCAAAATGTGGGATTTTGTATTGATAATCATGTGTCATAGGCACCACAGGTTGTGGTATAACTAATGGAGCATACCAGGCTGCTATGATTGGTGGTGGGGGAACCCAAGGGGGTTTAATAAAATGAGGGTTGATAAAGGGAGGTGGAGGGTTAAATGTAGGAATGTGGAGAGTGGGTGTATGAGTGGAGTTAGAGGCACTCTGGTGGGAAAGGATTAAGGAAATGGTAGGAGCTGCAGATACACTTGAGAAATTTGACTAAGGATGAGAAGACTTGGAGATAACAGAAGGAGTTGTTGTAGTTGAAGCAGATAATTCTACAGACTTTTGAAGATAAGCATCATCAGTAGCTGACGTAAGCTCTGTTACCAGACCTTGAAGGGAGTCAAAGTGTTGGAGAAACTAAAATTCAGTTTGAATGGAGGTAGAGGCTTCCCCAATAAGACTTTGCTATAATATGGATGGGTCAAAAACTATATAGGCTATCCAATTCTTGGATTTGGTCCTGAATAGGCTTTGCTCAAAGTGTAAGTCGAACTAGATATCCTGTAAGGTTGCAAGGTTTTCAGAGAAGTCTTTCTTTGTAAAGAGGCTTGATAATAGTTGGACTCTGAGATCTGGGAGTTTTTCTCAGGATTTTCTCTAGATTTTCAACTATTGCAGGTGGATTTGGGGAAGGATAGGATCTGGTAAAGATTCTTCGGGAAGCCAGAATTTATACACAAGGCACAAATAGGCTGGATATTTTTACAAAAACTAATCTTTATAAAATACTTAAATCACACAGTATTTCGACTGTGGTTTATGAGTTCTGATGAAATATTAATCTCTTTCAGTAAGTCCCCAGTATGGTCGCCATTATTTTATCACTTTTTAATTTGTAAGATTGGAAAGAACAAATGACAGAGGACAATATCAAACCACTTTGGGGTCCAGGACCTAGCCTTCGTAGACTCAGAGAGGGCTCTCTCTGCTTTTTTTATTTATCTTGATAATTCTAAATGTTGATATTAGGTTAGTTACGTTGATGGAGAAAACTGGTTATTTTGATTGAATTTATTAATTGGATGAGCAGGTCTACATAAGCTAATCCATTGGGCTATGGAGTCAAAAGGTTGGAATGGCGCATCAACATTCAGGAGCATCACAGGGCAAGCTAACTGTGCTAAATGGATCTTTAAAGAAGTATGAATTATGAGGTGAAAGAAATAGTAAGGCTCAATAGTGACTAAAGAGAAGTTAAGAATTATTTAATCAGACTTCAGTAGACAATATTCAGATTGTAAATGCAGACAGAATTAAGGTGTTCCGACAACAAATCTTAATCTAAAATTTATAATTTGCAATTAGATGAACAGATGCACAGTGAAGAAAACAACAGAAACATTTAAACAAAGAAATATCACATCGCCATTTTAACACAGCTCAAGAATCCTGTAAATGGTCTTTTATTATTGATGTCCAGCTCCAAAATTACAGTGCTCCAATTATCATGGTTCTTACAATGTAAGGTCTAACAAAATCCAACCCTTGATAATGAAAATTCAAGCAATATTTAACTAACAACTTGCTTATGTTGCCCTAATATACTTTGGAAAACTTCATTAATTACAAACAAACTGGAATTAGACAAGTGTGGCCATGCAAGGCACGAGCAAAGAAAATCTCTGACAAAACATCGCCTGTAGAATTAATTTTGGTAGCTCTTCAAGAATGCAAAACTCAACTAGCTCTTCGTGAATCCAAAAAGTGGCTTAGATGTGACTGAGATGGTTCTGAGGAGGCAACGATGGGTGGCTTTGACATCTGGCTCTTCTTTTGGGCTGCCACTATTGGATCATTAAAGAGGATGCAATGATGACACTACTAATCACTAGGTGGTTGTGTTGATGTATCTACTGTGCCTTTTCAAACCTTGAGCATACACAACTTATTCCACTCCTTTTTGCTGGGAATTCTCGTGCCTATGACCTACCGATGAACTTCGTCCACCTCTGTGTATTTTCTAAAAGTGGGCCTGATGAGGAAAACATGCTTCATCTCATGTTGAATAAAGATTTCATCACTCAAGAGATCCCAGATAAATTTCCCGGTCACCCTTCCTTTTACGCTAGTTAATTTGATGGTATCCTTAGTTGTTTCTTTGAGTTTGGTCATATAATCTCCCTTTTGGACTAGCTTGTTATAAATCACATACAGTGAGGGAAACCCTTTTTCCACCAGGAATTCAATATTGTTCGGGAATCTGTTGATGGCCATGTCCAACTCATGACACTTCTCCTCCAATTGCCTTACTAAATTCTTCTTAGTGAGGAAATTTTTCACTTTTGATATGGTTGTTGTTTTGTCTTGTACATCCATATCTTCAAGCTCACAGCTGGTTTTGGAGTTCAAGAATTTTATGATTTTAGGGGTTGTGATTGGCATGTTTCCTAATTCCATATTTTCTTTTTCAATGGCCACTGCATAGTTGTCCACCAACTCTTTCTATTCAAAAATGATGTGGATGGAGTGCCAAATTTCATCCACTGACTCAATGATACTGCTCCAAATTATCGACTTCATTTGGCCCAAAATGTTGTTGTCCGAAAATTCCTTCTCTGCCTTCTCCAATCTCTCAATTTGCTTCTTGACTATCTCATGGGCAGTTTCAAACCTGGCCTTTTGATCTTTCAGTATGCCAATCTGTGCTTCCAATTTATGGATCTCTTGTGACTGTAGGGTCATAATTTCCATGGAATTTGACTGTTGGTCTGTCCCACTAGATGCTCCATCATTTGTGGGAATAGCAAATGGAATTGTTGAAATGGGGACAGCTTCCACTGGGATGAGTGCCACTCGAGTTGCTTCTTCTTTTTCCTTCAGTAGCTTCTCCATCTCATTTTCCATTTGTTTGATTTGGGCAGACTGTTCACAACTAACTTCAATAGCTCTACCTTCTGTGACTCATCTTCCTCAATGCCTTTGGCCAAGGGGTCTTCTATTGCTGGCATATTGAGTTGTTTCCTGAGAGCTGCTATGTCAACATTCTTCTTCTTCAAAACCTCCTCCACAGCTTGAACATTGGCTAGGTCATGACCCAGCTTCACTATTAAATCTTCTAAAGACTTGATCCTTGAGTCTTTAGTCATGGAATATATCTTTTCCAACTTGAGTTGTGATTGATTATTGGATGAGAATACCTGCATCTTTGACAAGCTCATAGAAGTATTTTTCAAGGTGGAGGCCACCATCTCTCTAGTATGCTTGTGTAATTCCATTTGGTCAATCATATGGATGTCCTTGGCATTAAATTCGAATGATGCCTTCTTGTAATCTCATGCTCCTTAGGGTTGTGGGATCAAGGCTTCTAGAAAGGCCATCTGCATCCTTCCCTTCTCAGTGTTAAAAGGAGACAGTATCCTGCTTTGTGAACTTGGGGTCTGCTTCCAGAATTGAGTGTATATCTTAGTCTTCAGCACCTCATTTCTCAATTGTATTTCCTTGAATGTGTCATAAACTGATTTTTCTTTCCCTTTTATGACAGGTCTAGAAGTAGATGTCTGCAAGGCCTGCTGCTACAGAGACATTGTGGTTGTAGATGTAGGGGAGGCCATTGTTTGACCACCCATTAGAGATGGCTCAGGGGTGTCTACAATATGAACTATTTTTTGTTTCCCTGATTCTCCTCCTTGATCAATATCCATATGAACTTGGGCCCTCTTCCTATATCTTAGTTTGAATTCTTTACTAGAGGTATCAATCACCGAAGGTGACTGATCCTTTCTTTTCCTTTTTCTCCATGTCTCTTTCTCTTGCTCTTTCCCCTTGTCTTCTTTTCCTTTTGAATTCTTCCTTTCTTTTGGTGTTGGGGTCTGGACGCCTGGAGTGGAAAACACTTGTTCTTCCTCTTCTTGGAGGGTGTTAGTCACCCATTATGTTTGATTGACATATTGTCAATTGAAGGTATGTGTGTGTGAAAATAGGGTGTAGATCTATTTTCCACCCTTTTCCTGGAGATAATCCCTGCAGGGCCATAAGACCAAGTGAAAATGTGGCTGAAACCCATCTCTTTAAGTATCTTTTTTGCCTCCTCTTTTGTTGCTCTACTGTTACAAATGAAAGGCCCAATTTTTATCTTGATCTTGAACTGAGCCTTCTTCTTTGCAGAAACAAAGTGGAGCTCGTCTGAATGTATCATTTTCCTTATGTATTCTAGTGAAAAGACCCTCATAGAGAGGAACTTTGGAAATTTGTAAGCGGTCAAGCTCATTTCCATAGACTCGAATCTCTGTGTAATTTTGGTACAAGTACCAATCTGTTGTCTTCGCTTGCTCTGTTAGCTGCATGTTTTTCCTGATTATTCACTTATCCTAGGCTTTGTTGCATTGCTGAGTGTGTTGATGGTAGGGTGCACAAACAAATTCACAAAAAAATTATATGTATAATCCTTATAATATTTTAATAGCAGGGTGGTCTAGAAAATGACAAATTAAGGCTCAGCATCTTCATTTACCTTGGTCATCTGAAATTGAAACCTTCTGTACTAAAAATAGACAAATGTATATACCAATACAGAGGAATATTTGAAAACCTCCTTTGTATTAAACTTTAAAAATTGTTCATGAATGGCCTTTGTAAGAAACTAGGCATAGTTGAACAGGAGTATGGGTTTATCATCTGGGGAAAGAGTGGAAAAAAAACCTATCACAGCTTCATCTACCCATTGATTAGTGTGATAACCTAATAAATAAGATAAAACAGACACAATGTGCTTGGTCCTATCAAAAATGATAGATGAGGGATAAGGAGGGTTCTTTGTAGGAATTGGGGTATCAGGGGCCATGGAAAGTTGCAAAATTTTTGCTCTGCTGGCAAGGTCAAGCTTTTGATAATATTCTCTAAGGGCTTCATACAAGAAAGGGACCACTTGTTCAGGAGTGGAGGCCTGCATCATCTACTAGATGGATTGGGCATTGATGGCGAACAGGATTTCTCCTGTTGGTGTGACTATGGTCCTCTGATTAATGTCATGACAGATTTGACACTTCTTGATGAACTCTGCGAAAATATGGGTTTTTGGAAATATGTAAAGAGGTAGCTGGATCTCCCATAAGCTAATTTCATCATCTTTGTCGAGAAATTTTTCCTCAAGCTAGTAGTAAACATCAAATAAATCAGAGCCCAACTCTGTCTCATGGATTTTATAGTCTTTTTCTGCTAGATCCAAGTGATCCAGGTCCACTTGTGGGTAGACCATATGATTAAAATGTTATTGATCTAGATTTGGAGGCATCTCTTCAATGATTCTTATTTCACAACTTGCAATGGAGAATGGGATGAGAGAGGGGGGAACCGAAAAAGGGAAATGACTATGGAAAGGGGATAGTGAGTGAACAGTCTAAAGGAGCCCTATAAACTAGTTCACAGAGTGCTGATAACTCTTCTTTGATGAAAAAATGGCTCTTCGGAAATGGTTTTCACAATTCGTACTTTCTCCAATAATACCTGCAAATTCAACTCCTGCAGTAGTTTAACAATAACCGACAAAGTAAAATCTGCAGTTATGTCGACATTTGGCTTTAAAATGGTGATGTGGTGGTGTGGAGGTGGAGCAAGTCCACTGGATAACGGCTCGACCCTTTATGGCACAATGACTTTCTTAACGGGACGGGATGTGATTGAGTGAAGCGGACAAGCGAGAGCAAACGTTGCGCGAATGGTACAGGAAATGGTAAAAAGGCGTAGCAAGTTGGTGGGTGGCATAAACAACTTTTCAGAGGGGGTGCGAGCGGTAAATCGGTATTGGAAAGGGGGGGTGCAGAATAGCAATGAGCACGACACGTAGCCGAAAATTCGATATTAGATACTGCCCATTTCGGACCCCCCACCCTTTTTTAACATTCGGCAGATGCGGGGAGGCTGAAACTTGTTGTGAGCCATACGATGCAGTGGAGGTGAGTAGAGATGGTTGAGAGCTACGGGAAGGTTAGCACAGAATTGACGTGGCAAGGAAGGTGGAGGCTGCCTGTGGCCTACAGATCGCAGGTTTTATTATGTGCAGCGGGACGTAAATATTAAAATTTGCATGTGTGACGAGTGGGGTGACATGGCAAGGAACAGTTGGGTCCGCCCTCAGATCACAGATTTTATTATGTATCGCGGGATGTAAATCTTAAATTCTGCAATTTGCGATATGCGAGAATGACATGGTAAGGAACAGGTGGGTCTGCCCGCAGCCCGCGGATCACAGATTTTTTTATGTGTGGTGGGAGGTAAACTTCAAACTTTTCGATTTGCTATATGCGTTTGGGTCCCACCCGCTTCGTAAATCGCACTTCGAACCTTTTGTTATGATATCTGTGCTTATATTTTGGAACTTGTGATGTGCGATGTGCGATCAAGTCCCACCCATATCGCACATTGCACTTCGGCGATTTTAACATGAACCCTTTGCACCTATCTTGTAAAATTTGTGACTTGTGATTATGATCAGATCCTACCGTCATCATGTATCATGCTTCGGAGATCATAACATGATCCCTTTGCACTTATCCTCTGATATTTGTGATTTGCGCCCACTCAACTAGAATTCAACTCTTTTTCAACTTTTACAGACTTTGCATTCAAATCATAGTGGACTTTCTTAAAGGCGGACGCATGGTGGGTGCGCGGAGATGCGGAAAGTTGCGAGGTGTTTTAGCACAGGTGGGGATGGGTGACATAGGGTATGAACATTGGGGGTAAGTGAAACATAGGATAAGGAAAAATGTGAGTAGCGGGGTAGAAAAGGAGTACATGTAGTCGGGACCTAGGGGTAAAATTATATCATAAGGTCTCAAATTTTATAAACATACCCATTTTGGACCTTTAGAGTACAGCTTTCTTGCTTTCAGTGTGATTTCTTCTTAGAGTATAGCTTTCTTGCTTTCACTATGATTTCTTCCTCTGTTATTATAGGAAAATATTCAAGCAATTTTTTAGGTTGCTTATTTACAAAGTGACCCTTACATTGTTTCCCTTTCATTTTCCGACAAATCTACCTACCTAATCTACAATTCTAACAATTTGTCTTCTTTGTAGGGTGCTTTTAGACTTGTAGACCCTTAATTCATTTTTCTTTTGTATTTCTAAACTATCACCTATCCCTTATTTTGCCTATTGGTTCAAATTAAGTTGTTGAACCAATGTCATTTTCTACCTACCTGCTGATAAGCCAAGATTAAACAGTTTGGCAAATCCTCATTTTCTAACCTATCAGCAAAAAATTCAAAATTGTACAATCATGCTTAAGTTGTATGATTGAACAAACCTTTCTAAAAAGTAGTGGCATTTTGATTTGCAGCACTTTCAAAAATATTTATTTTTTTGTGTGGAGCTTTCTTTTTCCTTTTTTTAAATGCCCTCTTTTCTTCTTCTTTTGTTTCTTTTTATCTTTCTTTGGAAAATAATTTTGAATATTGAAATCTATGTACAATATGAAAAATTTGCATAGAGGAAGTACATAGTCACCTTGTGATACTATAAATTACAGGACTCTAACATATGCAATGAACATCACTAGCTCCAGTAGTGGAGTGTTGGAGCCACTCCTTGCTCCTCAAAAGAACTAACTTATCTCTCTAATGTGTTGCAGGAGGAGCCAAGGTGAAAATTCATTTGCTCATATAATGAAGGAGTATATATAACCAAGGGGTGATGCATGCTTCACCCTCCTTGTGACTCTTTGACTACCCTCATGATTGTTTGACTTCCTATGACTTTTTGACTTACATGACTCTTCGTATTCCATGTGTGTCCTTTGGACTTCCACTTTACAATGCATTTTGAATACAATTTACATGATCCACCATAATGATGTGGCATATGATGACTTGTGACAGGACATGACATGACATTGATGACATGGAATGCATGATGATGTGACAGTTCCGAGTTGTCCTTATTGTTGCTTCTTTCTTTGTGTATTCTTGAAAAAATGGTACATGTCCTCTTATTCCTCCTCCTTATGAATTGAATATGAGGAGTCTTCCATGTGATCTTGATCTTGATCTTCTATTATAGTCTGGTGTTCCTTCATCTTCTCACCTGTTGATCATCTTATCTCTTCAGCTCCATGTGTGTCCTCTAGCATGTCCACCTTATCCATATCCTTCTTCATCATCTTTCCATAGCATGATAGACTACATGTATCTACAATTCACTCATGACAAGATGACATCAGTCCAATAAACCCCTGGTCTAAGATGGTGCATATTGATCCACTGGCTGACTCGGAACCGGGTGATAGGCCAAGGAAGAATCTTAGCGACTATGCAATTGTGCAACTCAAGCAGTTAGGGGGTGGAGCCTAGGCTCTGAGACTACACAATGCATAGTTCATGCTAGACTGAGGAAAAATATTGCACTTTTTTAGAGATTAGGGTGAAAGGTTGAGGGATTTTGCATTGTTTTAGCCAATTGTGTTGTTATGGAGGGAAGATGAGCCCAAGTTATTATGCAGTTATGAAATTCAAGAGATGAGGGATGAGGCTTGAGCCTTGATACTATACAGTGCACAATTAGATAGGACTAGGGAGACAAACTGCGTAGCTTCTAGGCTCAGTGAACTCAGTTGCGGGGTTTTACACTTATTGGGAAAACTGAGAATTTATGGGAGGCAGAGGAGGTTGGGATAGTAAAAAATTATGCAACTCAGGAGCTCAAGGGATGAGCTTGAGGATTTTGATTGCGAAGTGCGCAGTTGAGGCTAGGCTCAGAAGATGAATTGTGTAGTTTTGGGAGGCAAGGTCCAGCTTGAGCACTGAAATTGCAAAGCTCACAGTACTGGAAATCATGAACTGCACATTGTGCAGTGTCAATGGGTAAGGATGCAGGTTGAGGGTTGGAACTTAGTAGTGCGTAATTGAGCAAGGTCGGATGAGGCCAATTTGTTGGGGAACTTCTGAAAATTGGCTAAGTGTGGGACCAAAGAGACTGTTGTAAATAGTGATATGACTTGATTGTGATCACACACTTGAAAAAATTTGACAACACAACAATGTATATCATCTGGACATGTTTAAAAAATATTTTCCTCAATGCAACAACCTTGTGATGACTTTACGACAAGTGTGACACTAAATATATACTATGCAACGACTATGATGACACTTGTGTGACAATTCTTAAAATTTTGGAAATGAGTGTGACTGATGTTTAAATGGTTAGACCAACCAATTCACACAAATATTACCCCTTGAAACCACCAGAACAAGCATGTGTGCATAATTCAGCAATTAATCATGAAAAAAGAAGCCAATTGCTAAAGTGTGAATGAATCTTTTGATATGCATATGACAGTGAAAGTAACACATTCCAGAGGAAAAATATCATGAAAACAACACTAATTAGAGTAAATTCAAGCGAAATTCACAAATAAAAACATCAAAAATACATTCGTGAAAAAAGCAGTGCGCAAAAGAGACATTTTTTTAAACTCGCCAATATGGAAGTACAATGCAGCTACAATGTGAGAAACTGTCATTATTAGTGTGCACTTAGTGTCAACATGGATTGGACATCACATGGACACAGTCCTGATGGAACGTACTATACTTTTCCAAGCTTGCGTAGAAGAATGTGCTCATGAACTTATTGTGGACTGAGCATGTGTGTGCAAGTGATTTCAACACTTCTAATCCAAGAGGGAGCTCAAAAAGAATCATCTAACCAAGAATTGACTATGGAACAACCAATCACAAGATCCATGGTAGGCTCCAAAATTCGAGTGTACGCAAAATTTTGGAGGGTGTTTGTCACAACGACAACACTTGGCAACACACTGGTAGAACTCCAGCTTCTCTACCTTGGTCAATTATTTTGTCTGTTGTCTAGTTATTTAGGAAGTATTGATTCATCGTTCATACTACCATGGCTTCCCCACTTACCCCATGCATAAACATAGTCCCCTTCATTCCTTTACTTGGTTGAACACAAACATAAGATCAATGATCACATAATGTTTCGAATAATGATAGGATAATGAAGTTAGCAAGCTTTAGATTTTTATAGTATAGTTTTTCATCTCTGGTGTTGCTCCACTACCAGTAGGCCTAGAAAGTACCCAGTGGAGTCACTTCAGGGACACAAACATTGCTCCACTACCAGCGAGCCTAGATAGTACCCCGACAGAGTTGCTTGCTTCACCTCTCTGGGCAAGAATCCATTCTCTTCTTTCACCTTTATTTATTTATTTAAAGAGGATTGTGAATAGACACTTATTTATTATGGGTGGAAGAGGGATCCTGAATTATTGAGAGCAGGAGAGGTTGTCCCTTCAGAGAAGCATATATAAGACCTCTAGTATTGGTTTTCTTGTTTAGATTTTCCCTTTGTCCTTCTCTACTTGATTGGATCATCTTGAAAACACCGAAACATAAAACTAAGTGCAGGTATGACGTTTTCAGTATAGACAAGGAGGTCACGGTTTGACACAAGGCTTTCTTAACGCAAGGATTGTATTTTCTGTCGGAACATAATCGGCCAAAATATGTAATTCAAACAAGGAAGAAGGACAGAGAGTTAGCCAAGTGTTGCAGTGTTACAAAGTCATTTTCTATTTTTCCACATTCCCTTATGAACCAACAGAGCAGCTTCATGTAAGGTCTTATTAATGAAACAAAATGAAAATATGTAACACAACAAGACAACCAAACCAGAAGACAAGACAAAAAAATGGCTAAAGAAAAACATGATGTGAAACCCAAAATACAAGACAAACTATTGGGAACAAATGCAGGATTGATGTGCAGGTAAACTACAATTAAATTGGACCTACTCCTAACCTAAATAGCTATAAGGTCAGGGTAATGTATAATGGAATCTCCAATGGAACCACTGTAATCATTCTCGACATGCATCCACAAATATACAAACAATTAAAAAAAACATAAAGTAAAGTGTGATAGAAAATATAAGAATTTGAATAATTTTCACAACAAAAGGAAGGTCTTGAATGTGGATAGAAAGATGTGTCACAACCACTACATTCATCCAATTCACATTCTTACCTCTCTTATGGAAAGCATAATTAGACAAACCTCAAAAGCTTCCCGTGGATGGGTCTCCATCTACACCAAACTTCTTAGCAAGAGTGAGGATATATTGCAACTTTTTATTTGTGATGGATCTTTCTAGGTAAGATGATTCCAACCATTCAGCAATTGGGTTGCAAAATTCATGATTATCCTCTTGAGAACCCTGAAACCTTTGAAAAGATGAATTTTCAATTAGGGAACGGGATTACGATGGGAATATTTTGAGGGAAAATAGATTTGATCATATTCAATGGTCATGTCCAAATAGCGAGGACCTGACATAACCATCAGGAAAGGGTGAAGTGCCTCAACTACTCGACGAAAATCCAAATAGTGATGTATTGAACGATGAAGATCGAATGATGTTAAACAACCATCATTGGATGTGCTGATGGAAAAATGATAGCCTAAATGATAGTAGTCGGTGACTGAATAATGATCAAATGGGTTGATTAAAGCATCATATTCCCAATTTGTAATTAATCAATATAAATAAATTTGGGCAACTTTGCAAATTCTTTGAACAATCAAACCAAGTTCCTCACAAGCCAAATGTGACAAACCATTTTCTTGTAACTGGTGACAAACTATACAAGCATCATTATTATCAAAAGAATTTAAAAGGGATTCCAGCACAACAAATAAGTGTGACCAATCAGGACATGGTGAATGGAGAAGAACTTGATTCTTGCGATAACTCATGCATTGATTATTTCTCAAGAGGATTTCAGGTGCGATGAAGGGAAATATTTGCAATATAGTGTTTGAAAGAAGAACTAGGAGCTAAGCATTAAGGAATTAATTCGATAGGCATGATTCTTTCGACCAAATATATTCTTTGAAATTATCAACTACGCAATTCTGTGATTCTATGAGAGTTACACATTCCAAACCCAGGTTGGATGCAAGAGATTTGCAGGAAGATGAATGAACTAAAAAATATTCTTGAATATGATGAGAATTAAAATTTCTAAAGTTTGAAATATTACATTTGGAATTCCAAACATCCTTCAGAAAGAGATTTACAACAACTGAAACCATTTAAAGAGAAGAATTGTGCATGAGAAACTAGATCTAACTTATTTCGAGGGGCTTACCATAGTCACGAGATACTAACATAACCATCAACAGAAGTTGAAGTGCCTCGACTCCCTTGTAGGTCTCGGAACTTTCTAGGATTGTAAATAACATTTTGAAGCTTGAACCAGATCAAGCATGTTTTGAGTATAGTTTCTATCGTTGGTTACAATAAGGCCACTACTCACCGAATGGAATCCATCTCTATCACTAATTTTACTGGATTTTTCAAATTCAACAACCATATTATTCAAACCGAAGATTCTTCTATTCTCAAATTCAAAGATAAATTAATTGGGGAAATTTCGTGAGCAAGTTGATTTAAAGAGTGTTCTTCGTGCAAGAGAAGAGATGATGAGGGATGGGAAGAGTATTCAATGATTTGATTATTTTCAATTTCATCATGGAAAATCTCATGGCCTTGTGCCAAATGAGAAGATAACTCATCAGATGAAGAACCTAAAGAGCATGGACTATCTCTGTCACAAGTAGATGCATCACAAACTGTGGAACACAAGGGATAGTCAGATGGATGGGAAGTTTCGATGAGCACATCTTATTTGACCAAATCAGATTCTGTATCTAAAGTAAAATCTTCATGAGAGGCTAAAATATCAGTTGATACGCCTGGGAATTCATTATTGCATACATCAACAAAGTCATCATCATTGGAATGATTCTTTCTCAAGGCTACGGATTAATTGAGAGAATTGACTACATTTGATTCAATACCGAGATTAGTAGATTGAAAATCATCCAAGAATGGAAGCACATCATATTCACATGGAGGAATTTGGAAAATAGAATAAATATTAAAAACCTCTTCACTGTTATGCAAACAACTCACAAAATAGAAGAAAAGATAGATCAACGACTTAGAAATCAACCTCTTTGAGGGGGAAACCTCCTTTATATTACATAAATGAACAATTTTGGGATGATACAAATGACAAAACCTACCTTCTATATATAGAAGTCTAAGGTGTCACAATATAGCAATATGGAGACCACAAGGGCACAACTATAGCAATAATGGGGCTACACCTATGGGGAAAAATAATAACAATAATGGGGCTACACTAATAACAATAAGGGGTTGCACTAGTATTATAGGGACCTAACATGCCCCTATCCTTAAAACAAGTGTTTTCCTCAACACTTGAGTAGTTCTAGATGCTTCTGTATAAAAATTCTCATCCTCCCATGAGAAACCTTCAGCTAGTAATTTCTTCCACTTGATGAGATAATTTAAAATTGATCGATTTCATAGTTTTAGAGTTCTTATGTCCGTGATTTCTTTAGGTTCCAACATGATTTTTCCTTCCTCGTCAAGCTTTGGAAATATTTTTTGAGCTGGGAACTTGTCACCTATAACCTTCTTTAAGTATGTAACATGGAAAACTGCTTGCACTCGGGAAGATGCCAGAAGCACCAATGTAAATTAATTTCTTCTCAGCACACTTATAACCTTTAGTGTATTTTCTATCACAATTGTAACATAGCCCTTTTTCTCTTTATAATTCCAATTGTTGTGGTGTCAACCTTTTAGGTTGTGGAAGGCTAGGAGTAGCAACATTTCCATATTTATAGTTGTGATTGGTAGACTTCCTTGTTCCCATAATTTTGCTTTCAACTTTTCTTGCCACCCTAAATGCCTTCTCCAATGAATCAGGTTCCCAAAGGAGAACCTCATGTTGGATGTTATCCTTTAAATTCCCTATGAAGACATCAATCGTATGCTCCTCTAGAATATCTTCTACGCTGATATTCAATTTTTGGTATTCCTCAATGTGCTCTGCCATTGAACCCTTTTGTTTGAGATTTGTCAATTGGATAAAGGAGGTGTTGCTCTTTGTATCCTCATAATGTGCTATCATTTCCTCCGTAAAAATTGACAAAGTGACAAGTGGTTTACAAGAAAAAATCCATCGATACCATACATACTAATTGGGTTCTAAATATAAAGTTTCAATATGTACCTTTTGAGTGTTTTTCACATTATGGAGATCAAAATATTGCTCCATCTGTAGTATTCATGTTATCGAATCCTTGCCATCAAAATTTCTCATATATATATTTGGAATATGGTGGGTCTTAAATTCAACATTAGAGTCTATGAAATCATGATTAACATTTCTTTTGTTCTTATCATGAGTTTCATCTACTACCTTTTCGCCATTAGGAATCATTTCTTGTAGCAACTTTGTCAAACCCTCTATGTCTGCTTTTAGATCATTATTCATGTCTTCCATGTTTCCCTTCAATTTTTATTCTATAACATCGATATTAGTTTCCATGCCATTCATCTTAGCTTCCATTCATTTCTTTAAACCATCCATTTTTTATTCCATTACATTTTTGGTTACTTTTTGCGATAGCGATATTTGTTGCACTTAGTCTCATAATTTTGATATATCATGTTTCACTTCTTCCTCTTCATGCATCATAGTAGAGCTTTCTGAGGGCTTAATAGGTGTGGAATTATTTTGGGAGGAATTATAAAACCCGATACTTATATCAATGCTTCAATATGCCCTTGGAATCACTTAAAATTGATTTTTTAAACAAAAGCTATGCATTTAAAAATAAAAATAAAATAAAATAAAACATACTTTTTTTTTGCTTTTGAGGAGCTCGATATTGAACCTGATGTATCTCTATGATTCCAAATCCTAAAGATCTGAAATTATGTCATGTATTAGCCCTTGATTCTTTTATCCAATTCCATAGGTCAAACCTAATTTGGATTCTTCAAGGAAAAGTTATGCTTCATATCCCACAATGACCTTATTATGGGCTAGTCCAGTAGAGAAAACTTGTATGTCGCTCCACGTGTCACTGTTTTGACCTTTGGCTCTGAAATAGATACACCATAAACTATAATCTGTGCCATTACAGCCACCTTTTACATAATTCCAATCTGATGTCTGCAACTAAATTTATGATGTTTTTCCCTCGGTCAATGTTTTGTAATGAAATTTTGTAGCCTCCAAAAACCCTAACTTCCATAGATCATATCTCCGCAAATATTGTGAACCAAGGTCTAAAATTTTTACACGATGTTCATAAATATTTTGGCTCCACATGGTAAAACTTTCCGCTTTTGAAGCCTCGTAGAAAAAAATTTATAGCAAAAACTCCAATATTTCTTGTTTGTGAAGCAAAACCCTAGAATCCCAAGCTCTGATACCAAATGTTATGCAACTAGCACACAAAATAGAAGAAAAGATAGATCAATGAATTAAAAGTCAATCTCTTCGAGGGTAAAAACTCCTTTGCATTACATAAATGAAAAAATTTTGGATGATACAAATGACAAAACTTACGTTCAATAGCTCAGGAGCTCAAGGGATGAGCTTGGGGCTTGTGATTGTGAAGTGCGTAGTTGAGGCCAGGTTGGGAAGATGAATTGGGTAGTTCTGGGAGGGAAGGTTGGGCTTGAGAACTAAAATTATGAAATGCACAGTACTGGAAAGTATGAATTGTGCATTGCGTAGTGTCAAGGGGCAAGGATGTAGCTTGAGGGTTGGAACTGTTCAGTGTGTAGTTGAGGAAGGTCGGATGAGGATAGGTTGTTGGAGAACTTCTGAAAATTGGCTAAGTGTGGGACTGAAGAGGCTGTTGTAAACAGTTATATGACTTGACTGTGATCACACAATTGAAACACTTTGACTACGCAACAACATAGATCATCCGGACACGTTGAAAACATATTTACCTCAATGTGAAAACCTTGTAATGACTTCATGACAAGTCTGACACTAAATATATACTTTGCGACGACCGTGACGACACTTGTGCGACAGTGCTTAAAACTTTTGGAATGAGTGTGATTGATGTTTACATGGTTATACCAACTCATTCACACAAAGATAACCACCAGAACAAGCATGCATACACCATGCGACAACTAATCATGTGAAAAGACGTTGATTGCTAAAGTGTGATCGACTCTTGCGATATGTGGACGAAAATGAAAGTAACACATCCCAGAGAAAAGATAACATGAAAATGACACTAATTAGAGTAAAGGAAAGCAAAAGCGAGAGCCGAAAACATGTAAAAGACATTCACGAAAACAACAGTTCATGAAAGAGACAGTTTTCAAAACTCACTGAAATGGAAGTACAACGCACCTAGAATGTGAAAAATTTGTGTTATTAGCGTGCATTGATTGTTGACATGGATTAGACATCGCACAGACAAAGTCTTGATGGAATGTACTATGCTTTTCCAAGCTTGCGTAAAGGAATGCACTCATGAACTTATTGCGGACTGAGCATGTGTGTGCAAGTGACTTCAACACTTCCAATCCAAGAGGGAGCTAAAAAACCATCAACTGACCAAGAAGTGACTATGGAACGACTGATCGTAAGATCCACGATAGGATCCAAAATTCGAGTGTACGCAAAATTTTGGAGGGTATTTTTCACAGCAAAAACACTCTCATTGCATGCATGGTAAGCATAGTAATGGGAAGCATGTGGTATCTTGATAGTTGTGCCTCATGCCATATGATGGGGAACAAAGATCTTTTCAGTGACTTGGAGGAGAAATATCTACATATGAACATTGAGTTTGGAGACAATGGGAGGTATAGCGTGACCGGTATCGGTATAGTCACCTTTCATAGGAAGTCAAGCTCCCCTCTCAGATTCAAGGATGTGATGTTTGTTCTAGGTCTAAATAATAATCTTGTCTCCCTTATGGTGTTGGAAGACTATCGCTACGATGTGATATTTAGCAAAGGAAAGGAATTCCTCATACAGATCGCCACGAGACAAGTGAAGTAGATCCATGCTCGAGTCAAGAACCTATATGCACTTGAGGTAGAAGATGTATGCAAAGCCTTAAGGAGCAAGGCAGAGACTAGAGATATGGTGGTTAAGAGGGAGAATGTTAGACCTCTCAACATGTAGCCTCATAAGAAGCCTCAGGACGTTGTGGAGTAGCCACATATGGAGAAGAGGCAAAGTGGAGACATCCACCAAAGAAGAGACCTACAACGTGGGGAAAGTTCGATCCAAGTTGGCAGAGGGAGCACATGCAAATACCTCCAGGTGTGAGGTATGGTGATGTGACACCCTAGTCTAATATTTGCATAAATTTGGGCAAGGTCCGTTGAGTTGTTATCCTCATGGACAAATACCTAGCTACAAGGGGCCCACAGTATTTAGTAGCAGGAGGATCAGTTTTAGTTAGATACTGAGGAGTATAGAGGAGTGTTGAGAGTAGAGCAGGAGG
Source organism: Pinus albicaulis (assembly GCA_034641835.2). Lineage (NCBI taxonomy): Eukaryota > Viridiplantae > Streptophyta > Pinopsida > Pinales > Pinaceae > Pinus > Pinus albicaulis. The sequence goes on from CM076580.1 coordinate 1,476,380,121, forward strand.
CTCAGTTGTAGAGTCAACAACAACACATTCTTCCCAGTAGACAATTGTAGACACAGTTGATTCAATTGATTTTTCTTGGATGCTTTTCAGTTGCAGATGTTGCAGTATCAACAACAACAACTAGAAGTGTTGCATGCGGTACATTCCACAGGTGTTGGATCAGGGTAGTTGTAAATTCCTTTCTTTTTGATAGGGAGTATTGAAAATACAACAAGAAAGTCTCAATTTTGCTTTTTCCCTAATTAAAATTGAGGAAATTCGAAATTCCACATCAACAAACAACTTGGAGGAGTTAACTGAGGTGACATGGCTCTTTTCACTCAGTTAATAACAGTGAATTCAAGTTAATGAGTTAAAGTTCAGTTTACTTGAGTTGATTCCTAAAAAAGTAGGAGGCTAGCTCAGTTATTTCAAGTTAGGGGCATGAAGTTCAGTTGTGTGCAGTGGGTTCCTAAATTTTAGGAGCCTAGGTTGAGTTAATTTCAATTGTAGCAATTTAACTCAGTTAAATTGAGTTAAGGTCAGTTAAACTAGTTCTAACTATTGGAGGAACTAGTGGAAGGTCAAGTTGTGGAAGTGTAACTTCAACCACACTCAGTGATCATCTAGATAACTAATCAATCGGCCTAAATTATCTCATTCATGCGAGGAATTCAAATTTCTCAGTTGTGGTGGAGTTTCCAAGGTATTGTACAATTAATTGTATACTAGATTGAGTGTATAGTTCATTGTATTGGTTAGGTGATCAATCCTAGGAATTGCACAAGCATTATGGAGGAAATACCTTACTAATATGGGATAATTCCTCAAGGAACAACGCAAGGAATTAGGAGCTTAGAGGCTTGAAAAATTGTCTAAGTATTGGCCAGATTTAGTCCGTCAGGCAGAGGATAGAAGATATAGGTGCAATTTGTACTCAAGCTTGAGCAAGCATATTGTATTCATCCAGATTCTTTGATTAATGCAATACATATAGTAAGGGGTTTTGAGCAGTTTCTTTAGCTTAGATAAATCTTTGTGCATGTGTGATGTTTCTTCTTGCACGTTAATGATATGTGTTCTCGATCAAGAATTATCTTCCGCAGATCAGTAGAGTAGCTTTTAGACTTGTGATTTAGTAAATTTCATGAGCATATTAGAATCTACACATTAATTTCTACATTAACAGGAGTTACGAAGTCAATAAGATACAATAGCCTCACAATGTTTGCACTTGTCCCTTTCACAGTGCTTTTGCTTTTCTTCTCTCTGCCTTTGGTATTTGGTGCAATTTCTAGTGCAATAATATATGAAAGTCATCACCATGATGCCAACTCTATCTTGAACGTTCAAAAGTGAAGAACGATGAGACCATTGTTGCGTTGCAAACCTTTTCTCTGATTCAACATAGAAGGAGATTCAATGCATTTCTCCAGCATTCAATATAATGCCAAACTTTCTCAAATATTGCAAGTGATTGTGCAATGAGTGTTCCCTTGTTGTTTAGGGGCCAATTTGTAGGCTAGATTCGACCATACAAGCTTGTTGGGACGGGTTGCAAACACTTCAATTGAGCAGAGCAGTGGCAATCATCAGTGTGGTTGATGTTTCAATGGTCGATGTCAAGGTCATGCAAGGAGCACCCAGTTGAGACCACACATATGTGCACGCAAAAAAGAGAATTACAGGTCGTAAGCAGGAATACATTACAGTATGTTAATAATATGAATGACCCCTAACAACACAGTCAAGTACCCATATTAGATAGAGGGGTGTTTTTGAGGCAGAGAGGAGTAACTCACGGTGAAGGGAACGTTAATGCGTTACACATACAATGCTAGCTAAGGATAAATCATGGTAGACAAGATAATAATAGACAAAGTAGCATCTAGAATGGCAGAGTTGCACTTTTGTAATGACAGAGAGTGTTTCTTTGACCCGTAAACATTCACAAAAAAATAAGTTCTATATAGATATGGGATAGGTTGTTGGCACTCCTCAGAGCAGCTAGAATAGGCACACTGGAGTTACTACTAAGAAAAAATATTTGATATGAGATGATTGGCACAAAAAACACTCGCAAATAGGTAAAGAGGCAGATCTGGCGACCTACTCTAATACCATGTTAAACACACATAGAGAAGACCAAATGTGAAAAGATAAACATTCGATGCATTTATTATACAAATGATATATATTTATAATATATTCTAATGACCCTTGGTTTCCATATTCCAAGTGGTCTCTTGGACTCCCTTTGATTGTTCACATTCCACATCAACCCTTAGCGGATTAGGTGTCCAACAAGTACCATGATTACATGAGAAAAATCATTCATCTCTATAGCAGTGAAAGGAAAATTTGAGAGAATAGCATTGATGTATGGGAAGCATAGATAGCATGTAGAAGAGAGTATTTCAACATATAATATATTTTATGCTTATATGGGTCTTTAGATATTTAAAAGAGAAACCAAAACATTGCAAGGAACTATAAAACTATTATCATCAACCCAATGTTTTCCAAATTAAAAGAAAAAGAAAAAGGACTAAAGAGCTTGAAAGGAAGAGTTTGTCCTTACCAAAGCTTTCCATCACCTCACACTTGGGCGTGCATGCACACACGCATAAAAAAGAATTATGACACCGAAGCTAAAGAACTATGGGGATTTTTTGTCAATCTCAAAGCAAATTTCAATACCGTCTATAGGGAAAAACTATATATATATATATATATATATATATATATATATATATATATATATATGAGTATGTCCCAAAAATATCTTGCAGGAATGGAAATCTACCCCTTACAAACTACCACTAAATAATTTCTTTTGACTTAGTTATTCTTAAATTATGATGATGAGTCAACCTAATCACTAATAATTTCCCAGTATTAATTTGATAACTAAATTATAATACAATTCCCCACTTTATTAAAAAATATTATATCGATAAATTAAACATATTATGAATAAAATTTATTGTGCATATTACCTAAATTTCAGAGTTTAATTTAACAATAGTAAAAAGTGGGTACAAATTCAAAATAAAATCCTCCCCGTCTACTTTACTTGATAATCTCGATATTGATGGCGGGGCATTAATCATGGACATTGACTTTTGGAGTATCATATTGGTGATCTGTTTTTAGAAATACTTGATATTGATGGGTGGGTTTTAATCATGGACATTGACCTTTGCAGTATAATATTGGTGATCTGTTTCAGCACACCCATCAATATCAAGTATTTCTAAAAACATTGACCTTAGATTATAATATTGGTGATCTGTTTTTAGAAATACATTTCTTGGGCAAAGAAAAATTATAATTATAATTAATTATTTATATATATTAATAATTTTATTATAATTATAATTAATTATTTATATATATTAATAATTTTATTATAATTATAATTAATTATCTATATATTAATAATTTTATATTTATTAGGATAATATTATATATTTTTATTTAAAAAAATATCAGATATTTTATATTAATTTATTTTAGTAATTATAAATATAAATAAAATATAAATTTTAATTAATAAAAATAATTTATTTTATTATATGTAAATGAAGAGAAAATGTTATTTGAAGTTATATTAGGTGGTTAGATAAAGTGATTATTATTATTTTTATTTAGATTCAAATTTCAGCTAGTGATATGTTGAGCATTAATGTTTTGATAATTATTATTGTAATGGCTTAGAGCCTAAGAAAAACATTTTTAAGTGAGTTTAATTGTGGTAGTACCAATAAGTTTATTCTTTCTTTACAACTGAGAGGGAGACTAATTTCTTTTCTTGGAAAAAAACACATTATTTCAATTATTCAAATTATATTTAATTAAACTAAAAACACATTTCAAACATAGAAGTACATACATACAATATTTGTTTGATAGTTTATGTGAGTCCTGAGATGATTGTATGACGACCCTGTAGCTTGAGTAGTGACTACTTAGGGGCTTACTCACGGGCATCTAAGCCGTCAAAATCACTCAGGAAACACACCCGGCCTAGGTCACACCAGCCCTTAGCATGGATGGATTTTTGCTCAATAAATTTCAAATTGGTAGCAGTTACACCACAAAGTACCTTAGCAAAACACCCTATCATCAATTATTCTCTACAATAAAAGTAAAAAAAATACTCACTATTATATTTTTAATTCATAAAACAATGCTTTACTTAAGAAAAAAATATTTAGTAAAATGCTTTCTAAAGATCATTTTAAAACAATATTCTACTAAAAAACAAAATATTTAGTAAAATACTTTTTAAAGATAATCTTTTTAAATAAATGTTTTTATTGATTAAACTGAAATTTATTTTTATAATAACATTTTTGTTTTATCAATCTTAAATTTTATAAATAATATTGTTATCAATTTAAACTTCAAAAATTTTAACATTTTGTTTTTAGTTGGTAGATTCTCATTCATAATAATTAAAAAAAAAAAAAAAAAAAGAGTAGGAATGGTATATATAAACTCAAAATCTAATATCTTCAAAAATTTTAACATTTTGTCCTTTGTTGGTAGATTCTCATTCATAAAAAAAAGGTAGGAATGGTATATACAAACTCAAAATCTAATATATTTGTTCTCTAACATTTTTGTCCTTAGTTCGTAGATTCTTATTCATAAAATAAAAAATAAAAAAAAGTAGGAATGGTATATAGAAACTCAAAATATAATATTTTTGTCCTAGTTTTAAATTAGGCATTTATTAAATGTCAACCTATGTGGTAAGCAATGATACATATGAGCCAAGTTGTATTTTTTTTATCTCAATTAAGTATAAAAGGTTGGAGGTGTGTTGTTAAAAATATTTATATTATTAAATTTAAAATTTGATTTTAAGTTGTTTAAGTTTGATAATTATTTATAATGTTTATAGATTAAAAATTAATATTGATTTAAAGGTTTTTATTTTTTTTAAATGGTTAGCTTATATTGATTAATTTGGTAACAGGTCAGTACTCTTACATACATAGATTATTCTCCTTTTCTGCCTATGACGAACTATACTTCTGACAACATTAATCTTGTATATTCTCCAAAAGACACCACAAAGCATTGCATATTTACAAAACAATAAATAAAAAGGAAGATTTTGACAAGACTCTACATTCTTGGAGGATCACTTTCATCCATCGCATTATCTTCTTCATCCGACATCTACATTGTCTCTTCTGCTACTATCTAATTCACAACTTCTTGCTTGGTTGTTCTTCAGCTTGCACGACAGGGTTATGCAATCCATATACCTCTTGAAGGACACCAATAGTAGTGGATTCTACTTCCACCTCAATTCCATCAACCTTTAAATCCATATTTTCCACCTTTGTAACCAAATTCTCCACCTCCAGTTGAATTCACTCCACATCTTCTCGCATATCCTCCAACTGTCACATAATCCAAGAGAAATTGGAGTGTGCTTCAATTATTACCTGCTTCTCATACTTATCATATTTGACCGAGCCATACTCCAATGAGACCATACTTTGGACCATCCCAAAATTTCCACCGCCTTCAAGATGTGGAGAAGCAATGAGCAGAGCGTCACCTTAATCCTGAGAAACTCCAGCCTTATCATTCTCCATTTATAATCGAGAGTGTCTCTATGTTCCTTACCATTAACCATCAAATTACATTGAATTCTCTTGAACCTGTTTTTCCATCTCAAGTCACCTAAATTCTGCAGCAGATCATTTACCTTATGCTCTGACTCATCACATTTACTTTGAAAAGCCCAAACAAGGATATCGATCGAAAGGAATTTATGACCAATACTAAAACTGCATGTGGGATGTTAAAATTTGAAAGTTTTATGCAGAAATTTAAAAATTATTTGCACAAACTTGAAATTTCTATGTAGAAAATTGAATGTACATGCAGAAAATTGAATGTACTTTGCAGAAAATTGAATGTAACTTAATCTGAAGTCTTTGATACATTTAAAGAATTTAAGACTCTAGTGGAAAACCAGACAGAGAAGAAGATAAAGTTGTTGAGGACATTTAATGGTGGAGAGTTTTGCAAGAAGGAATTTGAAGAGTTTTGTAAGAAGTGTGGTATAGCATGGTAAAAGACTAATCCATACACACCTCAAAAAAATGGAGTTGCAGAAAGAATGAAAAGAACGTTGATGGAAAAGGCAAGAAGCATGCTCAATGGTACTAGGTTAGGACAGGAATTTTGGGCAGAGGCAGTGGAGACTGCATGCTACTTGATTAACAAATCACTTTCATCAGCATTGGAGGATAAGACTCCACATGAGGTATGGACTAGTAAGAAACCCTCTCTTTCACATTTGTGGGTATTTGTATGTGACACATATGTACATGTTCCAAAGGAGAAAAGGACCAATTTGGATAATAAATCTGAAGGGTGCATCTTTATGGGGTATAAGGATGGTTTGAAAGGTTACAAGCTTTGGAACCTAGAAACAAGGAAGGTTGTGTACAGCTGAGATGTGGTGTTTAAAGAGGTGAAAGATGTTGTTAAACATGAAGTTCTACCAAAGGAACCTAAGAATATAGAGTTTGAGCTAAAGAAGTATGAATCAGACTCTACAACAAAACAAGATTTAGAAGAGGGAGATCCACAAACTCCAACTGTGAGAAGATCAGTTCGGGAAAGAAGCCAGCCATAAAGGTATAGTCCATCTTCTTTCTGTTCAAAATTTTCTTCAACTATCACTGATGATGATCCCAGAACTATCAGGGAGGTAGTGGATTCAGAGGATTGAAAACTTTGGAAGGAGGCCATGGTTGATGAAATGGCATCCTTGTACAAAAATGAGGCATGGGATCTGGTGGAGTTGCCTACTAGAGGGAAGCCCATCAGGAGAAAATGGGTGTTTAAGAATAAGATGAATGTAGAAGGAAAGGTGGAGAAATACAAATCTCGATTGGTAGCAAAAATTTATTCCCAGGTGTTGGGAATTGATTTTGGTTATATTTTTTCTTCTGTTGCCAAGGTTACTTCTATTAGATTACTTTTATCTGTTGTTGTTGCATTTGATTTTGAGGTAGAACATATGGATCTCAAGACAAAATTTCCTCACGAGGATATGGAAGAGGAGATCTACATGAAGCAACCTAAAGGCTTTGCAGTGAAGGGTAAGAAAGAACTGGTATGCAAGTTAAAAAATTCTTTGTATGGGTTAAAACAATCACCAAGGATGTGGTATCAGAAATTTGATACCCATATACGGGGACTTGGCTTCACCAGAAGCAAAGAGGATCACTGTGTGTATTTTAAATTAATAGGTGACCGTGTTATTTATTTGGTCTTGTACATGGATGATATGTTTTTGATTGGAAATTAAAAATAAATTATCCAAGATTTGAACACCCAATTGTTCTCCAAATTTGACATGAAGGATCTTGGTGCTGCAAACGATATTTTGGGCATGGAAATTAAGAGAGGTCGGGCAAAGAGGAAGCTCTGGTTAAACCAGAAGAAGTATGTCGAGACAATATTGCAAAGGTTCAATATTCAGGATAGTAAACCGGTGAAGGTTCCTATTCTTGCAGGTGTAAAGCTATCTATTGAACAATGACACAAGACACAAGAAGGAGAAGAGGATATGTCCCGTGTTCCATATGCAAGTGCAGTGGGTAGCCTGATGTATGCAATGGTATGTACTAGACCATACATTGCACATGAAGTGGGAGTATTGATCAGGTTTATGTTAAAACTAGGGAAGGAGCATTGGACAATAGTGAAGTGGGTTTTCAGATATTTGTGTGGCACTAGTGATTACGTTTTGTGTTACCAGGGAAGACAATGATTGGACAGAGTTTTGGACATCCATTGTTTTGTTGATGCAGACTAGTCTGGAGATCTGGACCAAAGAAGATCTACACGTGGGTATGTGTTTAGCCTATTTTGAGGTGCAGTCAATTGGATGAGTAAAATACAGTTTGTAGTGGATCTTTCAACTACAGAGGCAGAATACATGGCAACCACTCTTGCAAGCAAGGAAGCAGTTTGGTTGCAGATATTGTGTTCAAGTATGGGGTTGGTGCAGTGAGATATAAGGATAGACTGTGATAGCCAAAGTTCCATTTTCTTGGCTAAGAACCTTGCTTATCATTCAAATAAAAAGTACATTGATTTTCAATATCACTTTGTGAGAGATATGGTTGAGGATAAAAGGGTGTTGCTGGTAAAGGTAGACACTTTGAAGAATGTTGCAGATTCATTAACGAAGTTTGCGAGCACTCAGAAGTTCTCTTGGTGTAGAGAAAAAATGGGTTTTGCAAGGCTGGACTAATGACTAAGCTCTCCTGTGGCCCCTGCGGAAATAAAACAACAAGTGGGAGAATGTTGGGTATGTGTTATATTCTTTCCACGATTAGTCGCACACGCGGGCGGGTCACAGGGGGGCGATAGACACCCTTGTATGTTGCGACAGGTGCAACGGGGGGGGTCATCGGGGGGTGGCAGCCCCCCCTGTCCAGGGGTTCACATCGGGGGGGTCACAGGGGGGCGGCAGCCCCCCTTGTCCAAGGGTTCGCAGGGAGCGGGTAGCCCCCTATGCAGGGTTCAGGGCAGTGCTCTGGGAATTTTTTTTTCCTTATTTTTTGGTGGGCGAACCCACCTATGGTTTTGTGCATGGGTTTGCACATGGTTTTGGGGCATGATGGTTTTCGGCCCCTAGTATTTTGTAGATCCAGTCAAGGGAACTACGATTATGTTCTAATCCAGGGTTAATGGATTGGGGTTTATGAATGTGTCGGCATGTATATATATGCGTTGTAACACTAAAAGGAATATAATGAAAAATCAAGTTCGAAGTCTCAGTTTTGGGATCTAGGGGAAAGTATCTGTGTATATTTTTTTTATGTTTTATGATCTTGCTATTGTTTATTTTTCTATCTTTAAGAATTCGTTTGCAGATAATTTATGTATAGGGTTAAAACCTACAAGATAGAGGGGCGTTTCTGAGGCATAGAGGAGTAACTCGCGGTGAAGGGAACATTAATGTGTTACACATACAATGCTAACTAAGGATAAATCATGTTAGACAAGATAATGATAGACAAAGTAGCGTCCAAAATGGCAAAGTTGCACTTCTGTAATGGCAAAGAGCGTTTCTTTGACCCGTAAACCTTCACACAAAAGATAAGTTTTAGATAGATATGTGATAGGTTGTTGGAACTCCTCAAAGCAGCTGCAATAGGCACACTAGATTTACTACTGAGAAAAAATATTTGATATGAGATGATTGGCACAAAAAACACTAGCAGATAGGTAAAGAGGTAGATCTGGCAACCTGCTCTAATACAATGTTAAACACACGTGGAGAATACTAAATGTGAAAAGATAAACGTTAGATGCATTTATTATACAAATGATATATATTTATAATACATTCTAATGACCCTTGGTTTCCGTATTCCAAGTGGTCTCTTGGACTCCCTTTGATTGTTCACATTCCACATCAACCTTTAGCGGATTAGATGTCCAACAGGTACCATGATTACACAAGAAAAATCATTCATCTATGTAGCAACGAAAGGAAAATTTGAGAGAATAACATTGATGTATGTGAAGCATATATAGTATGTAGAAGAGAGTATTTCAACATATAATATATTTTATGCTTATATGGGTCTTTAGATATTTAAAAGAGAAACCAAAACATTGCAAGGAACTATAAAACTATTATCATCAACCCAATGTTTTCCAAACTCATAATAGGGATTACAAATTAAAAGAAAAATAAAAAGGACTAAAGAGCTTGAAAGGTACAGCTTTTCCTTACCAAAGCTTTCCATCACCTCACACTTAGGCATGCACGCACACACGCATAGAAAAGAATTATGACATTGAAGCTAAAGAACTATGGGGATTTTTTGTCAATCTCAACGCAAATTTCAATGCCATTTATAGGGAGAAACTACAACAGACATTGATTAAAATGGTTTTCCCAAGTGGTTGGGAGGCGGTTGTAATACCTTGGCTATATGAACATGGAAAGCCTAAAATTAGAACCACTTAGGGTTTTTTTAGAGAGCTTCAACAATATTTTCTAAAGAATTCATTTGCATTCCACATTCCTCCCACTCCTCCTATCGATGTTCCTTTGCACCTCTCAGTGCAATTGCTAGTATATTTGTTGTAATATATTTCACCCAACTTTTAATATATGTAATAAAGCTTAAAAAAAATAACACTTTATTTTACAACAATTTAAATTAAACCAACTCTAAGGACAATAACTACATGATAAATAATGAACATCAAAATTTAACATTTATAATAATAAATAAATAAATAAAAATAATGTATATTGTGTGTTTGTGTGTGTGCTTTTACCATGATGAATTGATAATTAGTTAGAATAATATTAGCGAGGCACAAGATGCCAACCACTAGCTAGTGCCACTAGAAAACATTATATATATATATATATATAATGGAGTATGTCCTAAAAAAAATTATGTTTGGTTAAGAGCTTGCCTTCGTAGGACGCAAGGAAATAGGTTCACTACCCAAGACCCTAAGATATCTTGTAGGAATGGAGACACCCACTACCACTAAGTAATTTCTTGTGACCTACTTTTTCTTAAATTATGATGATAAGTCAACCTAATCACTAATAATTTCCCTTAGTATTAATTTGACAACTAAGTTATGCCATAGTCTAGCTAGCCTGCTTTTTTTTCTTTAAAATCATGGAAATTCAGGCAAGTTTTTAATAAAATATGGCAAAGATTTTTGAAAATCCATGTTGTAGTCAAACTTCAAGATTTTGGGTTCCCCAAAGGTTTTTGATGGTGTGGAATCCATTTCCACTATAAAAAAAAACATGATTCAAACACTGCCACTGTAAGATTTCTTGAAATTGTTTTGCCCAAATTCCAAGCAATTCTTCATCCTCCATAGATTTCTACCTAAATTATAATACATTTTCCCACTTTATTAAAAAAAATATATTTATTTAAAATTATTAAATATATAAATTCAAAATAAAATTATTAAATATATAAATTCAACATATTATGAATAAAATTTATTGTGCATATTACCTAAATTTCAGGGTTTAATTTAACAATAATAAAAAGTGGGTACAAATTCAAAATAAAATCCACCCCGTCTCCTTTACTTGATAATCTCGATATTAATGTGGGGCTTTAATCATGGACATTAACCTGAGAGTATAATATTGGTGATCTGTTTTTAGAAATACATTTCTTGAGAGAAAAATTAAAGTTAAAATTATTTATTTATATATTTTAACAATCTTAGTATAATTATAATTAATGATTTATATACGTTAACAATCTTATTATAATTATAATTAATTATTTATATATATTAACACTTAAATTTATTAGGATAAATAATATATATATTTTTTATTTAAAAATATGGTAGTAGATATTTTATTTATATTTATAATCAATAAATTAATATAAAAAAAATGAATTTTAATTAATACAAATAATTTATTTTAGAGAAAATATTATTTGAAGTTATGTTAGGTGGTTAGGTAAAATGATTATTATCTTTTTTATTTAGATTTAAATTTTAGTTAGTGACAAGTTGAGCTTTAATGTTTTAAGTGAGTTTAATTGTGGTAATACTAACAACTTTATTTTTTCTTTACAATTGAGAGGGAGACTAATTTCATTTCTTGGAAAAAAAAACAAATTATTTCAATTATTCAAAATATATTTAATTAAACTAAAAACACATTTCAAACAAAGAAGTACATGCAAACTATATTTGTTTGATAGTTTATGTGAGTCCTGAGATGATTGTATGACGACCCTGTGGCTTGAGTAGTCACTCAAGAAATACACCATGCCTAGGTCACACTAGCCTTTAGCATGGATGGATTTTTGCCCAATAAATTTCGAATTGGTAGCCTTTCCACCACAAAGTACCTTAGCAAAACACCCTATCACCAATTATTCTGTACAATAAAAGTAAAAAAAATACTCACTACTTATATCTTTAATTCATAAAACAATGCTCTACTTAGAAACAAAATATTTAGTAAAATGCTTTCTAAAGATAATTTTAAAACAAATTTCTACTTAAAAATAAAATATTTAGTCAAATACTTTTTAAAGATAATTTTTTTAAATAAATGTTTTTATTGATTAAACTGATTTTTTTTTATATAATAACATTTTTATTCACTCTAAAAGTGAGTTTTCATAAAATTGTTCATTAAATTGAACTTAAATTTTATAAATAGTATTGTTATCAATCTTAAATTTTGAATTTTATAAATAATATTGTTATCCATCTTAAATTTTAAATTTTATAAATAATATTGTTATTAATTTAAACTTCAAAAATTTTAACATTTTGTCCTTCCTTGGTAGATTCTCATTCATAAAAAAAAGTAGGAATGGTATATACAAACTCAAAATCTAATATCTTTAAAAAAATTGACATTTTGTCCTTAGTTGGTAGATTCTCATTCATAAAAAAAAAGTAGCAATGGTATATACAAACTTAAAATCTAATATATTTGTCCTCTAACATTTTGTCCTTTGTTGGTAGATTCTCAATCATAAAAAAGAAGAAGGTAGGAATGGTATATACAAATTCAAAATCTAATATTTTTGTCCTCGTTTTAAGTTAGACATTTATTAAATGTCAACCTATGTGGTAAGCAATGATACATATGAGCCAAGTTGTATTTTTATGTATCTCAATTAAGATTAAAAAGTTGGAGGTGTGTTGTTAAAAATATTTATATTATTAAATTGAAAAATTGATTTAAAGTTGTTTAAGTTTGATAATTATTTATAAAGTTTATGGATTAAAAATTAATATTAATTTAAAGTTTTTTATTTATTTTTAAATGGTTAGCTTATATTGAATAATTTGGTAACAGGTCAGTACTCTTACATATATAGATTGTTCTCCTTTTCTGCCTATGACGAACTATACTTCTGACAACATTAATCTTGTATATTCTCCAAAAGACACCAGAAAACATTGCATATTTACAAAACATTAAATAAAAAGGAAGATTTTGACAAGACTCTACATTCTTGGAGGATCTCTTTCATCCATCGCATTATCTTCTTCATCCAACATCTACATTGTCTCTTCTGCTACTATCTGGTTCACAGTCTCACTTGGTTGTTCTTCAGCTTGCACAAGAGGGTTATGCAATCCATATACCTCTTTAAGGACGCCAAAAATAGTGGATTCTACTGCCACCTCAATTCCATCAACTTTTGAATCCATATTTTCCACCTTTGTAACCAAATTCTCCACCTCCAGTTGAAGTCTCTCCATATCTTCTCACATATCCTCCAATTGTCGCATAATCCAAGAGAAATGGGAGCGTGCTTCAATTATAACCTACTTCTCATACTTATCATATTTGACCGAGCCATACTCCAACGAGACCATACTCTGGACCATCCAAAAATTTCCACTACCTTCAAGATGTGGAGAAGCCATGGAATCGAATGAGTAGAGTGTCACCTTAATCCTGAGAAACTCTAGCCTTATCATTCTCCATTTATGATGGAGAGTGTATCTATTTTCATTACCAACAACCATCGAATTGCATTGAATGCTCTTGAACCTAACTTGCCATCTCAAGTCACCTAAATTTTGCAACAGATCATTTACCCTATGCTCTGACTCGTCACATTTACTTTGCAAAGTCCAAACAAGGATATCGACCAAAAGGAATTTATGACCAATACTAAAACTGCATGTGGGATGTTAAAATCTGAAAGTTCTATGCAGAAATTTAAAACTTGTTTTCTCAAACTTGAAAGTTCTATGTAGAAAATTGAATGTACTTGCAGAAAATTGAATGTACTTTGCAAAAAATTGAATGTAACTTAATGTACTTCGCAAAAATCTAAATGTACTTTGAATAAAATTGAATGTCCTTTGCATAAAGTTCAATGTACTTTACAGAAAACTAAATGTACTTTGCAGAAAATTGAATGTACTTTACAAAAAATTGAATGTACTATGTTGTTACAATTACTTAGAATGCATATTTCTTCTTCACAACTTTTCAGATCAACAATTGTAGATATAACATAAACTTAAGGATCATATGAAGACAACCAAGCACAAATATGAGACACTGAGAGTTAGGTCCAATGACCAGGGAAAAACCTAGAAGGGGAAAGCCCAAATGATTCTTATTCTATTAGATTTCTTCAATTGTTTAACAGAGTATAGAGAGAGAGAGAGAGAGAGAGAGAGAGAGAGAAAGAGAGAATAAAGTCGCCAATGTTTGATCAAATTGCAGCTGAAGTGCTCTTGCTCTTTGCTTGAAGATCTCCTCCTTCTCTTGATCAGATCTTGTCCTTCACACTTGCTCCATCTCTTTCCTTGCTCTTAATCTTCACTTTCTCTCAAACTTCTCTTGCACACACTCAACATTACCTCTCCTTCTTCACAATGAACATGCTACCCTCAACTCTCACTTGCTCTTGCTTAAATAGATGAGAATGTAGAAAAGTTACAAAATGAACTCATGCCTTGAGCCAATAATAGGAGAATCAAATTCCATGACAGATGAGTTACTTGAGGAGAAGTGTAACTCATCCCAATAATAGAGAGAGAGGTACACTTGTCTTGAGGAGTTACAATTCGAATTAGGGAGGGAGAGAGTTGCACTTAGACATGACAAAATATTTGGTGAGAGTTACAAATCAAATTGAATGAGGGAGTTACAAGTGCATTTAATGAGGAGGAGTTACATTTTTGTCATGCATTGAATTAGTGAGGAAGAGTTACATTCTCTTAAGTGTGGAGTTACTATTTTATTCCAAAAGAGAGGTTCAATTTCCCAAGTAAGGGATTCTCAATTTAATTACTTATTCGGTGAGAGAAATCGTTTTTATTAATCCATTAAAGGTGAATGACTTTAGACTATAATAATAATAATAATAAGGATAAAATTATTAATTCTTGACTTGTATAATCATGATTGATTTGATTTTAAAGTGGATTCCATATGTTGAGATCGTCCTTGATCATTCAAACATGACTTTCAATTTTTGGAAAGTCACTTTCAAATTGAGATGTGACTTACTATTTTGGGAAATTCATATTAGAATTGTCAGAGATTAAATTTTATTATAGGTGCTTCAAACAAAAATGAAAGATACAATTTCTTCTAAGAAAAATTCATCCCTGAGCTACCAAATTTTAACACGGGACAACACATTTTGTCCTTGGGCATGACAAATTCCTTCTCCTTCATCCACTTAGAGAAGCACTCACCCAATTTCGAGAGTCGACACTCCAGAGAAATGATTACCATCACATTAACCTTGTTAATTAATAGCATGGTAGGCCTTGTGGCTCGATTACACTAATTGGACATATAACTTATTGTGTTGAATTTCCATGACCCTGGTGTCTAGGATAAAATCTTAAAATCTTTGACGCTATCAAACCAAGAATCTCAAAAAAGCTACTTATCACAATGGAAAAATATAATGCAGTAAACCAATCATGTGCACAATAAGAACAATATCAACAATATATGTAACCCAACTTCATTTTATTATCAACATATAATACAACATTTTATGGCTCTCGTACAAGGGATAATGGCCCTCAAGTATCCACAAGTATTAGAATACAAGATACACTGACAATCTCATTGCTCTAGTGCACAATCACAACCTCTATGTCGTATCTCATCTTGTTGGTCCTTTGCTTCTATTATGCTATCTAGTTTCCCCTTAGTCCATCAAGAGACAACACATAGAGACTCCGAGAGGGCTATCATCTTTCACTTCTGCTACAATGAACACGGGTTGATCCAATATGCTCCTCTATGTTGGCCAACACCTGAGCTCCAATATGTCAATCTAGTAACTTCTTTCTTCAATCAAAGAGCTACACAATAGGCTCCAATATTCACCCAATCATGTAACAATCAACATCCTTCTTGCTTTCTACTCTAGGCTACTTTGGGCTACCTACACGCTGCCCTCCAATAGTCCAAAGATGCCCATTACCTCTGTAAATAATCCAATGTGGAATCTTATCCTATTTAGGGTTTCTAACCACCCAAGTCAACCCTAACACATGGCTTCCATTGGCTGCAACTTGTCCACACTTGGATACCACCCAACTAGCAAACAATCCAATCTTCACCCACACAAAATCAACATACATGTACTCATTAGTTAATGCACCTATTGTATAATATCAATCTAGTTAGGAAATCATTTTAGTACATGACACCCCTCTCTAACCACTGAAACAATCCTAAAAATCAGTGTGGCTTACCTTCATTGTTTTTTTGCCTCCCACATTGTTTGTTCCCTTATATTTGAGCTTGGTAATAGGCTTTACAACCCCTCCAACAAGCCCCTAATAGGCCTGTGGTTTCTCTGTTGTCCTAGAGAGCTTGCAGCCCTCCAAAACAAGGAGTATAACCCTGAAATATGCATCAAAATTCAACTCGCCTCTATTGTACCTCAGCCTTCTCAATCCCACAAAGCAAACCCAAAATTAGCCATTGTGCTCCTTGACTTTCTCCTTTCTGTACTGCAGTTACCAAAGGTGATGATTCTCCTTAGAATTGTTGCACTTAGATGAGTTAAAATGACTTCCATCACCTTATATTTATACCAATATAAGGGCTCCACAAATTTCTTGAAGAGACGTGTATTTTGGACAAGTTTACCTCAAGCCTACATGACTTGATTGTCCAAAAACCCACCATTATCTTCAAAAATTCATATCTCATTGTAGAAAAATCAGAATTTGATGATTCTTGTTGTGTTGGATTCTCCTCAATGCCCTCTATCATATACATCCATCACATGTGAAAAACCCCAACCTTGGGTTCCAAACCCACATATGACTTTTGTGGCACTCATGTTGAAATTCAACAAGAAAATGCACCCACAAAGGGTGTGGAATTTTGATGCACCAAGAATGTGGAAACTTTATGCATCAGAATTTTGGTTGTGGAATGTGGGGTATCTAATTCATTTTTCCCTTAAATAAATTAGACAATAAATTGTAATTTCATCTCACAACAACTTGTATCAGTTAACTAAGTCAAGATAACTGAGTTAGCTCAAGAAATTTGAGTTAATGGTTTAAGATGAGGCATGTAGAAGGATTCCAATATTTTGGGGGTCCAGCTGCAGTTGATGCACTAGTGGGGTCTAGGTGTGAATTAGTTAACTCAGTTAATTGAGTTACAATTAGTTTAACTAGTTCTAACTGAGTGGTGAGCTAGTGAGAGGTCCAGTGAATTAAATTAGATTTAATTCACAATGAGTGATCAATCAGATAACTGATAATTCGCTATTAATAGATGCATGCATGTCAGTTCTGAGGAAGATCCAGTTGAGACAGAGGTTAAAGGGAACATAACTATTAGTTTTATTTGTAGAAAATTACCCATGTGCAATTATAGAGTCATTGGGATGCCATGATGCATTGCATAATCAAGGAAGGCTATTTTTCCTATTTAATAGGGAGATAATTCCCTACGAATTGTGTGAGCAAGGCAGACTAAAGGAAGGTTGAGAATTGGCTAAGTACTAAACCGATTTTTCCTAGATGAGCGTGAGACAATTGGTAGAGTGAGGGAGATTCTTGTGAGCAAGAAAGCATTGTATTGCTTCATGATTCCTTGACTTAATACTCTATACAAATAGAGGGGTTTTTAGTAGTTTCTTTCCCTAAGAATATCTTGTGTTGTGTGATTGATTTACTTCTTTCTCTTACTTGCATGTGATTGAGCGATCATGTTTTGTATTACGAAAATATTGTAGAAGGATGTAGTATCTTGTTTTAGTACATCACAAGATTGGATTGAATCCATTGATATAATTTCTGCATGGTATCAGAGTGCTAGGAATCACAATAGAAGAGAAGAAATTGAGTTTGTGTTGAAAAATATTCAAATTTTTTGACTGATTCTTTGGTATCTAACAGCTGAATAGGATGTATTTTACTGGCTTGAGACTCGAATATCCACTCGAGGGAAATTTGAACTATGTTTTATGGAAGGACATGATGGAAGTAGTGTTGGAGGAAAACAGACTGAAGGGTTCATTGACACTGATATTCCTGAGCCCGCTCCAACAGATGTTGTTCAACATGAAGCATGGAAGAAGAATGTGGCAAAGGTGAGGAGGATCTTATAAGAGGGAATTTGAGATCATATTTTCTCGAGTCTCCATGGAAAGGCAACTCTATATGCTATGTGGAAGGCCTTGATAGATATGTTTCAAAGCAGCAGTGACCACAGGGAATTGGCACTGAAGGAAAAGTTCAGGAAAATCAAAATGGAGAAGGGCGACACAATCCAAAAATACTTGAAAAAGTTCACTCAATGTCGAGATGAGCTTGGAAGTGTTGGGATTCTTTTGGTTGATGATGAATTGGTGAGCCTAGCACTTCTATGCCTTCCCAAGAGCTGGAATAGCTACCAAGACTCTATGAATGGGAGGGATCAGTTACCAAAGTGGGAGCGACTATGGTCAGATTTGGTACAAAAAGAGTTTCGACAGACTACCAGGGATGGATCCTCATCCAAGGAATATGATGAGGATAATTTTGCCTTAGCTGGCAAGAAAAATAAATGGAAAGGGGAGAAGTCCCAATCCAAATTTGATACCGGCAAATAAGGCAAGAAAAGAGACATGTCAAAGGTGAAATGTTTCAACTGTCATGATCATGGACATTATGCCACAAATTGTCCATAAAAGAAGAACAACAACAAGAAGGCTCTGGGAGGTGTAGCGGGTGAATTTTTGGCCTCACAGTTTGAGTTGGAATTCTCTCTCATCACATAAATGGTGTCAATGGTGATGGGATCTATGTGGTACTTGGATAGTGGAGAATCTTTCCACATGACTGGAAACAAAGAATTCTTTAGTAGCTTGGAGGAGAAGGATCTTCAGATGCACATCAATATGGGTAATGATGGGAGGTATAACACTATTGGGATTGGTATAGTTACTTTCTAGAGAGATTCAAGTAAACCCCTCATACTAAAATATGTCGTGCATGTAATGGGTTTGAAGAGGAATTTGGTTTCTCTTGCTATGTTGGAGGATCATGGATATGATGTGGTTTTCAATGAAGGAAAGACGTTCCTTTATCACAAAGCCACATGATAGGTAAAGAATATTGGGGTTCGTGTGAATAACCTCTACAAACTTGTTGTATATGGCTACACAACATTGACCAGTAAAGCAGGTGAGGTGGTGAGCTGAGATATCGATGAGTTATGGAAGAAGAGGTTGGGTCATCTACACCACAGTGATTTGAGGATCATGTAATAGATTTATATAGGGCTTCCAAATGGTACACTTATGCAGAGAGACACATGAAAAGGTTGTACTATGGGGAAGTATACTAAGGCTATCTTTCACGATAAGGAAAGCCAAGCGGTGTAAATCCTTGAGAGAGTTCACTCAGATATGTGTGGACTATTCTCAACAACTTACACATCAAAGCACATGTACTATGTGCTTTTTGTTGATGATTTTTCTAGAAAGTGTTGGATTTTCTTCATGTAGAAGAAAGATCAGACGTTCTCCAAGTTTTTATGAAACCAGCTCCAAAAATAGAAGAAAAGAGAGATCAACACCTTATAAATTAGCCACTCCGAGGGGGAAACCTCCTTTAAATTACATAAATGAACCATTCTTGGATTATACAAATGAAAAAACCTCCTTTCTATATATCGGATTCCATGGAGTCACAATATAATCCTAGCTAACCTAACAATAATAATGTAAGGGCACAATATAAAAATATGGGGGTTACACGGGTACAACAATAACCATAAGGGGGCTACACTAACAATAATAAGGGACCACACTAGTAATATAGGGACCTAACATGCCCCTCTCCTTCAAAAAAGTGTAGTCCTCAACGCTTGAGTAGATATGAATGCTTATGTATAAAATTCTCATCCTCCCATGTAGAATCTTCAGTGGGTAAATTCTTCCACTTGATGAGATACTCTGAAATTTATCAATTTCATAGTTGTTGAGTTCTTGTTTCTATGACTGCTTTAGGTTCCAATATGATTTTTCCTTCCTCATCAAATTCTGGAAATATTGTTTGAACTGGAAGTTTGTCACCTATAACCTTCTTTAAGCGTGAAACATGGAAAACTGGATGCACTCGAGAAGAAGCAAGAAGCTCCAATTTGTATGCCATAGTACCAATCTTTTGCAACACCTTGTAAGGACCACAGTTCTTTGGCAATAATTTAATATCCTTCTTAGCTTTCTTGAGGGACATTTGTTTGTATGATTGTAGTCATAAAAATGCCTAGTCTCCTACATCAAAACTTCTCTCGTTGTGATGTTGATCTGCCTATTGTTTCATTTGATTTTGTGCCAAATTTGGGTTATCCTTTAAGATTTGGAGAACTTGTTGTTGATGCTCGATGTGATCTTCCATTGCTTGAACCTTAGAATTTTCTCTTAAATATGATGTGATGGAAGGTAGATGATATCCATAAAGTTCCATAAATGGGGTCATTTTTGCTGTAGTATGGTGTTAGAATGTATTAATCAATGTTAAATGACTAAAAAGGTACACATAAATTATCAATCCAGGAACATATTTAATTTCAATGATAGTCACACCGTCTGTGTCGATACATCAAACTAGAAGCAAATCCAAATTAAGGAAATCGTTGTTGAATTAAATGTTGGAAGGAATCACTCATGAAAAAATAAAACGATCTACAGGAATGTAATCATACCTCAATTAATCTGTACCTAGCGTGCCACACAACAATTACCCAACTGGTATCTCTAATTACATATGTGTAACATCATATATAATATTGAAATTGAAGCAGATCTACTCACAGTGAGAACATCAACAACAACACTTCCACCGATACATAAAACAAATAAGATATATGTACAGCTACCTTAACCACTACAATCCTTGCTAAAGAGGAGGGCCCTTCCTCCCTAGGAGGGCGTAGGAAGAGAAAGAACTTAAACGAAACTAAACCAGATAATGCATATAATAGCAGCAACATGATAACTTGTATTAATGTGACCAAAATTACAAATCCAAAGTAATATTTTTCTACGCTAACCTTTCGACCTCAAGGGTCGAGAATTATATAGTGGTTACATATTCAAAAAAACAAGGGATGGATTAGTCATGAGAATCTTATGATTCTCATGATGATCAAAATATAATACATATAGTTACAACCACTTCTTAATAAAAATCCTTATTGGAAAATATAGATTACAATCAAAACTGCCTAAATGTTGTTATCCTAAAATACAATACAAAATGACTTTTACAACTATTGTGGCAAATCACAGTTGTAGCGTAACAACAATAGAGGACAGGTCAGCATCAGAAGTTGACGATATCTAGTCAGCAGTACAACTGTAACAACAGTTCATCTAGCGGGTCTGTAACAACATCATGATGTAATAGCGTCGTGGTGTATAATAGCTCACTGTAACAAAACACCTTTAACTACTCCTGTACACCTCATGCTCTAGATATTTTTTGATAAAAATAACATCTGGAAGGAAAACAAAAGACCAGAGACCTTCTCCACACATTCATCCTCAATTAGTCATAAAAATACACGATACATCATAATAATCGATGAAATGGAAAGATAATTAAAATAAGGTGAAACGACATGGTTTAAGATAGAAAAGTAGGAAAAAGAGGCAAATATAGTCCCAATGGTTGTAGTCACAAGGTAAAATGGGGGAAACAGATGTAGGAAATAAGTACAAAATTGGCACCCAACATCTCCCCCCAGTTGAAGCACTTGCATGTCCTCATGCAAAATCTCATCTCCCATGAGAATATCTCTGGTGTAGGTCAGTGAGGTCATAAGCATCGGTTGTATCTTAATCTGCAGACCTTTACCCTTGAGTAGCCATCAACTGTCATACCCAAGACTTTGATTCATACTTCCTCAATTCATAATTAATCTGGTAATCCTCTATTGGCAGCCATATCAAAGGGAACTTGAACCTTAACCCAAGCCAGGAAGCACCAAGGGTTTGTATCATCTGTGCATATGTTGGTACATGTGTAACAACTACCACAAATTTCTGAAATGCAAATGGGTCCTCCTTCAGTAGCTCAACACTACTAGCTTCTATGTGTTTCAAGCACCCAGTCAGGGCTCGACTCTTCATTACTGAGAATTTATTAAGGCAGAAGTTCACAATCCTTCTTCTGTAATTGGCAGCAGGTTCCCTTATCCCAAGGGTGCTCAAAATTCTCCTAAATTCTCGTCTTAACTCGGTGGCCCATCCTGGTTCTGCCCGAATCCATAATTTTGTCTTTTCTTCATTGGCATCCATAGATTTGGTGGACAAATTCCACTCAATTTGATTCTTCATGAATGACACAAAGGCTCGCAACTGCAAATCCCCCATGTAGGAGAATATAGTCCCTACCATTTGCATACTTACGTGCTCGCAAATGATATTTTGCAAGAATAATTCACACAACAGGCTTTGTTCGTCAAAATCGGAAGCATGAAAGACATCTAAGAATGTGTGAGTGGAAGAACATAGATAGGGCTTGTTCTCCATGACGGCTTTTAACTGAAACCGGAAATAGCATTCACATAGAAAAATGGGTAGGATGGGGAAGGTCGCCTGCACCCTAAAATATTGAGGGCAAGGTCATGGAGTTTTTTCTTATCCATAGTTAGATCCTGAACCTGCTATTGTAACAGCAGCAACTGTTCTTCCTGCTTCTTTACAACTTTCTTCCTCTTATAGTATTCCCATCCTTTCTTCAACTCTTCTTTCATCCATTTTTCCTGTAAAGCGCTTATCTCATTTTGATGTTCTTTAAACGAAATCACCCCCTCCCGAAGGGAGATTGCTTCCTATTTCCACTTCTACAATTCAAATCTAACAAAATTTTCTCATAATTCCATCCCGCGGTGGGATCCATCATTCCTCTGCATTCAATATCAACATCAATACTGGGTGTAACAACCTCTATTGAATGGGTTTTCTCCACCTCTTCTACTGGTTCTTGTGTAATAGCAGCTTCATCAGTGGGTTCTTGTGTATCAGCCTCTTCATTTTTTCCCAGAGTAGCCTCTGTGTCCATATTTGTTTCTTCTGTAACAGTAGTGGCCTCCACAGGTTCTTGTGTATCGGCCTCTAGGTCAATTACTACAGGAGGATCTACTTTAACTGCTTGTTCTTATGTAACAACAGTATCCTTAGCAAGTTCTTGTGTAACAACCTCCTGAAGTTATGTTTCTATTTCCATTGGGCTGGTGTTTTCCCCATAGACCTTATACCCTGATGTTGTTAGTCCTTGAAAACATGTCGTACATACAAGTACCAATATTTCCTTCCCCTCAGATAATCTTTGTTTCAACTGTTCATTTTCCTTTCTTAGATTTTCAAGTTCTAAAAGCAAGACATGAGTTTCGTCCTTACCTGATGAGGAGGGTTCTCTTTCTTCTTCTTCTGGTCCTTCTGCTTCTTTCTACTTTTCGACTGTGGGAAAAGGTTCTGTGGGCAAGTTAACTTTCACCCCCTGTTTTGGTTGTCTATCCCCAATTGGTTCGTCATTGGGTTCTTTCCCAATTCTGACCCCGACAAGCCGAAGGGTCTCAACTTCTGCCTGACTTCCTTCCGAAGATGCGACATGTTTTCTCTGGCTTGTCCTAGGCCCTTTTTGCTTGAATTATTCTAAGCTCCTTCCCTACTGGCTTAGGGAATCCAACACGATCAATTTGATAATTCCATGATTGGTCACACATGCTTCCAGATGTGTTTTTTTCTTCATTGTCACCACCATATGCTTAATGTTTCCCAATAAGTAGAATGGAAGGTTAATCTTTTGTTGATGCTGAAGATGATTGAGTAGATGGAAGTGATAATTAAAATTGATTGTGGATATTCCCTTGCAAGTAATGTATATGATTAAACCCAAGGCGACATCTTCCCATGGCTGAGGGAATGATAACCTGTCAAATCATCTTCCTTTCTTTTCCAACTTTTCTTCTCCTTCTAGGAAGTCTTCCTTCAAATAAGGGTCATTGATTTTCCTATTGAACCATCTCTGTCCCTCTACTGGAAATGTGGTTACTCAGGTGATCACTTCTTCTGTCACCTCAATTTGCAGGCCCTTGACTCAGGTCTGGTGGTTATTCAAATTCTGAGTGAATTCGATTGCAACAGCCTCATCTAAGCCTTCCAATTTCTGAAATATTAAATCGGCCCGACGTCTCTAAATACCTGGTAGGCTTCCTGATAGTTCTGCAAGGTGTCCATGGAATTCGGCTCGTGTCTTACTGCTGCTCCACCCATCTTGTTGTTATTCTGAATTCACTCCTTATTTCTCAACCCACTGTAATTTCATTGCACTGATTATTTCCTCTCAGCACCTTACTCTGCTTATCCCAGATGAAGAGTTTCGGACAAGGATACAAGGCTTCAGTTGAGGAGGGTGATGGGAGGTGACAGGATTTACGGATTACTGAATCGTACTTCACACATTTCTTCATAAATGTCCCATTATGGAAAGTAATGGGTTCTAAGTACACACACCTTTCCCGACCAGATTCCGTCATCATTGGCTATTTTGCTATTAATAAGATGCATGTGGGGATAATAACGGTTCATAACTACAGATTTATTTCAATGATTACAAGATATATCCCCCCCTACTTTAATGGTGATGACCACCCACGGCCATCATGGGAATATCATTAATTTCCATTAATCACCAAACTACTAAATGATGACGTTACCTTTTGAATGATGTACCTGAAGTGACGTGGAGGAGGAATTTGAATTGGCGGTGTACTTATCGCAGTGATCATGGTGGTCACACTTAGCTGGCACAATTATTGTTGCATGCGACGAAATAAAAAATAGTGTTCATGGTTGTCGGCTATTACATGTGTAATAGCCAAGATATCCTTCGTATTATTCTTCAAAAAACATGATGATTAGGAGAGATAGATACATAAAGAAAAACAAATGAATAACATCATCTTGTAAAATGTATCAGGAAGGAAGGATGTTGTTTTAGGAAGGGGAAAAAATGGGTGTAATAGCCACCACGGGAGTGGTTTTCAACTGTTACAAATTGTCTGACTGCGCCACGGAAAGAGGTTTTCAAAATCATATTTGTATTATCATTTTTTTTTAGCAGGTGTAACAACTACCACAAAGGTGGTTTTCAGCTGCTGCACTTACTGGAATTTCAAATTTTAGGGTGCACAGGGGAACGTTCCCCTGTTGTTGTAACATGAAGATCAGAGTCCGTGACATGTTAACAAATTATTCCTTCGAAGAGGGTTGAAGATATAACCTCATATGGTTCCCATTAACTAGTAACGGTGTCTTGGCACTATTGCATTGTCAAAGACCGTGTCTACTTCATAAGTACCTAGCCATCTAGTGCAAAGCTTGCCTTTGAAATCCTTGAACCTTGAATCATACAAGAGAGCCCAATCTCCTTTTTGGAATTTCTTCTTCAAAAAAACCCGTCATGCCATCTAGCTCTCTGTTGCTGAATGATCTCTATCTACTGAATGGCAGTGAGTGTTTCTCTTCCAACTCACTGAGCTGGTTTAATATTTGTTTTTGTGTTGTGCTTAAGTCTAGATTGACCTGCAATGTTGCTCTTAATGCCTTTATTTCGAACTCTATTGGGAATAAAGGATTCTTACCATACACCAATTCATATGGTGAGAAGCCTGTAGTATTCGTCCATGTTGTTCTGTAAGCCCACAACACCTCTGGAAGTTTCTCGGCCCAATTTCTTCGGTGGCTGGCTACTGTCTTTGTTAAGATTCCCTCAATGACTTTATTGGTGCTTTCTACTTGACCATTTTCTTGTGGCTGATAAGGTGAATTGATCCTATGATGAATTCCGTACTTATTAACCAGCTTCTTAATCAAAGATATGTGAACTAAGGCCCTCCATCCATCACTATATCCCTGGGTATCCCGAAGCGAACAAATATATCTTCGAAAAGGAAGTCTAAAACAGCCTTATCTGTAGCTCTAATTAGTGCCTTTTCTTCGACCCACTTTGTGACATAATCGGTGCAGACCAATATGTACGATTTTTGTTGTGATGAATGATTAATTGGCCCTGCCCATTTCTCAAATGGTTCTATCACTATTTGAGGCTGTAACGACATCTCATCTGATTTCAGAGGATGGCCCATTCTTTGGAAACTATCACATCCCTTCACAAACTTCTTGGCATCCTGGAATATAGTTGGCCTGTAGTACCCTGTTGAGATTACTTTATATTCCGTCCTTTTGTCAGCGAAGTGCCCTCCACAGGGTTCCTCATGACAAGATTTAAAGATCTCAAATACCTCATATTCTCTAACACATTGCCTAATCTGAAAATCTAGCCTGTTGTGATAGATATTGCCCTCTATCCAAGAGTAGGTAGCACTCTGTTGTATGATCTTCCTCTTTTCTTTGGAAGATAAATGGTGTGGAAATTTTCCTGCAACAAGATAATTGGCTATATCTGCATACCGTGGTAAGTGAGTAGAGATGGAAAAAACATATTCATCTGGAAAATAATCCTCAGTAGGAGTGCAGTCATCATTCATAGTTAATCTAGAAAGAAAATCAGCAACCACATTATCTTTTACGAGTTTATCTAAAATAGTGATATCAAATTCCTGTAATAGCAATAACCATCATGCAAATCTACCATTAGTAACAGGTTTTTTCATTAAAAATCGAATTGCAGCATGGTCAGTGTGTACAAATACTTGATACCCGTTGATGTAGTGCCAAAATTTGTTGATAGCATGCACTACAGCTAGGAATTCCTTCTTAGTCACTGTATAGTTGAGTTCAGCTAGAGTTAAATTCTTGCTGATGTAATAAATGGCATAAGGTTTCGTTTCCTCCAACTGCCCCAAAACAGCACCCACAGCTATGTCAGATGCATTCGTAGCGATATGGAATGGCAATCTCTAGTTTGGTCCTCGTAAAATAGGTGTTGTTGTTACACAGTTCTTTAACTTCAGAAAGGCTTGCTCATGCTTCCCATCAACACAAATTCCACATCTTTCATGATTAAAGAAAAAAGAGGAGATGCAATCTTTGAAAAAAATTCTATAAATCTCATGTAGTGCCCTGCATGTCCCAAAAAACTACGTACCTATTTTTGAGTTTTAGGAGTTGGGATTTTCGAGATTACCTCAATTTTTGCAGGATCTACCTTGATTCCATCTGCCGAAATGAAATGCCCCAGCACAATTCCCTTGGTCATCATCATGTGGCATTTCTTCGTGCTCAAAGCAACATTAGTTTGTTCACAGCGTTTTAGCATCTTTTCCAAATTAACTAATGTTGTCTCAAAGGAATCCCCATAGGATGTAAAATCATCCACAAATATTTCAAGATAGTCATTCAAGAGATCAGAAAAAATACCCAATATTTCCCTCTAAAAAGTTGATGGCGCATTACAGAGGCCAAAAGGAAGGAATCTGTATGCAAAAGTATCCCACATGAAAGTGAAGGTTGTCTTGTCTTGGTCTTCCAAGGCAATCTGTATTTGATTATAACCACTGAACCCATCCAGGAATGAAAATAACTTTTTCCCAAAGGGAGTATCCAGGACCTGATCAATGAATGGTAAATGGAAATGGTCCTTTTGAGTGGCCTTATTAAGCTCTCTATAGTCTACATAGACTCTCCACTTGCCATTATTTTTCGGAACTATGACAAGCAGAGACACCCACTGGCTGTCAGAAATGGGGTAGATGAAATTACTATTAAGGATTTTCTGCAATTCCTCTTTTTTTATCTCCTTAAGTGAGAGATTCATTTGGCACTACGGATGTCTAACCGGTTTGAAATCCTCTTTAAGGTAAATACGGTGAGTTCATAGGCCAGGGTGGATTCCTTTCATATCAGTATAGTCCCATGCAAATGCCTTTTTATATTTCTGTAACAGCTATATCAGCAATCTGTTTTGTTCAGCATTCAAGTTAGGATTAATGTTTAAATATTTCCTAGGTTAAATTTCAACAGGACTGGTGGTATTATGTGGAGTATTTTTCAAATGTTCAATAAATACATCATATACCTCATCTTCTTCCCCAGCTCTAATGGAGGCAACAAAGAGTGAATTTCTAATAAAACCATTAATGATATCATCCTCTGTTTCATCCTTAAAGTATTGTGCTTTTCCAAGTGTGAGGAGAGGTAGGGAAAGATCATATTCAGGTTCAAATTCGTCCCACCGGGAACTATTAAAATCCATATGAGGTTTTTCTTGGGAGTAAAGATTCAAATTCTGAGTGGCCTGCCCATTTGAGATCACCATAGATCTGGACCTACATCCAATATATGTGTCTGCAGTGGCTAGCCATGGTCTTCCTAAGATTAAAGGATGACCCCCCAGGTTGGATTTGGTTTTTAAAATGAGAAAATCAACCGGATAATTCCAAGAAGCCACAGTGATCACCACATCTTCTATTATTCCCTCGGGCTTGACACAGGACCTATCTGCTAATTCAAGCATTGTGGGTGTAGGTCTAAGTCCATGAATTCCTAGGGAAATAAAAATATATTTGGTCATTACATTAATGGCTGCCCCCAAATCAATCAAAGTGTTGGTTATGGGTTGGCCATCAATATGGATAGTCGTTGTAGGATTCCCTGGGTCATTATATTTAGTCAACAAAGGCTGATCAATCATAAGTTCAGACAATTTCCCCATAACATGGATAGTAGCAGGGTCTTTTGATTTTCTTCTAGGAGCTTTGAGACATAGATCCCTCACTGTTTTAGCATAGATAGGTACTTCCTTAAGAGCTTGTAACAACGAAATCCGCACATACAAAATTTTCAATTCCTTGAGGAACTCAGATTCAGTTTGTGAGGTTGGCCTAGTTTCAATTAATCGTTGAGGGTATGGAGGATCTTGAACCTTAACAGCTGAGTCAGCTATCACAAATGCACCAGCCTTACTCGGGTTGGCTGATGTAGAAACAGTAGACCTTCCTGATTTGGTTGCTACAGGTGTAACAGCAGGTGCTGTATAAATTGTTACATGTGTAAAAACTGTCTCAGAATTGACTATATCCTTTCTAGGTGACCCACATTATTCTTCAGTAATAATGGGAGTATGTTAAATTCTTATTACTTTTCCCGATCGAAGCTAAACCTCGTTAAGTCTAATAGGAGTAATAAGATAAGTCTAGAAGGTAACCAGAGCATCTATGCTTTGAGGTGCCTTATTATTCGGATTGGGGTTAGGTTTCATAGGTAATTGGGGTCGAACAGGAGGTGTAGGATTTTGAAGAGAAGGCAGTTGTAACTGCTGCTGCATTGGTAGTGCAGGGGGTATTGGACCTTGATCGTTACCTCTCCAATTTTGGCTCCAAGGATGAGATTGTGATGGAGGATATTGCATTGGTGGAGGGGAAGGCCACTGGTTCCATGGTGAAGGAAATTGTGTTAAGGAAGGAGTAGGATATTTCCATGGAAATTACCGACTATTATAAACATTATTCCAAGGATTAAAGAGAAAAATCTGGAGGCATACCTGTAGGTCGTGGCTGCCATGGCCTCTTTGATCTGATGAAGTAGGAAGACTGGACATCCTTTCTTTATTCTTGAAGTACAACCTTCAATCTAGGCAGTTCACGACATTTATTCATAGAATGTGCCAATTCATAGATGTTGCACAGGCTGACGCTATTCAGTCCACATTCTCTTTCTAAATGTTTCTTTTTGAATCGAGGAAAAAATATTGCTAAGGCTGCTTCAGCTTCTGCTTGTGCTTTCTTAACTTGTACCATAGTGATATAGGCAGAGAGAGTGTTAAGGAGGTCAGTTTTAAAATCCTCAAATATATTTTTGATCTCTGCTCTAGTTACTCCTCCACTTGTGGACTTCTGTATCTGGACTAAAGGGTCCCAAACTGAACTTCTCCCCTTGACTGATCCTCTTGAACTCCATAGACAGAGCTTCATTATTTCTTCAAGTGGTTATTGCGATATGTCCTTTTACCAACAGATTCAAATGCTCTAGAAAACCATCTCTTATACCTATTAAGAATATTGGTTTCAGAATTTTTGGGGCTAAGTTACTAAACTTAGACCTTTGTAAATTGTAATGGAATTGTTCCATATAGTCTTCCTCCTTTTGTGCAATTCTAAAGATATCTTCCTTCAAATCCCTGGTTCAACAGTAATCTTGATACTTAAAGAGAAAGGCATCCCTCATGTCATTCTAGGTTCGAATTGTGTTAGCACCCAGTCACATGAACTATATTAATGTTTATCATTTCATAGTAGCAAGAAACAATTACAGATTTTGGGCGTCTGAAGTGTAGTCATAATCTCAGCACACACATCAAATTTGAACAAAAAGGTATAAGGATCTTCAACAGCCATCCCTTGAAATGACGGTAGGGATGATAAAGGAATTTTTTTCATAGGAGCTTAATCTCGTGTCGCCACTATTGGGAATTCAAAAGTAACACAACTATCTGTCTTGACATTCTCGTCCCCGATGGCTGATCCTTCTTGATGGGATGAACCGACCTCAGAATATTCTGGGGATTGACAAATAAATAAAGGATCAGGTTGTTCCAGGACAAGTTGTTTAACTGCACTACCGGTGTCCAAATGATGATCAACTAAATGTTGTTCCTCAGGTTGCTGATGCTCCCCACTGGTCTCCCCTTGACCTTCAATTCTCAGATCCTGATCAATAATTTTCCACTGTTGTTTCAGATCTGTAGTCTTGATATCATGAGTGGATATGTTATTCAAAGGGTGGTGAGGCCCAGACACGAAAGGCACTGATGCCTCAGGCTTCGATATAGCATCAGCTTTATGTGGTCTCGTCTTCCTATTATCTCTATATGAAGTAGACTATTCATTTTCTACTTTTGAGATCAGATCTCCAAAGAATTTTTTTCTTCCCAAGTCTTCACTCTTCTTTTCTTTTTTACGACCCGCCTTTCCTATAGTTAGTAGAGTGGGGGGGTGTTTGTGGATTTTTCTATCGTCCTAATGGCACACATGGACTCTATGTGTATCAATTAATCCTACAAGTGCTTTAGTTTCTACAACAGTGAGCTTACCCAGGTATGTTAGAGCGATGCACAGGTTCTTACCTCTCGTCTTACCGCCCAACAACTGTATAGCTGAAGACACACTAAAGAAAACACCTGAAAATTCACACTTCTAAGTGTCCCAGCGAGACATTTGTGAGCTCGCCCAGGTATGTTAGAGCGATGCACAAGTTCTTACCTCTCGTCTTATCACCCGAAAATTGTGTCGTTGAAGACGCACTAAAAACACACATAAATTGCACCTCTAAGTGCCCTACTGTAGCAATGGTGAGCCCGCCTAGGTATGCTAGAGCGATGCGCAGGTTCTTACATCTCATCTTACGGCCCAACAGTTGTAGACTAGGTACACTATATCATCTAACAAACAACTCTGGTTGATTGGATCGTCACTTACATGCCTGGCAACGACGCCAAAATGTTGGACTATATTAATCATTGTTAAATGACTAAAATGGTACACATAAATTATCAATCCCGGGACGTATTTTATTTCAATGACAGTCACATTGTCTGTGCCAATACATCAAACCATAAGCAAATCCAAATAAAGGAAATCATTGTTGAATTAAATGCTAGAAATAATATGATCTACATGAATGTAATCATGCCTCAATTAATCTGTACCTAGCGCGCCACGCAACAATTACCCAACTAGTATCTCTAATCACATATGTGTAACATAATATATAGTATTGAAATTGAAGCAGCTCTACTCACATCTAGAATAACAACAACAACACTTCCATCGATACATAAAACAAATAATAAATCTATATAGCTACCTTAACCACTGCAATCCCTGCTAAAGAGGAGGGCCCTTCCTCCCTAGCAAGGCGAAGGAAGAGAAAGAACTTAAACAGAAACTAAACCAGATAATGCATATAACAACAACAACAAGATAAATTGTATTAATGTGACCAAAATTACAAATCTAAAGTAATACTGTTCTCCGCTAACCTTTCGACCTCAAGGGTCAAGAATTATATAGTGGTTACATATTTAGAAAAATGAGGGATGGATCAGTCATGAGAATCTTATGATTCTCATGCTGATCAAAATAGAATACATATAGTTAAAACCACTTCTCAATAAAAATTCTGGCTGGAAGAATATAGATTACAATCGAAACCGCCTAAAGGTTGTTATCCTAAAATATAATACGAAATGACTTCTACAGCTATTTTGGCAAATCACAGTTGTAGTGTAATAGCAATAGATGACAATTCGGCATTAAAAGTTGACAATATACAGTCAGTGATACAACTATAACAACATTTCATCTAGCGGGTATGTAACAACATCATGATGTGACAACGTCGTGGTGTAATAACACACCTTTAACTACTCCTGTACGCCTCATGATTTAGATATTTTGTGCTAAAAATAACATCTGAAAGGAAAACAAAAGACCATAGAACTTCTCCAAACATTTATCCTCAGTTAGTCATAAAAAGACACGATACATCATAATAATCGATGAACTGGCAAGAAAATGAAAATAAGGCGAAACAACACGGTTTAAGAAAGAAAGGTAGGAAAAAGAGGCAAAGATAGTCCCAATGGTTGTAGTCACAAGGTAAAATGGGGGGAACAGATGTAGGAAATAAGTACAAAAATGGCACCCAACATATGGAAGGAAGTGTTATACCACCATTTAGCCATAGGCAACCACTTGACCCATTGTTCTTGTTTATCATATACAAAACAACGAAGATATCCTTCCAAACATTTTTTCACTATCTCAGTTTGCCCATCAGATTGAGGATGATAAGATGAGCTATTAGCTAGTTGAGTACCCAAAAAGGAAAATAATTCAGTCCAAAAATTTCCAGTAAAAATGGGATCTCTGCCGCTTACAATAATCTTTGGGTTTCCACGTAGTTTTTGAATTGTTTCAATAAATGCAGTAGCAACTGTACTTATTTTAAATGGATGATATCATACACAAAAGTGTGCATACTTGGTAAGTCTATCAACTACCACCATGATGACACTCTTTCCTTCAGACTTAGGTAAACCTGTTGTTATCACTTAGAAAAAAGAGAAACATCATTTGACATAGTACTAGAGGTTCATGTGTCAAAGGTATGGTCATAGATTTCATTTGTCATTACTTGGTTATGGAAAATTTTAAATTTTTCTTATTATCTTATCCTAAGTTCCAAAATCATCCCCATTCAAGTCTTTTCATGTCACATCAGTCATTATTTCCTGAAATTTTTCATTTCCCAAGCTTACAACTCATAAAAGGTCATTTTAGCCAAGAATCCCTACTTTCGTAGCGAATTACACAGAAAAAACGCACTTTTTGCTAAAAAACTGCTAATACTTTTGTAGCAAAACTGCCCAGAAATACACTAAGAACGCTACGAAAGGAGAGATTCCTGTCTGTCTTGTCAAAACAGGTGCTAGGTGTTAGCAAATGATTTAAATGGATAGGGTAGATGCCATTTGAGTCAGTTAGGGTTAAATCAAGGTACAATGGTCATGGCTGAAGTCATTATTACCATTTTAAGCATGTATGAGTCATCATTATGCCATGAGTTGTTATCGAACTTTAAAATATTTCCCAATTGATTCATTTTCCATTCTTCGCTCATTCTATACATTTTATTGAGCTCTAGAGAGCTATTTCACGAAGCCCAAGCTATGGCTGGTATTTTCAAAAACTTTGCAGGTATCACTGATCAAGCAATGCAGACAAGACATAAAAGTACCATGGCTACAAAGAGGAAGACCAACAAAGGTGGCCATTGTCTAAGATATGAACCATCATACATGAACCTGATAAATGAATACCCAATAGCT
The DNA here is from genome assembly GCA_034641835.2 of Pinus albicaulis. NCBI lineage: Eukaryota > Viridiplantae > Streptophyta > Pinopsida > Pinales > Pinaceae > Pinus > Pinus albicaulis. Next base: position 1,476,413,994 of record CM076580.1, read on the forward strand.
TCAGAAGTTTTCAGAAGAACAGGGTGTTTGCAGTTTTGCAAAATATTGCAAGGATGCCATGTACAGGTTTCTAAAAAAATTTCCCTAAATTTCAATGGGACAGCTACAAAAGTGGGAATGTTGAACCTCAATATAACTCCAGAGACCACTGCAGCAGCAACAATAATTCCAAGAGGAGAAGAACAATGGTTCAAAGGTTTCAAATTAAACATGCAAGAATGTAAAGAATTTATCAAGCCAGAACATATTGAGGTTGACCTTAAAAATTCCATTCTGAGCTACATGAAAGATAATTTCTCAAAGCTACCGCTTATCATTCAGAAATACTTCACTTGTGAAGGGAGGTATCATAAGGTCTATTCTTACCACTTCAATCATCTGCTACATTTTTTTGGTAAGAAATCTCTTGATTTACCTTTTTATTTATATAGAAGTTTAGAAAAAATGGAAGATAAAGTTCAAGCTAAATTTGAAGGAAGTGAAACCTCACTTTTTCATCATGGTTTAATAAATTTTTTGTTTTTAGATGAGTTAAAAAGACTAGGTAGAGATTGGTCTTCTTTTCTGTTTCTCAGTGGTTTTGAAGTGGATGCCATCACCCCTAAAAGAACTCCTACACCTAGAGGTATAACATCACCTTCAGTGGAAGAAAAAAGTGAACCAATAGGGGCAGAGAAAATTGAACCAGTAATCATAGAAACAGAGCAATTGCAGAAACTTGATACACCTGTTGTTTCACCTGCAAAACAAAAGTCAACTATGAGCAAACTTGCAAAACAAGAGCCAAAGACCTTAGATGATACACATCAAATAATCAAATGGACTATGCCATTGAGGAAAGAGGTGAAGCATGTTAGAAGAATAAAACTACACATTAAATATAGCAACAAAAAACTGAAGGACCAAGTTAAATACCTCCAAGAGTAGTTAGAATTGATCCATGAGGAGCTGGAGAAGAAGGGTTTAAAGATGAGTGAAGTTGAGGAACCCATAGCTCAACTCATAATTAATGAAGAGGAAACACCTTAAGGCTCTTAATTTGAGTTTGTTTATGTTTTTAGAGGTTAATGGCATGTTGAAAACCAATTTTATATAGCTGGAAGGTACCTTTTTGAAACAAGGTCAAAATCTGGAAGTTACACAGTTTTCCACAGTTTCGTAGCGTTTCCTAGGCTTGAAGCCAGGAAAACGCTACGAAAATTTTTGTAGATGTCTTTTTTCCTTTAAAACCACTTTTTGTAGTTTTCAAGAGGGGATAATGGTGATGATGAAGTGTCATGTTATGATGGACACCATGCAAGAGCAAAGAAGCATAAATTTTGAGTGAAGAAGTCATTTTTTGGACGCTATGAAACCATGCTACGAAAATTCCCTGTTTTCATAGTGAGTTGTCTTTGAAGGTTTCTAAGCAGTTTAGAGTAGTTTTAGAAGGTGGATACACAAAACAGTTCAAGGGAACTTTCCAGCAATCATCCATGACTTGAAGACCATGAAATGGAGACAAATCATCAGCTGAAGCATTCATTGAAGATAAGGTCTTGTTTTCCTGAAAAATAGGGTTTATTTCCATATGTTGAGGAGGATATTTAAGATTTAAAGTAGTGATGAGCTATTACATAGCCCATTCGAACATGTGAAGCACTAGTTATCAAATATGTAACTGTTTTACGAGATAAGGTAGTTTTATGTAATAAATAGGAGTTTGAGTCCTATTAGAAAAAGGATTGTTTTAGAGTGTAGCTGTGAGTTTCTGATTAAATCACATGTTTTCCTATTATGCAAGGTGTCATAGGAAGATTTCGATGAATCTAGCTAGGAGGCAGATCATCTCTGATGTAAGAAGGTCTATTAAAGGGAATATTATCGAAACTGTAAAGGGTTAGAGATTTTTTGCACTACTACAACTTTATGTAATTTGACTGATATCTGTAATACAGAGGACTTTTTATTGACAGACCTGAGATTCTCATGGAGTTTTTAATGCTTTTATGATCTATATTTTTATGTGTACTAATTGCAGTGGATTTCATCTTTATTACTCATAATTCATATGTGTATGCTTTGACTTCCTTTATTGATGAAATGGTTGTGTTGCTCTATGTTCTATGTGAGATTTACCTTTGTTAAAAACTCTTACCTGCCTCAACTTCCATGTCAAGAGACCTTACCACTGAACCTATTGATTTGTTGACTCCATAAGCCCAATGATTGTAGACCTATACTCTTTTCAACCTACATACATCATAATCAAGTTATTTTTCAAATAGAGTTATCCATCTAGTTTCATCATTATCTAATATCATAAATCCCTTTGAGAGAGCCTTCTCAGATTGAAGAGGCTAAGCTTTAGTCACAAGCTGGTTTGAAATAGTTACATAGAGTTGTTTGAGTAGCAACCAATCAAGTGCAATTTTGTGATAACACCTGTGATAAAATCCATTGAAATATCCTCCCAACATTGACTTGGAATGGATAAAGGTTGTAGAAGATCTAGGGTCTTAATTGTATCAATTTTATTTTGCTGGAAAACCAAACGTTCCGCCACAAACTTTTGAATATAAAATTTAAGGCCATCCCAAAAAAATTATTTCTTCACCTTGTGGTATGTTTTTAAAATTCCTGAGTGTCCTCCTAAGGGAGAAGTGTGCAATTCCAAAAGAATATATTTTTTTAGTTGGGAATTATTACAAATATATAAGTGATATTTGTACCATAAGGAATTATTTTTCCAACTAAATATATGAGATGTACTAGGATTTTGCTGCAACTTTTGAATGAGTGTCCACACTTCTTCTTCATTTTTCCATTAATCCCTTAGTTCGGTTATCCAATCTGGTTGGATAATAGAAATTTCACAAATCAATGCTTCCACCTCTTCATCCTTTCTTGAGAGTGCATCTACAACAACATTTAACTTCCCTTTTTTTAGATTATTTCAAAGTCATAACCCAACATCTTTGTGACCCATTTTTGTTTCTCTTCTGAAGATAGTCTTTCTTCCAAAAAGTATTTAAGACTATCATGATCAGTTTTTACCTTGAATTGTGTTCCCATTAGGTAAGGTCGTCATTTCTTTAGTGCATGTAGTATTGCCAACATTTCCTTCTCATAAATATCTTTATGTAAATACTTTTCTTTGACTGGACAGCTTTCAAAAGAAATGAGTCTTCCTTCTTGCATTAAAACAACACCAATTCCATTTTACGAGGCATCACATTCCACAATAAAGGTTTTTGTGAAGTCTAGCGTAGCTAAGACCAATGCTAGGCACATTACCTCTTTAAGATGTTAAAAGGCCTTAGTTGCTTCAGGAGTCCATGAAAATTCATCTTTCTTCAATAATGTTGTTAGAGGTGCTGCTATTCTCCCATAATTCTTAAAAAACTTGCGATAATACCTTGTTAACTCGAGAAATCCTTGCAACTGCTTTATGGTTGTGGGGACTTTCCATTCCTTAATGGCTTTAATATTTTTAGGGTCTACCTTAACACCCTCATGAGATACAATATGACCTAGATATTCCACCTCTTGTACTCCAAAGAAGCATTTGGAGGTTTTTGCATATAATTGTTTCTCCTCCAATAGTTTGAGAGCCCTGTCAACATGTTGAACATGATCCTTCCAAGACCTATTGTAGATTAGTATATCATCAAAAAATACTAACATAAATTTTCTAAGGAAGGGTTTGAAAATGGAATTCATCAACCCTTGAAATGTAGAAGGTGCATTGGTAAGGCCAAAAGGCATGACCAAAAATTCATGATGACCCTCATGAGTTAGAAATGTTGTTTTCAGAATATCTTCAGTCTTCATTCTAATTTGATGATATCTAGAATGAAGATCCAACTTAGTAAAATAAATTGCTCTGTGTAATTCATCCAATAATTCATCAATCACAGAAATGAGAAATTTATATTTAATAGTGAGCTTATTGAGCTCCCTATAATTTGGGCACATGCGCCATGATCCATCCTTCTTTTGCACCAATACTACTGGAGCAGAGAAATAACTTTGACTAGGTTGAATTATACCAGCCTCTAACATTTTTGTAATCATACATTCAATTTCGCTCTTTTGGACATAATGATATCTGTAAGGTCTGATGTTTGGAGGAACACTTTCTAGAATCAAATGAATAGCATGATCATGATCACAATAGGTGGGATTCCCTTGGGAGTTTCATACACCTTGGAATGATTGTCCAAGACTTTTTGGAGATCTGGAGAAATAGATGATTTTGATGTTGTAACTTCTAATGAGCATAATTGTGAAATTACACCTCATTGTTCTTTCTTCAGAAGCTTTTTCATAACATTAGAGCTTATTATCTTTCCCGAATTCCCTACGATACCTCGTAATTCAACTTCCTTTCATTCCAAAAAAAAATCAAGAAAAGTTCTTGAATATTAAAAGCTATCGTCCCCAAATATTGTAACCATTTTCCTCCTAGTACAACATCATCACCTCCCATTGGAATGGAAAGCATTTTAATATTCAATACATATTCCCCCATGGTTAGCTTGATATTGTGGCATTTTCCAGAGAAATTAATAGTTCCTCCATTTTAAACCATCACTTGACACTCTGGTGTTGGGTATAGGAAGCAATTCAATTCCTTGGCTACCTTACAATGAATAAAATTATGGCTACTACCCGAATCAATAAACACTATTACCTTTTTCTTCTTGATATGTCCTTCTATCTTGAGAGTTTGAGGAGTGGTAATTCCTGCCAATGCATTACAGGATATGGTCGAAATCATTTCTTCTTTCTTTAGGGTTTGTTCCTGGTGTATTCCTCTTCTTATTAATTTTCTTGTTCATTTTATTTCTCCTCCTCACAATCTGTGTAAAATAATATATTCTCAGCACACTCATGACCTTTAGTGTATTTTCCATCACAACCGTAGCAAATTCATTTTTATCTTTTTTCTTCCAATTGTTGTGGTGTCAACCTTGTAGGTTGCGGAATTCTAGGAGTAGCAACATGTATGTCTTTATAGATATGAGTGGCAGGCTTCCTTGTTTCCATAATTTTACATTCAATTTTTCTTGCCAACCTAAATGCCTTCTCCAATGAATCGGGTTCCCAAAGGCGAACCTCATGTTGGATGATGTCCTTTAAAGTCCCTATGAAGACATCAATGTTGTGTTCCTCTAGAATATCAGCTACCCTTATATTCAATTTTTGGAAGTCCTCAATGTGCTCCACCACTGAACCCCTTTGTTTGAGATTTATCAATTGGCTAAAGAAGGTGTTGCTATTTGTATCCCCATAATGTGTTATCATTTTCTCCGTAAAAATTGACCAAGTGACAATTTTTTTACGGGAGAAAAGCCATCGATACCATACAAATGTATTTTGTTGTAAATATAAAGTTGCAAGTTGTACCTTTTGTGTGCTTCGCACATTATTGAGATCAAAATATTGCTCCATCTGTAGTATCCATGTTACAGGATCCTTGCCATCAAATTTCCTCATATCAATCTTTGGAATATGGTGAGTCCTCGATCCAACATTAGAGTTCATGATATCATGATTAACATTTATTTTGTTCTCATCATGAGTTTCCTCTACTATATTTTTGCCATTAGGAGTCATGTCTTGTATCAACTTTTTCAAACCTTCCTTCAAACCTTCCATGTCTGATTTTAGATCATTCTTCATGTCTTCCATGTTGTCTTTCATTTTTTCTTCCATGTCTTCCATGCCATTCTTCAAACCATCAATCTTATCTCCCACGCCTTTCTTCAAACCTTCCATATTAGCTTCCACGTATTTCTTCAAACCATCCATATTAGCTTCCACTCCCTTCTTAAAACCATCCATATTTGCTTCTATGCCTTTCTTCAAAACCTCCATTTCATTTTTTGTTGCTCTTTGCGAGAGCGAAATTTAGTGCATTTTCTCTTGTAATTTTAATATATCATGTTGCACTTCTTCATCTTCATGAGTCATAGTAGAGTATTATGAGGGCTTAATGGGTGTTGAACTCTTTAGGGGGGATTTTAGAACTTAATACTGATATATATGCTTCAATATTCCCTTGGAATCACTTCAAACTAACTTTTCAAACAAGACTTACGCAATTTGAAAAAAAATACATACCCTTTTCTTTATTTTGAGCTCGATCTTGAAACTGAATCATCTTTATGATTACGTTTCTTAAATATATGAAATTTATTCTTGTAGTAGCTCTCTGAATATTCTTTCAAATGCCACAGGTTTGACCTGATTTGGATGCTTCAAGGAAAATTTATGCTCAATCTCCCACAATGACCTAATTATGGACTAGTTCAGTAGAGAAAACTTGTACGATGTGCCACTTGTCACTATTTCCTCCTTTGGCTCTGAAATTGATATACATGAAACTAAATTCTATGTACTTTCAAACAATTTTTACAGAATTCCAATGCGATGCTCAGAGAGAGAGTTATGCCGAGTTTCCCAAGGTCACCTCTTTTAGATGAACTTTGGGAGCCTGCAAAACCCTACCTTCCATAGATCATATTCCAAAAATATTGTGAACCAAGATCTGAAATTTTTAAACGAAGTTCCTCAGGATTTCAGCCTCTTGTGGTAAAAAATTTAGCTTCTGAACCTTCGTAGAAAAAAATTTATAGTGAAAATTCCACAATGAACTATTTGGAGCAGCGAAACCCTAGAATCCAAAGCTCTAATACCAAATGCTATGAAACCAACTCCAAAAATAGAAGAAAAGAGAGATCAACGCCTTAGAAATACGCCACTTCGAGGGGAGAACCTCCTTTACATTACATAAATGAACAATTATTGGATGATACAAATGACAAAACCTTTTTTCTATATATAGGAGTCCATGGGGTCACAGTATAATCCTAGCTGACCTAACAATAATAATGTAAAGGTAGAATAATAACAATATGGGGATTACAAGGGCACAAAAATAACCATAAGGGAGGTACACTAACAACAATAAGGGACTACACTAGTAATATAGGGACCTAACACAAGTTTTGTGAGTTCAAAGAACTTGTAGAGAAAGATACAAGGAAGAATTTGAAGGCTCTGAGGAGCCACATTGGTGGTGAGTATATTTCTAATGAATTCATTAACTTCTGTGCCACAGAAGGAACTTAGAGAGAATTGATTTCACCTCATAACCCACAATAGAATTGTGTTTCAAAAACAAAGAACAGAAAAATTGTGGGAGCAGGACGAGCTATGTTACATGATTAGGGCCTATTGTTGCATATGTGAGAAGAGGCATGAGACAAAATGATATTTGTGCAAAACCGTAGTCCTCATCGAATAATTGGCATGAGTACACCAGAGGAGGCTTTTTCAAGTAAGAAACTGGATGTTTCATATTTTAAAATTTTTGGTTCATCTGTTTATTGCCATGTGACCAAAGATGTCAAGAAGAAACTAGAACCAACAACGGAGGTTGGGATATTTGTGGGGTACACAAATACTCCCCACAACTATCAGGTGTATTTTCCAGCACACAAGATGACATTTGTCAAAAGAGACGTGAAATTTGATGAGGATAAGGCCATGAGATTGTCCCTTGAGAGGGAGCTTGACTTGCATGCAGCGGAGGAACTCTTAGTTCCAAAGGATGAACCTAGAGATGTGGAGCAGCCACAAGCAGAGGATCAGAAAGTGGAAGAAACCACTCATGCAGAGCCATCCACCAGAAATGGTAGGAATCGCACTAGAGAGGCTGACAGATTGATTCTAGATGCGACAGAAAATGTGGGTGTACCCACATCACAGCGTAGGCAGAGAAGGTCCCAAGACAGGTGTACTAGATAAATGGCTCTTATGTGCAAATGTATTGTGACAGAAACATCCTCTTTCGAGGAAGCAGTGCAGCAACCAATATGGGTTGATGCCATGGTTGAGGAGTATGACTCCATTATCATAAAAAATGCATGGGAAGTGGTCCCAAGACCAGTGGGGAAGTGAGTGATTGGATCCAGGTAGATCTATAAGGTGAAGTAAGAAGCAGATGGGAGTGTTGAGAAACACAAGGCTAGATTTGTGGTGAGAGGGTTCTCACAGGTAGAGGGGATTGACTATGAGGAGACTTTTGTACCAGTTGAAAGGTACTCATCGATTAGATCCATCCTTGCACTCTCAGTGCAGATGGGATAGTAGATACATTAGATGGATGTAAGGACAACTTTTCTCAATGGAGTTATTGAGGAAGAAGTGTACATTGAGAATCCATAAGGTTTTGAGACCTTAGACAAGGATTTGCATGTGTGTAGACTCAAGAGAGAGTTGTATGGGCTGAAGCAAGCACCTCGTTCTTGGTACACCAGATCGAAAACTATTTCACTGGGTTGGGATTCACAAAGAGTGAAGTGGATGTGATGCACAAGCTTTAGGCTTAGAATATTTTTTGTATTCTAATAGATATAGGGGGTCTTGTATTTCTATGAAATTGGAATGATTTGTTTGGAGTTGAGTGATTTTAATATTTTAAAATAGGATTAATTAAATATTGAGAGGATTTTTGTAAATGTTCTCGAAAGAGAATATGAGAGAATTAGGATAGTTGAAAGATTGAGAGATTTGAGAATTAATTGTAAATCCTAAATTAGAATTGGTTTCATGAATCTGTGGATTTGAAAGAATCCTTAGGGATAAAAGAGAGCTTTTAGGATTTATAGGATTCTTATCAATTTGTTGAGAAGAAAAAGGATCTGAAACCAGAATTGGTTTCAGAACCATTTGTATAAATTGTAAGCCTCAAAGGCATAGACAGGGGAGATTCATGATATAGGAAGGTAGAGAAGTAGAGTTTGGATTTTAGCCTACGAGCTTTAGGAAGAAAGAGGCCATTGATTCGAATATCAGGCCAGAAGAAATTTCCTATGTAAATATTGAGTATTAATACAGAGAACTCAATTTCTGAGTTCGTGTTTCATTATTGAATTTATAATTGTGTGATAAACTAGAGTTTGGTATATTTGTGTAGGTGAAATTGGGTAGAATCGAATGAATTACTATCATTATTTATGCAAAATACAGTTTCTATGATTTCATGAAACTGTGTGGTTTAAGAGGTCAGATATTCATTTATTGAATTTAGTGTGGATTTGCATATATCGAAGACTGGTCATTGATCACTGAATGGATCGATTCCCATGGAATGTTAAAACGTGACCCTGCAATTTAATGTTCAATTTACACTGCGTAGAGGAAATAGAGCAAAATGGAACCAAAAGCGGTAAATATTACAATTGATCGAAATTTGAAATGGGCATAATTGTGGTAAAATTCCACATTCAGGTCAGAATCTGGTTCTGTTCGAAATCATGAATTGAGAGAAATGGTTTCACAAACCTTGTGGCGTTAGAGGGTGATCGGAGCTGCGTTATAGCGCAAACAGAATGGAGAGTTATTAATAAAAGTGATTTAATTATTTTTGAAGAATATTTGGCGGTGCAACAGAGAAAGAAAAATTTGTTTGTCGTTACCATACAATGGAATTGGCGTTTTCGTGATGGAAACTTGAAATCTGGGTGGAACCATGAGTTGAGTGTAGACAGACAATAGGAAGCAGGTTTGACAAAATAGTCAGCAATTTTGCATAGAGTTGGAATGTGAAACGGTTTTAAAAGCCACCAAAGGTTTATCGCATAGCTTTGAAAGAGTAATCAGTAAATATTGAAGTCATGCAATACAGTTAGGAGAGTGACACATAGCATATCAAAACTGCCTATTTCACATATGATAAAACCTTTAACCGTCATGCATATTTAAATGAGATTGTCGTTGGATTGATGGATGCGTAGTGATCGACGACAAAGATAAAACAGGTAAAGTTGTGGGCCCGAATATAATTATGGTTTGATACTTTGGGTTTAACCAAAGTCAATTTACGTAAATACAAATGTCAAGGTGGGTTTTTTTTTATATGGTTTATAACCATGTGGTTTTAAAAATGGAAAAACCTTCCGCATGTGAGTTTGTCACTGCTGAGTTTATTTCGGTTTATATACATGAGACTTTGCATTTGGTTTGGATATTGTGGGTAAACAAAATTGAGGCTACGTCAAGTGGTATCAGAGCTAGAAAAAGCTCTTTTGAAGATTAAAGCTTTATTAAATTAGACATAATGCACGTGTGATGAAAGAAGCAAGAGGAGATCAGATTTTGAATCTGATAAGCAGTGGGTATACAGAGTTGATGTGTAACAGACATTTGCAGAAGAAAATGAGAAAATTCCATTCAAAGTACGAGTGAATGTGGGAAAAAATTCATGTAGAGATCTTGAAAGTGAGGTAATGTGTTTTATTTTAATCTGACTTGAAAATTCTGGTTGCAGAAAACAAAGAAAGATCCAAGTCTTAAGAAGTAGTGATGGAGGAACTGGTAAAAAATTATGAAAGAAGGAAGTTGACTGAGTGCAGCAGCCAAAGGAACAACAGGTTCAAGAGAGTGAACCAAAATAATACCTAGGAAGAGGTCAAGCTCAGAAAGGAAGCTTGATAGGGTATTGACTAGCAAAAGGAAATTGTTGCAAGAGAAGGCTATGTTGCAGATCACCAATTGAGCATGGGTGAGCTCATGAGGAAGATAGCCATGGAGGCTCAAAGAAGAGGTTCTAAAGAATGCCACAAAGATAATATAAATGATGAGGATCGAGAAAGAGATATTGCAGTGATGAAAGTACAGCTGGAGGTACTACAGGGATGGATACTAGAGAAAGAGAATGAATGCCGAAAGCATGGATGGAGAATGAAGAAATGGGTTAGATGGAACCTATTGCAAAAGAAATGGAATGCTAAGCTGATGAACAAGTTTAGAGAACTTGAACAGATACATATTTCTTTGTTGGAAAAGAAATACTCAAAGGAATTGAGTCACAACAAATAGAATCTGCTGGAAACCAGAAAGTACATTGTGAAAGATTGGTGCTTGAAGAAGCAAATGAGACTGAAAGGCCTTGTGTTTTAAAAACTAATGATTTGTGTATGATTGCAGGTACATCACAGGATAATAAACAAGCCTTAGAGTTTGTGAAGGAGCTGAATCTGAAATTTGTTCAGATTAATGCTGAGATAGCAAGATCTCAGAAAGAAAAGGAGACAGAGGGGTTTTATGGAAATATACAGTAGAACGTTAAAGATGATTTAGCAGAGGAAGAAGGACCATCTAATGTTTTGTCAGCAACAAGTGAAGGTATGGAAAGTCATGTAAAGTTTCCAAATTCTACCCCAATTGAAATTGTTGAATTTTATAGAAAGTTGGATCTTCAAAGAAGAGAGTTGGAAAAGAAGAGGATCTATACTCAAGATGAATTGCTGAAAGAGAAAGACAAATAAATTGTCATGAATGACAGCCAAGAAACAGAGAGTAAGGATGTAAGAATGATTCAGAAAATCAAAGAAGTTCATTATTGTGAACCAGAGCAGGGAGACATTCTTGAAACAGATGATATGAAGGAGAGACTAGCTAACAATCTCATGGAGGATTTAAATCAGCATACTGATGTGCTGACAAAGGAGTTAAATGAAAACTCAAAGCAGCATACTGTGATGTTTCCAGAGGAGGAAGAGGCATTGAGAACTTGTATTTTTAATACTGATAATTCATGTGTTAATTATGCAGGTAAAGAAGGACAGCAAGTGGAAAATGTCAAAGAACCTAATGAAAGGGAAACTATGTTAGCTGAAAACATAGTGAAGGATCATCATTATATCATGATGATTGGCACAATGGAGATAACCTTGAAAGCTATAAAGCAAGACAGTAAAGATTTTCTGAAACCTAAAAGAGACTTAGAACTACAAGAAGAATATTTGGTGACCGGATCATCAAATAATACCATTGGGTCTTGTGAATTTGAAATTGATAATTTGACTGTGTTTATAGGTGTTGCAGAAGGCAATCCATCTCTTGGATTTGTATTGAATGAAGATGAATTGTTGCAGAAGAAGGAACTCATAAATTCCAAGGAAGGTGAGACAATCATGTCTCATATGAAGGAACTTGTTATTGTTGATGACAAGAAGGAGTTGACTTGTCTAATTGGCCAAGAGAAGACTGTAGGACAGACCCTTAGAACTGTCACAGTGGTGAAGAATCAGAATTCAATTCTTATAAAGGATGAAGATACAGAGTTTGAAGAAGTTGAATTGATTGTTAGAATCAATCAAGGAGGTGAAGGATAATCATTGAAGGTTTTCAAGGAAGAAGAAGAAGGTTATGCTGAAACTGAATTGCAACATATTGATGATGTGTTTGAGATGAAACAAGTACAAAGGGAATGGCTAAAATGCTTACTGGAAACATTTGAACAAGAAAAAGGAATTGCAAATATTGAAGTGGAAATGTCTGAAGTTGTGGAAGAAGCAAAAGAAGATACTGGTTTGCTAAAATTGATTATGCTTACTAGTATAGAAAGAAAAGTGAATGAGTATGTTGCTGCAATTAAAGAATCAAAAGATAATTAATTTTTTGAAAATAAATTTGTAGGTAGTGAGCAAAAGAAGGATGTTGCAAAGGGAGATATCTTAAGAGATATTCAGGAAGTTTGGGAGGCAACAATAGTATTTGGAGAAATATCTACAAGAGTATTTGAAAGAAATTAGTAGTAACTAAAGGCAGAGTGGTTATTAGTCAAAATATAACTTGAATATAGAGATTGAAAGCATAAGAATGTTGATGATGAAGGTGTCTTAGAAGAAGACAACAACAAGAAAGAAAAGAAACAACAGCAAGGAAAAGACAAGAACAGACTGTGAAATCATGGCTAGTGGGAAGATGCAGAATAGAGTATGGAAGCCTGGAAAAGAAGGGCTAAAGAATGATGAAGATAATGCAGCTTATATACAGCAACAAAATAGAGCATTGGATCCAGGAGGCAAAGGTTTGAGCACATGATTAGGAGATCATGATTAATTTCTACTTTGGGAATCTAATGTAGAAGCATTAGGCTCAGAAATTTTTTGTATTCTATTAGATATAGGGGGTCTTGTATTTCTATGAAATTGGAATGATTTGTTTGGAGTTGAGTGATTTTAATATTTTAAAATAGGATTAATTAAATATTGAGAGGATTTTTGTAAATGTTCTCGAAAGAGAATATGAGAGAATTATGATAGTTGAAAGATTGAGATATTTGAGAATTAATTGTAAATCCTAAATTAGAATTGGTTTCATGAATCTGGGGATTTGAAAAAATCCTTAGGGATAAAATAGAGATTTTAGGATTTAGAGGATTCTTAGGAATTTGTTGAGAAGAAAAAGGATTTGAAACCAGAATTGGTTTCAAAACCATTTGTATAAATTCTAAGCCTCAGAGGCATAGACAGGGGAGATTCAGGATATAGGAAGGTAGAGAGGTAGAGTTTGGTTTTAGCCTACGAGTTGTACGAAGAAAGAGGCCACTGATTCGAATATCAGGCCAAAATAATTTTCCTATGTAAATATTGAATATTAATACAGAGAACTTAATTTCTGAGTTCGTGTTTCATTATTGAATTTATAATTGTGTGATAAATTAGAGTTTGGCACATTATATATTTGTGCAGGTGAAATTGGGGAGAATCGAATGAATTTCTATCATTTTTATGCAAAATATAGTTTTTATGATTTCATGAAACTGTGTGGTTTAAGAGGTCAGATATTCATTTATTGAATTCAGTGTGGATTTGCATATATCAAAGACTGGTCATTGATCACTGAATGGATCGATGCCCATGGAATGTTAAAACGTGACCCTGAAATTTAATGTTCAATTTACACTGCGTAGAGGAAATAGAGCAGAATGGAACCAAAAGCGATAAAAAATGTTGTGGAGATCTCTGCTTACAACTGATCAAAATTTGAAATGGGCATAATTGTGGTAAAATTCCACATTCAGGTCAGAATCTGGTTCTGTTCAAAATCATGAATTGAGAGAAATGGTTTCACAAACCCTGTGGCGTTAGAGGGTGATCGGAGCTGCGTTATAGTGCAAACAGAATGGAGAGTTATTAAGAAAAGTGATTTAATTGTTTTTGAAGAAGATCTAGCAGTGCAATAGAGAAAGAAATCTTTGTTTGTCGTGACTATATAATGGAATTTGTGTTTTCATGATGGAAACTTGAAATCTGGGTGGAACCATGAGTTGAGTGTAGACAGACAATAGGAAGCAGGTTTGACAAAACAGTCAACAGTTTCGCATAGAGTTGGAATGTGAAACGGTTTTAAAAACCACCAAAGGTTTATCACACAACTTTGAAAGGGTAAGCGGTAAATATTGAAGGCATGCGATACAGTTAGGAGAGTGACACGTAGCATATCAAAACTTCCTATTTCGCATATGATAAAACCTTTAATCATCATGCATATTTAAATGTGATTGTTGTTGGATTGATGGATGCATAGTGATCGACGACAAAGATAAAACAGGTAAAGCTGTGGGCCCAAATATAATTATGATTTGATACTTTGCATAAATACAAATCTCAAAGTGGGTTTTTTTTTATATGGTTTATAACCATGTGGTTTTAAAAAGGGAAAAAGCTTCCGCATGTGAGTTTGTCACTGCTGACTTTATTTCGGTTTATATACATGATACTTTGCATTTGGTTTGGATATTGTGGGTAAACGCAGTTGAGGCTGCGTCAAGATGTGAACCTATATCATATTGTGGTTGATGGTAAGATTTTAATTATTGTACTTTATGTAGATGATCTGACACTGATAAGTGATGAGAATCTCATAACTTCTTGCAAATAGGATATTGCAAGAGAATTTGAGATGAAGGACATGGGGATCTTGCATTATTTCCTTGGTTTGGAAATATGGAAAAGAGATGTGTAGCTATTTGTATCTTAGGGCAAGTATGCCAAGGATATTCTGAGGAAGTTTCACATGGAGGGAAGCAAAGCCATGGAGACCCCTCTTGTAGGAAACTAGAGGAAGGAGCATGCTACTTCAGGTGAGGTAGTGGATGTTATTTTTTACAGGCAGCTTGTTGGTTCACTTATGTATTTGGTGAACACACGACCAAACATATGCTACGCAATTAACCAGCTTAGTAAAAATATGGTTAAGACAACCAAGCACTTTTGGAAGGTAGGGAAGCATGTCTTGAGATATCTCAGGAGCATTACAGAGTATGGATTATGGTACAGACGGACAGATGGAGTGAAGCTTCAAGTCTTCACCAATTCAGATTGTGCAGGAAGTCCATCATACGGGAAGATCACATCAGGGGGCATCTTCATCATAGGATCAACAATAGTTTCTTGTTACAGCAGGAAACAGAGATAAGTTGCACCTAATTCAGCAGAGGTAGAGTACATGACAACTATTCAGGTTGCATGTGAGGCCATCTAGATGAGGAAGATACTTGTTAGTTTGTTCGATCATCAGATGGATCTGACAGTGATACATTGTAATAACCAGATTTTCATCAAACTCTCGATTAATTTGGTATTCCATGATAGGTCCAGGCATATCGATATCCGGTATCACCATCTCAAATATTGTGTTCAGAGGTTCATTATGTTGTTGCAATACATTCCCACAGAGGACCAGGATGCATACATCTTGACGAAGGCACTAGCAAAGAGAAAATTCGAATACCATGGAGGCAGGATCGAGGTGGCTGATAATCCCTTTCTTGTTGAGAGGGAGTGTTGAAATTCAACAAGAAAATGCACCCACAAAGGGTGTGGAATTTTGATGCACTAGGAATGTGGAAACTTGATGCACCAAAATTTCGGTCGTGGAATGTGGGGCGTCTAATTTATTTTTCCCTTAAATAAATTGGATAATAAATTGTAATTTAATCTCATAACAACTTGTATTAGTTAACTAAGTCAAGATGACTGAGTTAGCTCAAGAAATTTGAGTTGAGAGTCTAAGATGATGCATGTAGAGGGATTCTAATATTTTGGGGGTCCAGTTGCAGTTGATGCATCAATGGGGTGTAGGTGTGAATTAGTTAACTCAATTAATTGATTTAAATCAGTTTAACTAGTTCTAATTGAGTGATGAGCTAGTGAGAGGTCTAGTGAATTAAATTAGATTTAATTCACAATGAGCGATCAATTAAATAACTGACAATTCATTATTAATAGTTGCATGCATGTCAGTTCAGAGGAAGACCCAGTTGAGACAAAGGTTAAAGGGAATATAACTATCAGTTGTATTTATAGAAAATTTCCCATCTGAAATTATAGAGTCATTGGGATGCCATGATGCATTGTGCAATCAAGGAAGGCTATTTTTCCTATTTAATAGGGAGGTAATTCCCTAGGAATTGTGTGAGCAAGGAAGGCTGAAGGAAGGTTGAGAATTGGCTAAGTATTATACCGATTTTTCCTAGATGAGTGTGAGACAATTGGTAGAGTGCGAGAGATTCTTGTGAGCAAGAAAGCATTGTATTGTTTCATGATTCCTTGACTTAATACACTATACAGATAGCAGGGTTTTTTAGTAGTTGATTTCCCCAAGAACATATTATGTTGTGCGACTGATTTACTTCTTTCTCTTACTTTCATGTGATTGAGTGATCTTGTTTTGTATTCCACAAATATTGTACAAGGATTCATTATCTTGTTTTAGTACATCACAAGATCGAATTGAATCCATGGATAGAATTTCTATAGCTCCAACCTCCAAACCCTGAACCCTAGGGCTTGGATTGCCTCCCAAGCTATCAAAAATCAAATCTCCCTCTTAGCGAGGGAGGTACTTCCAAGACTAGGAAGTAACACATTATCATCATCACTACTCGCAACAATCACCCAACTCCTGGTGCTCACAACTGCAACAATCCCCGTAGTATGAACTGTGCCTCTCTTGAAAGTGTCACTATCACTGGAAGCACCCTACTTCTTCTTCTTCTCTTGAAATGTCTTCCATTCTCTCCATGATTCCTTCTTGGCAGCTGTAGGAGCACCCTTGCTCCCCCATTGACCACTGGATCTTCTTGGAATACAAGGTCTCCTTCTAAACCTCCAAACTCCCTCTAGAACTTGACTCCCTATGACCTTTTTCTGTAATGTTCCCAGTTTTTAGCCTCGAGCTAAATGGAACATTATAGTTTGCATATTTTTATTTTGTTAAATAAAATGGGTGGGGAGACACATTAACCCCTTTTGATGGAGAAATAACACTCCTTGTGTGAAAGGAGGAATAATAAAGCAGCTGGATTGAGCACCACACAGTGTGAACAGGATTAGATCAAGCTTGATCTAGTCATTTTGACCAAGTCAACTAAAACTGTCCAAATACATTGCACCTACTTGGACAGTGCAGTTTTAGTGGAGGCTTCACTTGTGATCCGGATTTATGCAGGAACACAACAGAATAAACATATAACCATAAATACAGAGATGCAATGGAAATAACACTTCATTTCATTAATATCAAAGAATTGAAATTTGCTTACAGACAGAATGGAAATAAAACTAGCTAGGGCGCTGGCAGCTATTTCTGAGAAGAGATGTGGCAGCTACAGGACTCTGAACTGAGCTAAAATGAGGCTCGAGGGCCTATTTATTATTTATAAACAAGGGAAATCCTAAACAGCCAAAACCCTAACCCTAGGAGATGAAGCGCCAAAACTATGGGCCCCGTTTGGGTAAATTGGTGTTTCAACTTCCCGGGGACGTAACTTTGGCATACGATCTCCGTTTGACGCGTACCATACCTCGTTAGAAATATCTATCCGAGGGCTACAAATTTCAACTGAGAAACATCGATTCATAGACCCATGTTGCTTCTCGTTTTCCCAAAAAAAGTCGTTTAGGGTCTCAAAACGGCTCCAAAAGTTCAGGACCTGAAAAACTGCTAAAAATAGTAAGTTGTGCCGAAACTGAAAAACTGAAAGAGACAATGGTGGGGCCCTAAGTGGAATAGGTAGGTGACCACCAATATCCACTTGGATCAAATTTCTTGAGCTAGAAGCAAGTGTGAATGGGACCCATGGTGAGAAAGGTTCATTTTCTTTATAAGGAGGAGATGACAGCGCATTTTCATTATGCATTAGCTAATTATTTTCATTGGGTCTACAAAGACTTGCATCCCTGGGCCATTTAGTAGGGTTTGTAGGGTTCTTGAACCCAAGGGTGTTCCCGGTCGGGAATCCCTACCTCTTCCTCAAGGAAGGAGAGGTTTTGAGCTTCATTTCCTCATTTCGGCATTTGGCCAAGCTCCTCTTTGCAGCTACAACGTTATTTCTGAAGCAGATTAACGTTGTGTTGTTGGGTGCAGCAATAGAGGAAATCTTAGAGTCATTCTTTGGCCTGTTCTTCAGTGGAGGTCTTGCATATTCTTTGGAGGAGCAGCAGAGGAGACTCCTGGGCTTCATTTCAGATCTTTGGCACCAAGCCAAACACTCACCATCTCTCATATCATAGTCTTGGGTAGATATTGCGTTATTTTCAGACGCAGTTGCTGGGAGAGCCATTTGGGCTCATCAGGAGGATTTTTCTTGAGTAGAGGGATCAGCCTTCTACTGAAGAGAATTATCAGAGGAGGGCATCACTATTTTAGATCTTCCATAGCCTCATTGTACATTTTGATTTAGTTGCAATGACAAGTCAGATTGTCACATTGTACATTTTCTGGCATTTCTAGCAATCTCTCCTAGATTGGCTAGAAATCTTGTATTGGAGCCCACTCTTCTATTCTTGGGAATTTATTTATATAGTTCAGCCATATTTCATGTATATGTATCTATTGCAGTAGCTACCATGATATAGACAGCGATGTGATTGCTTTCCGGAATTTTGTGCAGTTGCAGCAACTCATGTATTTCACAGTTTGATCATTGGAGATTTTTTCCAGTAGCTTGAGTGGCTTGGCCCTCAAGATATTTCTATATATTGTAGCTGATATCTTAATGAACATGATGGTTGTATTATATTTCATCTTATTTTGTATTCATATTTGTAGAGTTTCATGATTGTGTTCATGTATTGCTGTAAGCTCTCTCATTGAGCATTTGCTGAGAGGTCTGGTTTGGGAGATCTGTATAAGCCCTCTAGGCTTATTTCTTTGAGCTTATCTTCTGGGAGAGAAGTTTTTTATGAGTTAGAAAGGGGATCCAAGCCCCCTTTTAGCTTATTTTTGCACTAACTTCCTTATACAGCGTTCTTGAGGACCATTTTGCAGAAATTCCTGAAAAAGGAATATTACAGTGGTATCAAAGCATGATCTTTGGCTCAGCCTGTGGCTTCAAGACAAAGTGTTGAATCCCTGAAGGAGGAAGATTTAAAACTCTATATACAGAGTCTGCAGATGGCTAGGTAGCCTCTGGATCTCATCCTTTATTCAAAGGTGTCATATCCAGTAAATGCCCCTACAGTCAATCTCTGGAATAGAATTTTGATATTCCTAAGAAGGGAACTTTATAGTTGTGCAGCCCAAGATAAAATGCCATTAGAAGGAGAAGCTCTTCGTTTAGAAGAGGATATGTGCAGAAAAAGAGGAATGATAGAAGAGGAGGTTTCCCTTCTTCTTTTCCAGACCCTGGAGGGTATAATTGAAGACCTTGAGGAGAAAGTAAGGGAAAATTGGAGAGATTTTCTGAGAGGTTTTTTAGATGAAGAAAGCCCTAGCTATTCTTATGATGGGTGTGAGCATTCAGCCACACATGCAGATCCACAGCGTAGTTCATTTCCCACTTGCACATCCAGAAGGATGGAGGGAGGAGATGAGGCCATTGAAGCAGCAGCACTGCAACTCAAAGGTATGGCTCATGATAGTTGGTTTAAAAATTCTTTTTCATGTCATCCTACAAATGTAAAAACATATGATGATTTCACTAAGGGTTTGGTGAAGAAAATTGATGGGAATCCATGTGAAACATCAAGTATCATAACTTCAAACACTTTGCATGCAATGGGTGAAACCATAAAACCAACTCCATTCTTTACTACTGGAGGGGATGAAAACATAGATGATGACTTGCTAAAGGAAAGATCCCTATTGTATAAAGGGCCCTCTTCCATTTGTGAAATCATGGAGGTACTTCCTTCAAGAGAGGACCAAGATCTAGGGTCACTCCTTGATTATGAGGTAATCTCATCTAATGATGGGGAGGATGAGCACAAGAGAACCAACAGCGTTGTCATGTTGGAGGAAGATCCATCACCACATGGAGATGAGAGGGAAGCCATTGCTTCTATGGGAGGAGTCCTTATTTCTATGCAAGGGATTCCAAGTATTTTAACATGTGGGAACCATGGTACAATTTCGGAGTCATTTGCAGCAACTTGTGGGGATTGTAAGATGAAGGAGGAAGAGGAGGATAAGCATCAATGGTTGATACACCCTTACTTATTCCGGAAAGTCTTTTCACATGGGAGAAATACTGTACAGCGCAGTGAAGAGAGGGAAAATCAGTCCTCTTATACATACAGTCCACTTCCGAGCTTGATGTCTCACTATATGGAGGCATTCCACCTGGGAGGCCACTTGATCTAGAGTTGATGAGAGGCATCTTGTCATTTGGTTCACCACTCTTGGATTCCCGGGAGGTGAAGACATTAGAGGAGTCTAGCACAGCGCAGAGAGTTTGGGATAGACCCAAGGAGGAGAGAGACACTCTCTCATTTTCAGCATCACCCACTCTCATCAGTTATACTGCGCTGATAGAGTTTGCTGCAAGGATGGAGGATTGCATCTTCATGATGCAGGATGACTGCTCCACATATTTGATGAGGAGGAGGATACTTCCTTTGAGGGAGGACTCTTT
Organism: Pinus albicaulis; assembly: GCA_034641835.2. Lineage (NCBI taxonomy): Eukaryota > Viridiplantae > Streptophyta > Pinopsida > Pinales > Pinaceae > Pinus > Pinus albicaulis. The sequence goes on from CM076580.1 coordinate 1,476,434,695, forward strand.
CATACATAGGAGTGGATGGAGGCCACTCATGCTTACTTTGACCCAGATTGGGAGATTCCTATTGGATGACAACTTCTCATGGGAGGCCAACTTCCCAGAATCACCATTATTATTTGAGCATGAGCAGCTGCATGATGGGCATAGTAGAATTTTGGAGGATGACTTTGGCATGGGGGATGTCAAGGTAGCAGGCAGCAGCATGAGGGGAGCATCACCTTGCAGATTACCAGTGTTGCCTATGTGGAGGATTGATCCAGGTTGGAGGACTCAGCTCTTGGTAGAGTGCTCACAGGATCTAGATGCATGCATGACTCTTGATGACAGCAACAGAGATGACAGATACATGTTGGATGTGATGGTCATCTATTGTTATGACAGAATCTTCTTGGCTAGAATTTCTAGTCTCAATGAGAAACTATTGCATGCAACACATGAGGACCTTCTAGCTTTGCACTTGGATGCATATTCTACTTTGCTAGAAGATTTCATTTGTGAGGGAAATCATCATGATCTATATCAGCATATGGACAGATGCATAGCCTAGATGATTTTGGAGAGGTTGGTACAACCATTTCCCTACCCATTGGAGGTGAGGGAGAGCATTCAGATGAGCCATTTCAGCTCAAGGACCAGAGTACATGGTAAAGGAGGTATATGTTTACATTTTGGTTTACATTTCTTTACATTATATGAGCAGCTAAAGAGCTGAGGATGATCACATCTCCTTATTCTCCTTATTATGATGATGCACTTGTGGCCCATTGCAGCAATGGGAGTGGCTATTTTCATGATGGTTGGTGGGGGAAGCCACATATTTCTCGGTGTGCATCATTGGCACCAATTTGCACTCTCATGTTTTCACCTTATGAGATGTTTGTGGCAGCAAAAAAGTGGCTAGAAAGGCACTTGTTAATTTCTATTTTGATGCAAGCCAAGGGTGCACTACGCTAGTTCCTCATATGCAACTATGATTCACTCTCCGGTTGCCATGTGGCAGCTTGTTTTCATTGTATTTTGCTTCCATATGTTGCTGATGATTGTATACTCATGGGAGGCTTTGATTGGAGAGTGGGCTTGGAGTTGGAGATTCCCATTGGGATTATGATTCTCCATTTTTCACATGTTGTATGTTTCAGGAGAAACCATGGGCACACCATGATTTCCATGTCACTACTTTTCTCTCCATATAGGAGGAGCTATTGGGAGAGAGTGCGTTATTGGAGGAGGCACTTCATGGTTGATTTATTTTGTGGGGAGGCTTGGGCCAATTGTAGAGGCAATGACATTTCAGCCCAATATCAGCAACCTCCTCATACTTATCATAAATCGAGGGAGAAACTACTTGGATGGAAAAATCTAAACTCTCCATACAGCCCCAACATATTGCATAGATCCGGGGTTGAGGACTACTTTGTTGAGCTACTTAGGATGGCTCATTTCATTTGGATGATTGCATGGGTGAAGGAGTCACTCATTAGGAATGAGACTTCCCCTGTTTTTCATCACTCCTACCTTGAGGAGGCCATTGAACCACAAGGAAATTTCCACTTGCACCTTCTATTATCTCATGATGTATTATTTGGTTCTACACACTTAGAGGGATACATGGAGGACAGATTTATTTCATACCTTGATGAGCTATGGTGGGGTATATTAATGAGGAGGCCACAAGAAGAAGGGGAGAAATTTTGTCTCTCTATGCAGTTGCTTGAGGACAAGGAACATGTGGGAGGGGAGGACTATAATGTTCCCAATTTTTAGCCTCAAGCTAAATGGAACATTATAGTTTGCATATTTTTATTTTGTTAAATAAAATGGGTAAGGAGACACCTTAACCCCTTTTGATGGAGAAATAACACTCCTTATGTGAAAGGAGGAATAATAAAGCAGCTGGATTGAGCACCACATGGTGTGAACAGGATTAGATCAAGCTTGATCTAGTCATTTTGACCAAGTCAACTAAAACTGTCCAAATACATTACACCTACTTAGACAACACAGTTTTAGTGGATGCTTCACTTGCTTGAGCTAGAAGCAAGTGTGAATGGGAACCATGGTGAGAAATGTTCCTTTGCTTTATATGGAGGAGATGGAAGCCCATTTTCATTATGCATTAGCTTATTATTTTCGTTGGGTCTGCAAATACTTGCATCCCCGAGCTGTTTAGCAGGGTTTGTAGGGTTCTTGAACCCAAGGGTTTTCTCGGTTGGGAATCCCTACCTCTTTCTCAAGGAAGGGGAGGGTTTCAACTTCATTTCCTCATTCTGGCATTTGGCCAAGCTTTTCTCTGCAGCTACAGCGTTATTTCTGCAGCAGATTAACGTTGTGTTGCTGGGTGCAGCAACAGAGGAACTCTTAGAGTCATTCTTTGGCATGTTCTTCAGTGGAGGTCTTACATATTCTTCGAAGGAGCAGTAGAGGAGACTCCCAGGCTTCGTTTCAAATCTTTGGCACCATGCCAAACACTCACTAGCTCTCACAGCGCAGTCTTGGGCAGATATTGCGTTATTTTCAGAGGCAGTTACTGGGAGAGCCATTTGGGCTCATCAGGAGGATTGTTCTTGAGTAGAGGGATCAGCCTTCTACTGAATTGCATTATCAGAGAAGGGCGTCACTATTTCAGATCTTCCATAGCCTCATTTTAAATTTTGATTTAGTTGCAATGACAACTCAGATTGTCACATTGTACATTTTCCGGCATTTCTAGCAATCTCTCCTAGATTGGCTAGAAATCTTGTATTGGAGCCCACTCTTCTATTCTTGGGCATTTCTTTATATAGTTCAGCCATATTTCATGTATATGTATCTATTGCAACAGCTACCATGATATAGATAGCGTTTTGACTGCTTTCCAGCATTTTGTGCAATTGCAGCAACTCATGTATTTCACAGTTTGATCATTGGAGATTGTTTCCAGTAGCTTGAGTGGCTTGTCCCTCAAGATATTTCTATATATTGTAGCTGATATCTTAATGAAAATGATGGCTATATTATATTTCATCTTATGTTGTATTCATATTTTTAAAGTTTCATGATTGTGTTCATGTATTTCTATAAGCTCTCTCATTGAGCATTTGTTGAGAGATCTAGGTTGGGAGATTTGTATAAGCCCTCTAGGATTATTTCTTTGAGCTTATCTTCTGGGAGAGAAGTGTTTTATGAGTTAGCAAGGGGATCCAAGCCCCCTTTTAGCTTATTTTTGCACTAACTTCCTTATACAACGTCCTTGAGGACCATTTTGCATAAATTCCTGAAAAGGGAATATTACATCTTCTTTGGAACCTGCACCTACTCCTCTGAAGCTTGCACTTGCACCCGCTTCTCTAGAACCTGCACTTGGTCCACTTGATTCTTCTTCTCATGATCCATAGGCTTTCTTGTAAACCTGTACAAACCATGCTCTCTAACTCCAAGCACAATACCTACGGAGCTAGAGGCTCTAGGTCTGATTCTTGCCTTCCCATCCTGGAATAAGACGTTGAACCCCTTCTTATCAATAATTGAGATATATAGCATGTTATATCTAAGTCCTGGTACAAATAATACATCCTAGAACCACATCAACCATCATGTCTCCCTCTTGAATGACACAAATATCTATTCTTATATCTCCTTCTGATTCTTGTCGTTGAAAACCATGTGCAACTTCAAATCCCATTTAGCTAGAGTCTCAAAAACCTCCCATGACCCTGTCATATTTTTCGATGCACCACTTTCCACGTACCATCCATCCTCATCGATAGTACCCTATGAAAAATGAGAGACCATAGCAAAGTCCTCCCCCTCTAATCTCCTGGCGAGAGCATCTATCTCAGTAGAAGTGGCAACACCGTTGACCTGATTTCCTTTCTTCTTCTCGTCATCTCCCGTCTTCTTCTTCATCAAACATCTCAACGAAAAATGACCCATTTCACCACAACTGAAACACTTGATCCTTACTATTTCCCTTCATTAATTTTGCAAGTGTCATGTCATCATCTTCCCTCTTATTCGGATGAAGTTCATCGTCTTGTAAACCAACCTAAATGAATTTGTCCCATAGCCTATTTCAGTCTAGCAACTTGTCCCTGGAAACGACCCCCTTGATGTACGGGTTCCACTATGGAGTAAAATTTTTCAAGGAAATCCTCACCATATCAAAATCTGAAATAGTCACACTGATGGCAACAAGCTCATATTTGACCTGAGATAACTTCGTCAAATACAAATTCACTCCTTCACCTTGCAACATCTTGGTGGACTTCAAATTTTCCTTGATCTGAATGGCTTGTATTAGTTATCTTTTGCTAAGTATCCAAATAGTAATAATAATGTGTGCATAAGGTTCTCCTTAATTTGTAGGTTAAACAAATAGTTCTGGCTTTGTTAAGCAGATTTTTGTGTGAGGATTGATTAAGTATTTTAACTATTTATCATTGTACAAAAGTAAATAATAGAGAAATAAACTTCACAAAGCACATTACTCAGCAAATTGTTGAAGCAGTTCACCCCTCCTGGCCTACATCTGCTGGTCCAGCTCCCAATGGCATGTCCCTCATGTATTAATTTGCTCAAAATGTAAGTACAAGTTAAAATAAGCCTCAATAGGAAAAAATCTCTATAAAATCAGCTTGAGAGGGTATCAATTATCTAGAGATGACTATTCATTTACATAAAATAGATAAAGAAAGCCCAATACACTGCCTTCTCCATGATGGCCCTGATAGCCCCTTGATCTTCCTAGAAGCTAAAACTACTGAAGATGACATTTTTCTACCTGAAACCTATGCCAAACTACTCAGAATGTCGAAAATACCCAAAATTGACTATTTTTGCACCTCATTTGTTTGAAAACTGAAGGAGTTATGACAAAAACAAATTTTGCCCAATATCCCTTGAAAACCTCCTCCAAAACTGGTGGAACTCCAGTTAATCCGACCAAAACTGGCCAAACTGGAAAGAAGGAGGAACCCGCTCCATAAATGGCAGAAAAAATAAATGTTACATTAAATTTTGAGTGGGGTGGGGTCGCATGTGACTGTCGCCCTGATCGTCGGAGGAGTCGTTTACAATAACCGTGGCATCATGGCTTCGTGCTTTGACATGGTCACATGCACTAGGAACCCGTCGGTTAAGCCACATATATGCGTTATCCGTTGCATCAGGCGTGTGGTCACAATGGATGGTTCCAATGGGTTCAGGCTAGCCCCTTTATTTTTCCTCCTACGATATTTTGAAAATTCAAATATAAACTGTGACCCATTGCGGTTAAGACCTACCACACAGACGGGCCGGTTGGGCTTGTGTGTTCGCGAGTAGGAGGTCTAAGTTAAAATACTACAGAGTCCCAACAATTTTTCCAACCAAAAAACTCATTCGGCTTGGGGCCACGTGGCGGCCTCCAGGCTTGCCTTGTGGCACCCTCTGATGGGCCACAAATGAATGAGTCAAACCAACACCGAATAGATTTCTACCACTTGTCCTCATTTGATTCGCCCTCCAGGGAATATTCCAAGGAATATTCCTGAAATATTCCAAGGAATATTTCCGAAATATTCTTCTTTTAATTTTTCCCAAATTTAAAAAAGTCAAACTTGGTCAACTCATTTTTGGAGTTTACTGGGCATTTTCAAACCTCAATAACTTCTGCATACGACCTCTGTTTTGCGAACCATTCATAGCACCATAATTGTAGCGATGAGACCTTTATGTTCGTTCAAGTTGCAACCATTTTTGAGCAATTTCATTTTTGATAATTTTTGAACTTGGACATGATCTCCTGATCACAGCTCCCCACTAGGAAGCTTTTGGACCCCAAAAGCTCTCTGGACTACTGAGCTTGAAGATGAGGAGACTGTATCCCCACTCTTATAATCTTAATCCACTGAAATTTCCCTAATTTCATTAATTGGAGCTTCTCATAAAATGACAAATTCTTCCTTGAATCTGTTGATCAATTGTTGCTAACTTTGACCTTGTCATGCTGCAAATTTTCGAAACTTGCAGAAAAACAACTGAAATTTGTAGTAAACATATTGTTCCTACATAGGTCTACCTTCAAATGAAACTGAAAATTACATTCACCTTGCATCCTGTCCTTATGGCAATTTTTTGTTGAATTAGCCTTGTACTTGTGTCGATTCTTGACCAAGTTTCCTCGCCATAGTACCCTGCCATTCTGAAACTAGCAATGATCATTGCTGAACTTTGTGCCTCCTCTTCTTGGATGCTTTACCCTCTCTTGGATCTTTGCACCTCCTTGCACTGACACTTTGTTTTCCGCACCGATCGACACCAAAGACGATTGCTGCAACTTATTGTCATGTTCTTTCAAAGACAATCTTCTTTTAGACTGAAACAACTCATTATTTACATGAAAAGGATTATGTACAATTTCTCTTTGTTTAATCAACATCAAATTCAAATTTTGACTTGCATTGATAAGCCTTTTCATCTGCCCTGCATTCACTAAAGAAGAGTATAGTTTTTTGCGATGTGCTCTCACAATAAACTCCTTGCCATCCTTGAATAAATGGTACTTGTACGCATGGTGATGGAAGATAGCTTTCCTGTCATACAAATAAGGAATTCCCAACACCACACCTGTAATATCAAGCGGAACAACATCTAATTCAACCATGTCAATAAAATGTGTTGTTATTGCAAAGCGCAACATGCACTTCTTTGAAACCTATAAATTTGCATCCTTACAAATCCAACCAAGAGGATATGGTTTCGGATGTGGAATGGTTTCAAGATTTAGTTTCTTGACTAAGTCTTCAGAAATAAGGTTCACTTGTGACGCACTATCAAATAATGTGTCAACCTTGGTATGTTTGGAAATGATCCTCACATGAAACAGTTCAATTCTCTTCTCTTCACTTGGAGCTTCTATGTGACAGTTAGAAATACTAGAACTGGGTTTATTTTCATTCTATTTCCCCTTCAAGTTCTTTAGTGACATAACTATGATTTTTGTTTCATCTCCTGATTCTGACCCTAGGTCTTGTTCAGCTATTGAAACTGTCTTGCCTTTCTCCTTGGCTTTATCTTTGGATTTAAAAATTTCTAGTTTAACCTCCGGATGAAGTGTTATAACAGTGGCGTGTTTTAGAACAGTGTTTGCAGAAAAATTTTCCCTTCTCTTTCCTAGAATTTGCATTTCTCTTTTTCCTCCCTTTGCCTTTAAACTCACTTTCCTCATTCCTATCTAAGTTTTGTTTTCCCCTTGCCTCTAAAAGTGTGGCTTGAACACAAACCTCATCCAGGCTTGTAGGGTTAAACATGAGAATGGTATGTCTTAGGTAAGTATGAAAACCTCCTATATACTTGAGTAAAGTGTCTTGGCTATGCAAATCTACTCCTAGAAGTGCTCTTCTTCTAAATTCTTGAGTATAAATTTGAACATTTTTTCCTTTCAACTGTTTAAATTTTTTCCAATCCATTATGGCTTTCTGCATGTGAGCTAATGGATAAAACTGTTGTTTTATTGCAGAAATGAAATAAGACCATGATAAGATGACCTTACCATATTTTTTGATCTCCTCCTTTGTTTTGGCTTCCCACCAAAGAAGAGTTGCACCTTCCATTCTCAATGAAGCTAGTTGAATTTTGGTTTCGTCATCATGAAAATTTTGAATTCTCAAGTAGACCTCTAATTTCCTAATCCAATTATCTAGATTTTCTGCATTAACTTCACCATCAAACTTTGGCAATTCAAACTTAACATTAAGTTTAAGAAAAGGACTTTTACCTATGTTCTTGACTTTGTGAGAATGATGTACTGAAGTTGATGTAGAGGTTGACGATGATGAAGATGAAGATGAGGGTGATGATGGCGACTTTCCACTGTCTCCATTTCCTCCATTACCCTTCTTGGATTTATCCTCATCATTATGGCCTCTTGACAATCCCTCTCCTTCCTTGTGAAGTTTGGATCCTTCTCCTTCAAGACTTTCATTCCTTTCTTGATAAAGGACTCTCACCATTTCTGTCAAATCAAGGAATACTTTTCTAAACACCCTTTCTTCCTCTTTGGGATCAATATCTTCATGGATTTCTCCTTCCCTTGAAGACACGCTTATGGATTCTTCTGCTTCTCTTTGAGGTAAAATTTAAGGTGGAGATAATGTCACTCTTGCCCTCCTTGGCTGAGGATTACTGTAAGTCCTTGCCAATTGACCTTCTCCTATCTTAAGCTTCAGCCTAGTAAGCATGAAAAACCTTGCAAATAGTTAAACAAACCCTTTTGCACAAATGTTAAACAGAGACAATACTCTAACTTAACCTAATGCTCAACTTGAGCTCCGGTACCAACTTGATCTGAATGGATTGTATTAGTTATGTTGTGATAAGTATCCAAACAGTAATAATAATGTGTGCATAAGGTTCTCCTTAATTTTTAGGTTAAACAAATAGTTCTGGCTTTGCTAAAAATATTTTTGTGTGAGGATTGATTAAGTATTTTAACTGTTTATCATTGTACAGCAGTAAAGAATAGAGAAATAAACTTCACAAAGCACATTACTCAGCAAATTTTTGAATTAGTTCACCCGTCCTGGGCTACATATGTTGGTCCAACCCCCAATGGCATGTCCCTCATGTATTAATTTTCTCAAAATGTAAGTACAAGTGAAAATAAGCCTCAATAGGAAAAACTCTCTGTAAAATCAGCTTCAAAAGGTATGAATTAGCCAGATATGACTATTCATTTACATAAAACAGATAAAGAAATCCCAATACACTGCCTTCTCCATGATGGCCCTAATGGCTCCTTGATCTTCCTCGAAGCTAAAACTGCTAAAGATGACCTCTTTTCGACCTGAAACCTATGCCAAACTGCTCATAATGTCAAAAATACCCAAAATTGACTACTTTTGCACCTCATTTGGTTGAAAACTGAAGGAGTTATGGCAAAAAAAAAATTCCCAATATCCCTTGAAAACCTCCTCCAAAACTGGAGGAACTCCAGTTAATCCGACCAAAATTGGCCAAACTGCAAAGAAGGCAGAACCCGCTCCATAAATGGCAGAAATAATAAATGTTACATTAAATGTTGAGTGGGGCAGGGTCACATGTGACTGTTGCCCTGACCGCTGGAGGAGCCGTTTACGGTAACCGTGACATTGTGGCTTCATGCTTTGACATGGTCACATGTATTGGGAACCCGCCAATTAAACTACAGATGGGCGTTATCCGTTGTGTTAGGCATGTGGTTACAGTGGATGGTTCCAATGGGGTTGGGCTAGCCCCTTTATTTTTTCGTCTGCGATCTTTTGAAAATTCAAATGTAAACTGTGACCCATTGCGGTTAAGACCTACCACACAGGCGAGCCGATCGGGCCTGTGTGTTCATAGGCAGGAGGTCTGAGTTCGAATCCTGTGGAGTCCCAATAATTTTTCCAACCAAAAAACTCATTTGGCCTGGGGCCACGTGGCACCCTCTGATTGGCCACAAACGAATGAGTCAAACCAAAGCCGAATAGATTTCTGCCACTTGTCCTCATTTCATTCACCCTCTAGGTAATATTCTGAGGAATATTCCTAGAATATTCTTTTTTTAATTTTTCACAAATTTAAAAAAATCAAAATTGGTCAACTCATTTTTGGAGTTTACTAGGCATTTTCAAACCTCAATAACTTCTGCATACGACCTCTATTTTTTGAACTGTTCACAGTGCCAAAATCGCAGCGATGAGACCTTTCTGATCATTCAGGTTGCAACCATTTTTTAGCACTTTCATTTTTGAGCATTTTTGAACTTGGACATTATCTCCTGATCAGTCCTCCAATACCAATACCTGGTTCTTTTTCTTATTCTGAAACAAATTCTAAAGAGCCTGTTATCACCAAAATAGGACCCTGATAGGCTGTTGATCAGATTACCTCAGTGTAACTATTTCAGACCAATCTTTTAGCTGAGGCCTAGCCTCCTTAGCCTGGGAGGGCTCTCTCAAGGGTTAATGATTTTGTATAAAGATAGATGGCTAACTCTATGGTTTGTGGTTTTGTATGTTTGCAGGTTGAAAGATGAAGACAAGCTACCATTGGGCTACGGAGTCAATGATAGGGATAAGATAACAAAATAGCTCTTCTTACAAAACTAAGGCTTGTATATACTTTAATGAAAGGGTGACACATTCAGGAAAGTCTCAATATCTTAAGGTTCAAAGGAAGTCGGAGCATGAGTGCATGAATTATGAGTAATGATACCTTAAGATAGTGAAAGGAAAGTATTTAACAGATATTTACCCAAGATTAGCACTTAAAGGAAGTCAGAGCATGAATGACCATGAATTCTGAGTAATAAGTATCAAACATTGAATAAACCATCCACATATAGGACCTAAGAACTCAACTCACCATAAATCAACACTTAAAGGAAGTCAAAGCATGTTCCCATGAATTCTGAGTATTAAGCATCAAAACTATGGAAGTAAAACATATGAGAGAAGAAATAAAGCTCACTGAAGTATAATAAGAATCTCAGCTTCAAAAAAAGTCACTTTGTTTCTGTATATATCATTCTGCTCAAAGCATTTACAAAAGTAGTTGTTCTGATTACCATTTTTCAATCCTATGCTATTCGATTTCCTCCCTTTTATAGAGTATTCATTACATCTTAGGATTCTCTCCAATCCTTTGAGGAGAATTCGAAATTTGACACCTAAAACTTTTCATAAAACAAACTGCATTTACAACTGACAGTTAAACTGTATGTTTAGACTCCTAATACAATTAGGACTAAAACATCATTTATTAAAACATAAAAACCTTATCTAAATACTTAAAACAACATTTGACAGTTGCATATTCTAGTCTTCGACCATGATCATGTCTATCTTCTTGCTGTTAGACACCCTTTATCTCTTCCTTATCTGTCCCTGAAAAATAGGATAATGCTCCTGTATAGTAGCTAAGTGCTTCATTAATACCAATTCGAACCATTTGCTGCATAATTTGAACTCAAAACACATGAAAAATGTCTTAAAGTCTTCATAGAGCTCTGACCTTCCATCTGTGTAAATGTCAAATTTTCAAAAATGATGTGGAAACTGCCATAGTGTTGCGCTACGAAACTGTCTGTGTTTTCGTAGCGCAGACCTTTCTTTTGAAAAACATGCTTTAGAATCCAATTAAACGTGCCAAAACCCTTTGAATCTTCATTGATATTCAATATATACCTCCCATCAGCATCAAGGCTTCAAAACTGAACCATTTCTTCTTTGAAATTTACAAAAATTCACAAAACTGCATCCTACAGCAGTTTCGTAGCGCGCTACGAAACTGCTGAGTCTACTTGAGTCTACTTCAGTAGTTTCGTAGCGCGCTACAAAACTGCTGAGTCTTCATATTTCTCAGTTTTTTACTCAAAATTTCAAGTCAGAAACCTTTAAAACTTAGTCTTGAGGTGTAGATCCATTCTTATAACAATAACCATCAACCTTGAGCAGTTTCAAAAATGGAGCATTACTATATAACCTTCAAAGTTTATTTCAAATATGAAGCTTACTGTTTAGGTTGTAGCTCATCTCCAAATTGATTTAACTGTATCTCTAAATCTTCAATTCTCCTCTTGAGCCTTCTATTATTAGCCCTCAGTTTTACGTTAACCATCCTGATGAACTTGGCTTCCTTGATTGTGGGTAGGGTCCAGATGAAAAACTGAGCTTGAGTGTCAATCAGTTCAGGATTTGGATTTTTCTCAAGCTCCCACAGCCCTTTCATCCTTTCAAACTTGACCTTCTCTTCAGCGTATATTATTTCTCTTTTCTTCAATTTCTCAATTTCATTATTTTCAAGCCTGAGTTTATTCTTTACCTCTTCATAGCTGCTTTTTTCCTTTTGAACCTTGAAAACCCTATTTCTATCTTCTTCAGGCATTGCAGATGATGCATTTGTAGTTTCTTCAAAAATAGTAGCACTTTCTTTCCCTGTTTTCTCTATCACCAAATCTGACTGTTTCAGCGTCTTATATTGCCTCATTGAGGGTCTTCTGGGTTTAAAAATAAACTCTACCACCTCTTCTTCAAATTCTAACTTTTTAGATGTCTTCAATTTTTTCAATTTGCTGGCACCTGTATCTAATTTGATGAAGTCTGATTGCACTAGGGGAGATTCCTCTATGTCGATAGCCTGAAGTATGTCATTCAAATTGCCTCTTGTCTCCTTTTCAACTACAGCCTTACCCTTTTCTTTTAACCTCTGACTTTTAGTCAACTTCTTTGGATTTGCTTTGCTAGTTGATTGTTCTAAAATTGTTTCCTCAACTAGAGTTTTCTTCTTCTGTATAGACCTAGGAGTCTCCTGGATATTCAATGATGTCATTGGTTCTTTCACTTGTTTCCTGGGTTTAAGTTTAAAAAATCTTTTAGACTTAGTTTCCACAGGACCAGCAATCTTTGATGGGGTTTTAGCTTGTGGGCTAGTAGATGTTCCTTCTATTCCAATTCTACTCAAAAAGAGGAATTATGCCCAATCTCTATTTGCCTTTTGTAGCTCATGTAAGACTATCAGTTTAACTAAGCCATGGTGAAATAAGGAGGTTTCACATGATTCAAATTTCATTTGTACCTTATCAGACATCTTAGTTAAGCTTTTGAAGAGATAAAAAGGTAAATCTAATGATATTATCCCTATGAAATGAAGCAAGAGTTTAAAATGGTAGGTGTATATCTTATGATATCTACCCTCGCAAGTGAAGTATCTATGAATATTGTAGAGCAGATTGGAAAATGTGTCTCTGACATAACTCCTTGGCACAGCCTTGTTCAAGTCAACCTCTAAAAATTCTGGTTTCAAAAAGATCTTGCATGGTGTCATATCAAATTTGAAATTTTTAAACCACCTGTCTTCACCTCTTGGGATCTCTGTTATAGCTGATATTACTTCAGGGGAAATTGGTACATTTAGGAACCCAATCTTTGAATTTGATCCTGTGAAATTTATGGCAAACTCCTTGGTAACTTGAGTGTGCCCTCCTTGAAGTTTTTCACAAAACGTCCAACATCCAAATTTCTTAAAAGCTGCTTCGACAGAATTATCTTTTGTAAGGGCTTCAACACCTTCAAGTTCAGTCCTTAAGCAATGACCAGACCTATGGATTCTTCTCTCCTTAGCCATTTTCCTCTTGAAACCTATATCTTCATAAATCTGCAATAAACCCTTCTAAAAACCCTGTGTCTTCAGGAAATTAACAATCTGAGTCTCTAATTGAATAAATTGTTTCACTCAGGAAACGAATTCAGCCTCACTTGAAAAGTTAATAGCCTCGCTTGATAAGAACTCGGGTTTCACAGTAATGGATAATATAACCTAAATTTGAATCAATTCTTCCTCGCTTGAAATATAACCTCTATCTCAATTAGCAATGAGACAACACAACCTCGCTTGATAAGAAATACAGCCTTGCTTGATAACTAGGAATCTCACCACGAATTCTTTCTTTCAACACTTAAGAATGCATGTTTTGTTTTCTTGCATGAGACAAATGAAAACGGCCAACTGTTTGAAATTTGAAAGGAACAATAATGACTAACCTTTAATTTATGACAAATAACCTCTAATGATGACAAATAATGGTTGCATGCGTGGAGGACAACTCATGAAGGACACCCAATGATGGAAATTTTAACTGTATTTGACAGATGTGATAGCTCAGAGACAAATCTACGAATTCCCGATTTCATAGTGCATGGTGTGCAAATTTTGGTTTTTGTGCTACAAATTCACTAGCTTTTTCGTAGCACAAAATGGACTTTTTACACTAGGCGTGCTACGAAAACGCGGTTTCTGGGCTTATTCAATCTAATTTTCGAAATGGACTTTACAAATGGGTTTTAAAATGTGGTATGAGACTTTTGAAGAGTGAAGTGAGGTTAATAAACAATGTTTAATTATGGTATGATACCTTTAACCATGATCTAGACCTTGAAAAATATCAAAATGACTCTAACCCTATCTAACACTAGGACTTAGGAAAAAATGTAACTAACCAAGCTTCAGAGATTTTTTTATAGTGATAACAGGTAGCTCCATTAGGGATAGAATACCCCTATGGTATGCTAAGAACTCGTAGCTCCAGTGCTGTTATTCATCCTTTAGAATAAAACTCTGAAATTCTGCCTAATCTACTCCCCAAGCTTTAATGATTTCTGCAAGAAGGACTCAAACTGCACCTACTAAAACTGCTCAGTCAACCTTGAGCTTATTTGCATATTCCTACCTACCTACCCTATCAACTACAACTTCTTTCAGCTCAATCAATGTGAAATTTCCAATGTAGCCAATCATTTGTTTTATCTTATATTTGAAACTCTTGACTGCGTTTAGAATCAAAGTAACCATGATACTGAGATGACCAAACCAACTTATAATGTATTTGATCTTCATGATGCAAATGAAAATGAAACATTGGAGCGCAAAGCTCTTCCATGTATTCAGCTATAGGGTCCAAAAAGACATGATCAATTTGATGTTCTTTATGAAATTCTGGATGTTCAAATTGATCTTCAAAAATGGTGTATTCTTCCTCAACCTCAAAAGAGAAAGGAAGTAACACCCTCTCTTTGTGTTCTGCCATAGAAAGATTTTGAAAAGGATGATCATGATCATGAAGACTATATGATTGAATTTGATCTTGTAAACCTTCAATGTCTTTCTCAATGCTCTTAGTAACTTCATCTAAAAATTTAATCTTATCTCGTGTATTACACTCAAATGATTTTAGATAAGAAGACAAGGACAAAGAAAATTTCCATCTATTTCTTCATTAATATGATCATCATTCCATTGTTTGAAACCTTGAATTGAAGGAGAATTTTCCACCAAATCTTCTCTATCTATCCATTCCTCCAAAAACATAAGCCAAAAGTCTGCAAATGACTTAATAGATCTGACATGAAAACTTTCAATCCACTGTTTACATTTCCCTTAAAATGAATCATAGAACAACATAATGCAAACATCTTCATGTTTGACTCTAAGAAACTTGGTAAAATCACAGAAATCTGATATATGCTTCAAAGTCAAACTCAAATCATCTCCATTGAATTTTGGACCATTCCTTAAAAAATATGTATCCTTGGGAAAATGATTTGGTAAACCATGAATCCCTGAAAAATTTATGCATGCATACCTTGAAATAAGAATGGCAGCATCTGAGTTCTTCATAACTCCAGTGGAATCACCATGAATCTATGAATTTTGAATTCTTCAACAATGGAGTCGCTAAGGTAGTTATGCAGCCTCGAATAGATTCTGAGCTCCTGCTACCTTCAAGAGTTCATATTCATGATTTTCGGGAGATGTATATCTTCAGACTCTTGGCAGATGCACCAAAATTTTATCACCAAAATAGAACCCTGATAGGCTGCTGATCAGACTACCTCAGTGTAACTATTTTAGACCAATATTTTAGCTGAGGCCTAGCCTCCTCAGCCTGAGAGGGCTCTCTTAAGGGTTAATGATTTTGTATAAAGATAGATGGCTAACTCTATGGTTTGTGGTTTTGTATGTTTGCAGGTTGGAATTTTGCTGGAACAAGTGTATTGTTTGGTATTATCTGCAACTCTACTTTTATCTGAATACAGTGGTATCAGTTTGTTACTCAGGATTCAGAAAAGGCTATGGATGATTGATGTTGTTATGTTTCTCCTTTATCTTTTACTTGCAGTGGCATGAGTGTATGTTACTTAGAACTCACTGTGAAGGTGCTCTAACTTCCTTCATATATTCATGGACTGTGTGACCTACTGTTTTATTGTTTTACTGATGCATCTAAGCCTTAATATGCCCTGACTTCCATATGAATTTGATATCCGTGTTTAGTAAAAACATAAAGTGACCCCATAAGCCCAATGGATGTTTTTTTATTGTAGTACAACCAATTACTAAATTTGATCCATTTATTCACAGAGTTACATCTGAATTTTATTTGAAAATCATAAAAACTTTGAGAGAGCCCTCTCAGGTTGAGGAGGCTAAGTCTCAACTAAAAGCCTGGTTTGAAATAGTTACTCAGGGTCTCCTTGATTAGCAGCCTATCAGGGCCTGATTTTGAGCTAACAGAGCCATCCACATATCATGAGCAAAGTTCCTCCCAGACAAATGTGGCATTAGGGAGTCCTTCACACCATCTAGGATGATCAATCTTTCCCTCATATCCAATTCTTCATACACTTCCATATCTTTAGGGTCAGTCAACTTCTTGATGGCTTTCTCGTAAAACTCCTAGATCATATTAACCTGTAAGACCATCTTGATCCTTTCCTTCCATGGACTATAGTTGGACAACCCCTCCAATCCGTCCTCATATCAAAGACCAACCTGCAACTTCGACATTGTAGTGAGCCCTTTACCTACAACGTGACCAACTCCCTCTTAATTTTTACTTTGAAGTGCACCCTTTGATTCACTGTCTCTCAAAATAGCTCAGAAATGCTCTGATACCATGTTGAATTTCCATGACCCTAGATTATATCATAAAATATTAAAATCTTTGACGCTATCAAACCAAGAATCTCAACAAAGCTACTTAGCACAACAGAAAAAATATAATGCAGTAAACCAATCACATGCATAATAAGAACAATATCAACAATATACGTAACCCAACTTCGTTATATTATCAACATAAAAATAACAGTTTAGGGCTCCCGTACAAGGGATAATGGCCCTCAAGTATCCACAAGTACAAGAATACAAGATACACTGACAATATCGATGCTCTAGTGCACAATCACAACCTATATGTCGTATCTCGTCCTATCGGTATTTCACTTTCATTCTGCACTCTAGCTGCCTATTAGTCCATCAAGAGACAACACATAGAGACTAGAGGAGGTCTGCCACCTATCACTTCTTCTACAATGAACATGGGATGATCCCATCTACTCTTCTAGGTTGGCCAACACCTAAGCTCCAATCTGCCAATACAGTGGCTTCTTTCGTCCATCAAAGAGCTACACATTAGGCTCCAATATTCAACCAATCATGCAACAGTAAACATCCTTTTTGTTTGCTTCTCTAGGGCTAATTTGGGCTACCTACACACTGCCCTCAAACAGTCCAAATATGCCCAATACCTTTGTCAATAATCCACTGTAGAATCTACTCCTAGTTAGGGTTTCTAACCACCCAAGTCAACGCTAACACATGGCTTCCACAGGTTGCAACTTGTCTACACTTGGACTGATCTGGATTTATGTAGGAACACAATGAAATACATAAATACACATAAAAGCAGAGATGCGGCAGAAATAAAACTTTGTTTCATTAATAACAAATAACTGAAATGCCTTAGAATGGCTCACAACACCAATGATATAAACCATGCCCATTTCGTGGATGATACCTTACTGCTTGGAGGAGCTAGCATAAACTCTGCAAGGTCCTTTAAGACGGAGCTGGACATTTATAGGGAGGTCTCGGGCAGCAAGATCAATTATCTAAAAAGCACAATCTATGGTTGGAATTGCTCGATCAAGGAATTGACTGATATAGCTAGGCTGTTAGAAATGTAAGGAACCTGTAATTGGGAGTCATTTAAATGTATGGGGATCCCTATCTTCAAATATAATCCTAAAGTTGCCCACTGGATGCCCCTGCTTGACAAGCTAAAGCTCAGAATTCAGGCTTGGGGGGCCTCTTGGTTGAATAATGCTGGGAAAGTAATCCTTATGAAATCTGTTCTTATCAGTCTGCCATTATATCAACATTCCATTCTTCTGGCCCCAAAAACCTTTATCAGTAAAATGGAAGGTCTCCTGAGAAGATTTCTGTGGGAAGGGGGGGAAAATAATGAACGAAGGCTTCACCTCGTTAACTGGGACACTCTTAAGAAGCCTTTTTTGGAAGGTGGTCTCCAAATGCGCGATCCAGCCACCCAGAACCTTGCTCTGGGCTCCAAGATCCTTTGGAATATCGTCTCTGGCAAATCCAGTTGGAGTAAAAGGGTTCTGTGGAAAAAATATTTTCTTGGGCAGTGGCTGAGGTGTCTGGATCAACCCCCAAGAACAACCAAAGGATCTCTGGTCTTCAAACTCTGTCTCTCTGCTTTGGAACACTTCAGCCAAAAGCTTTACTGGATCCCAGGTAATGGGAAAAAAATTAAAATTTGGGATGATCCGATTCTTGGTGATCAGCCTTTGGGCCAGATGGAGGATCTGGTAAATATTAAAGTATGGCTTCAGGACTGTAACTTTATCACCCTTTGGCACATCTCCATTTGGAAGGATGATCTTTGGGACAGTTGGAATCTTGGGGATGTTCCTCGGTGGTTGGAAGGAGAAGCCATGTTATTGCTGGACTTGCTCCAAGGAAAATCTCCTTCAAAGGTTTCTGCTAAGGATAAACGAGGGTGGGGCTCACTATCATGCTCATACTCAACTTCTGAAGGATACAAAAGCTTAAAGGCTACCCCTAATGTTCCTCCAGATCCAACTCAATGGAAATTCATTTGGGCCTTTGCCTCCCATCCTAAAGTTGACTTCTTCTGCTGGAAGCTGGCACATAACAGTATCCTCACAAGAGATAATCTCAGAAAGCGTGGTATGGAAGGGCCATCCAGATGCCCCCTATGTGAGTCGAATGAAGAAACTGGTAATCATCTGTTGTTAATCTGCCCATTCGCTCAAGAGGTTTGGAGAGGTGTTCTAATGCTTGGATCTGACATAGTTGAGATTCCCAGAAATATTCCCAATCTTCTTCGCAGCTGGGAAAATTTATCTCCGTTCTACCTCTCCAAAAAGAGCCTTCTCAAGGCTAGCTGGATGTGGATTCCCAAGTTCATATGCTGGAAATTGTGGCTGGAAAGGAACAATAGAATTTTCAGGGATGAGAGATGTAATTCTGCCAAAGTTATCTCTAAAATCAAGGCTCTCTTGGGGGAGGTTTTAGAAGCCAACACTGCTATCAGAAATGAAATGGCTCTGGACAGTGAGGAGAACCGCTGGCTCACTAAGCTTGTTCCAAATCAACAGAATTGTCCCATATCTCCTGCAGCTGCTCATTCTAGTTGGGAAATCCGTTTGGAGGAACAGGAGTTCATTAAGTGGAGATCTGCCCTGGATGACCATTGTATTTTCTTTGACGGGGCCTCTAAAGGTAACCCTGGTGCATCGGGTGATGGTGGAGTTATCCTAAGTCCTGGTGGTTCTATTGTGGTAAGGTTTGCTTGGGGTCTGGGCATTGAAACTAATAACAGAGCGGAGGTTCTAGCTCTGTGGCAGGGTCTCAATTTGGCGCTCAAAAGAAACTTCCTTTCTCTCTCTGTCTTTGGAGACTCCAGGTTGATTATTCAGGCTTTGAATTTACATAAGAATCCTGCTCAGGTTCTCTTGGCTCCTACCCTCAAAAAAATCAGGCTTATCCTGCCTAGGTTCCACAAAGTCTCCTTCTATCATATTCTAAGAAATTTGAACTCTTAGGTGGATTTGGAAGCCAACCTAGGCTCTCTCCGATGTAGGAGGTCTCTGTCAGTCAATAATGTCGATTCAGTTTGCTGCATTCCTTAACCTTTTTGTAGCCTAGCTCTCAATAACTTCAGGAAATCCTCTGTTTTCCTTTGTTAGCCATCTTTCCGCAATCCGGGATCGATTCAATCCTAGCAGACTGTCGATTAGAGTTTTGGACTCTGTCTCAAAAGCTTATCCAGTCCGGCATCCTTCCAAGACCGACCCCCGTTCCCTATTTTCCCTCTCTATTGTTCCAAATCCTCATCTCCTGGACAGACTCTGGGTTGATTCCGAAGACAGAACCAAAGGCATCTGCAGATTTGCTAAGGTTGTGTATCACTGGGGTTCCGCAAAAAATATCAGCGGGAGCGATGATTCTTCTTCAGGAATCTTAAGAAGTAAGGCCAATGATCAGCATGCGAAGGCGAATGATAAACAGGATGCCCTTCAATCCCATTCTTCAGCGCATATCCATACTCCCTTTTGCAATCCCTGTGCAGCTTCCCTAGCAATTCTGTCCATCAGGCGATTCCCTTCCCTTGGCGTTCCTAATCTCCGAAACGAGAATAGCAGATCTAATCGCTGTAATTTGATAAATATATACAGCCAAAATAGTCCTGTAACAACCTGCGGCAGCTGGTTTGCTGCCTATTAATAAAATTCTATCTGTTATTGTCTAAAAAAAAAAAAAACAAATAACTGAAATATTCTTACAGACAAAATGGAAATAAACTAGGTAGGGCGCTAGTAGCTTATCTCTGAGATGAGATTTGGTGGCTACATGCCTCTAAATTGTGTTACAATGAGGCTCTAGGGCCTATTTATTATTTAGAAACAATGGAAAATCCTAAACATCCCAAAACCTAACCCTAGGAGATGAAGTGCCAAAACTATGGGCCCCGTTTCGGTAAATTGGTACATCAATCTTCCTGGGGACGTAATTTTGGCATACGATCTTTGTTTGACGCATACAATACCTCGTTAGAAAGATCTATTTGAGGAATACAACTTTTTATTTGATAAAAATCAAAGGAACTTCCATGTTGCTCCATTTTTTTTCCAAAAAACGTCATTTAGGGCCTTAAAATGGCTTTTAAAGTTCACGACCCAAAAAAATAATAAAATTAGTAAACTGTGCTACAATTAAGGAAACTGAAAGAAACAATGGTGGGGCCACAAGTGGAATAGGTAGGTGGCAACCAATATCCACCTGGATCATTCCTCCCCCCTTAGGAAGCAATGGTCCCCATTGCGTTGAGTTCATCCATGAGATGAGGAAAATTCTGTTGAACTTGGTCCCTGATGAACCATTTGCCTTGGTGCAGGAGTTGGCCATCTTTGAAAATCTGATACAGTTGGATCTTTTGTTGGTGAGTGTTCTTGATTTTCATGTCCATGATACGATCTGTGGTGGCTTGTTCTATGTAGTCTAGGTTTAACTCTCTCGATGTGAGTTATTATGCAATGTCGGAGGTGTCCAGTAGAGGTGGGAAGTAGGACCGAAGGTGGTCCACATTGAACACTGGTTGCAGACCAAGGAATGGTGGAATACTGAGCTCGAAGGAATTAGCCCCTACAGCCTTGGTGATGGTTTACGACCCATATCGAAGCGGGTGAAGCTTGCGGTGGGGTCCAATGAGGCACTCCTTTTGCAAATGTAGCCACACTTTGTCGCTCACTTGGAAGTTGTGTGGCACCCGATGTTGATCATACCATTGCTTGTACTTAGCATTGGATTTGTCCAATATGTCATGACCCTGTTGGTGGATGTGCTAAATGCACTCAATGAATCTGTTCACCTTGTGAGCTTCAGAATAGACATGAGCCAACTCGGCTTGAGTAGCTGCTAATGGCATGGCTACGTCAGTGGGACATAGTGGCTAGAATCCCAAGCCCACCTAAAATGGGTTGTGGCCAGTCTAGATGTGGAGAGCCCGGTTATAACTATGTTGTACATAGGGAAGGCTCTCATCCCATGTGCGTGGATGATTTGAAGTGTACATGTGCAAAATGTGTACGATCATCATGTTGATGACCTTTGTCTGGCCATCAATTTGGGGATGGAAAGCTATGGACTTGGTGAGCTTGGTGTCCAGCATTGACTAGAGGTTGGACCAAAATGTGCTGAGGAGCCTACTGTCCCAATACGAGATGATATACTGTGGGATCCCAAAGTGAACCCACACTCGTTTAAAGAATATTTTAGCAGTGGCTTCTGCTATGATATTCTTCGTGCAAGTCACCATAATGGCCATCTTCGAGAATCTATCGACAACCATGAAAACACAATTGTTTCCATGCTTAGTAGAAGGAAGGCCCAATATGTAATCCATGGAGATGGATTCCCAAGGTCGATTAGGAGTATGTAACGAAGTATAGAGGCCTTGCTTCTTGATGGTCGGTTTGGCAATAACGCAAGCAGTGTAGGATCTGATATACTTCCCAACATTATGTCTAAGGTTCGACTAATAGAAATACTATTTTAGTACTGCCACTGTTTTCTTAACCCCAAAATGCCCAATGACCCAACTGTAGTGTGCTTCCCAAATCATCTTGGTATGCTCGCTTGAAGGAACACAAAGGTGTCCCACGTGACATAGCAGTGCATCCTAGAGGTGAAAATTTGGAACTTTCATACCCTCCAAGAGTCTCTTTTATGTGTGGCCAAATTCTGGATTGCTCTTGTAGAGAAGCGGCCAATCAGAATTCTCGTGCCCACAAGAGTTGAGAACGGTGGTTAACACCATGATTGGTGGTTGGTTGAGGCAATCTGCAACATTATTGGTGCTTCCCTTCTTGTACTTGATGTTTTGAAACTGTTGCATATATGTGGACCACTTCTGATGACAATCATTCTACAAATTCCCTTACATTTATATGAACTGCAAGGGTTGGTGGTCTGTGTGGATTACCGTTTCCTTCCCCAAAATGTAATGCTTCCATTTTCATAAATCCTGCACAATGGAATACATTTCTTTTTCATAAGTGGGATACTTGCAGACTATGTCAGACAGTGTCTCACTGTGATATGCCACTGGATGCCCCTGTTGAGTAAGAACTAAGCATCTGTCTTGATCTCAAATGGTTGTTTCAAGCCTGGTAATGTGAGCACTGGGGCAGAGAAGAGACGATGTTTCAATATTACGAATTCCTTTTGTTGAGATTTCGACCAAAATAATTTTTGTTTCGCTCCTCCCTTGGTGAATTAGCTCAAGGGCCAAGTGATATGAGAGAATCCCAACATGAACCTGTGGTAGAAATTAGCAAGACCCAGAAAGCTGCAAAGCTCTGTTAGAGTGGTTAGGGCTAGAAAATCCTGGATGACTTGGATCTTGGTTGGATCCACATGCACCCCCCACTCATCAATAATGTATCCTAGATACTAAACCTAAGTCATGCCAAAAGTGCACTTCTCTAAATTGGCACACAACTTGTGTTGCTGCAGTGTTTGGAGGACCTGTCGGATGTGGTGGAGGTGCTCTTCCCAAGTCTGGCTAAAGATCAAGATGTCATCCAAGTACACTACTACAAATGAGTTGGTGAATGGCCGCAATATGTTATCCATCAGCTTCATGAAGGTTGTGGGAGTATTTGTCAACCTGAAAGGCATGATAGACATTTGAAAAGGCCCTCCCTGGATTTGAAGGTAGTCTTCCACACATCGGAGGGTTTGATTGTTACCTGGTGATACCCAGACATAAAGTCGATCTTACTGGAATATTTTTCCCCTTTGAGTTGGTCTAGGAGGTAATCAATTTGTGGGATCAGATACTTATTTTTTACAGTGATCTTGTTCAGCGTCTGATATTCAATACAGAGTCTCCAAGTCCCATCATTCTTTTGCACCAACACAATCAAGCTCCCACATGGTGATGAACTCGACTGGATGTGACCTTTCTGTAGTAGCTCCTAAATCTACCTCTTGATTTCATCATTCTCCAGAACAGAGCACCGATAGATCGGTCCATTGGGAAGCGACACACCTGGCGTCAGATTGATGGGGTGGTTGACCTGATAGTGTAGAAGCACCATTGTGGGTGAGGTGAAGATGCCCCTGTAATCCTCCATGACCTTGTTTATTTGTTGTTTTCATGCGGAGAAGCACTGTCTAGAGGTTGTGGCCACAGTCTTCTTCTTGCCCTAAGGGCAGATCATCAGGAAAACAAATTTCCCAGTTTTGAAAATGAGCTTGTTGCATTGTTTTGCAGTAACCAAAGAGATAGTAGCAGGCGGTGGTACCTCTGGTATCTTGTACAACTTATTGCCCAAAGTAACAATAACAGAACGAGGTTGAGACTTATACACAACATGTCACTTCCACAAGTATGGTTGGCCTAATAATACATCACAAACATCAAGAGTAACAATGTCGCATAATACCTCATCCATGAATGGTTTGATGTTGTAGGGAAGGCGACACTATTGTCTGACGCGAAGATCCCATCCTTGGTGAAGCCACCCGATGGCCTATGGTTGTGGGTGTGCTATGGTCGGAAATCCTAACCGCTTCACGACCTTTGTTGAAATGAGGTTCTTTTGGCTCCCATTTTCGATAATGAATTATAGCAAGGAACCCTTTACCCACATTTGGGAGTGGAAGAGACGCTCCTCCTCCTCTAGATCTTTCGGCTCCTCCTTCTGGATCTTCGTGGTGGCAATGATGGTGTTGGGATCTGCATCGATAATATTCTTCCCTTTGTCATTCCCCTTGTTGGGTTATGATTCATATTTAGAGCATGCATCTGATTCAGAAGCCTTCATCTCGGCCACTAGTGACTGCTTGGCCCGACACTCACTTGTGTTGTGAGTGGAGCTCTTATGGAACTCACACCACTTTCCCATGTCCTTATTTGGCTTCGCTGTGTTGTTCTTTGCTTGTGGCTTTGGTGGGTTGTCTTGGGACACCATGCCTTGGCTTTATCCTTTGTTCTGCATTTTGGGGGCACCTTTCCCTTACTTTTGATTCACAGATCCAAATTTTTGCTCAATCTTGGCAACATACAGGTATACTGTACCAAGAGAGGATATGTTGAGGAACTCCATTTCCTCTTGAATGTATCTATGCAGACAACTACGGTACTTCAACACTAAATGTTTCTCTGAATCTTTGATATCCAACTTTGTGCGTAGGGTATGGAATAGATTCGTTAGCTCATGCACATCTTGATCCCTTTGTTGTCGCAGCTTAGTCCATTGTATGTATTTGTCCCCATAGCTCCCCACAGGATAATATTTTTCCTTGAAGGTGTCTCAGAAAGAATTCCAAGTGGGTAATACTGAAAATAGAGAGGGTTCCCCCTCGTCCTTTTTCTCACAATAGGTTTCCCACCAGTCCTTGACATGGGGGACGACTTTGAGGAGTGCAAAAATAATCTTCTCCCAGTCAGAAAAGTCATGAACTGAGAAATATACTTCTAATAGATTCAACCATATATCTACAATATCTGCATCTATTTGGCCCTCAAATATGGGAATGTCAAAGTTTACTTGTACCTTAAAAGGAGTAGCGCCTCCAGAGTGATTGTTGGATGTAGATGCGCCGTCGGTGGGCAGCCATTGAAGGATTTGGGCAAAGTTATCCATCATCACGTTCATTTTTCTCTCGAGGGCCTCCTAGAGCAATATTTGGATAGAAACTCTTGCTCCCTCATATTTATTTTCTTCCCCCATGGGCGGTTGTCAAGGTTTGTGAGGCTGATCTTGCAAAGGTTCAACCAGATCGAGCCCTAACTCCTTATACCCCGACCTCATTGGGGACATTCAAATAAGGATTGAGAAAGAGAAGACCGCTTTGATAACCCTAATCCAGATTTATTCAAGAAAATAATGAAATACATAAATACACATAAAGCAGTGATGCAACAGAAATAAAACTTCATTTCATTAATAAAAAATAACTTAAATATGCTTACAGAAAGAATGGAAATAAACTAGCTAGGGTGCTGGTAGCTTATCTTTGAGAATATATGTGGCAGCTACAGGTGTCTGAACTATCTTAAAATGAGGCTTGACTACCTATTTATTATTGAGAAACAATGGAAAACCCTAAACATCCCAAAGTCTAACCCTAGGATATGAAGCGCCAAAACTATGGGCCCCGTTTGGGTAAATTGGTACATCAATCTTCCCGGGACGTAACTTTGACATACGATCTCCATTTGATGCGCAAAATACCTTGTTAGAAAGATATATTCAAGGAATATAACTTTTTATGTGAGAAACATCGAAGGAACTTCCATGTTTCTCTCATTTTTTCCAAAAAGCGTCGTTTAGGGCCTCAAAACGACTTTGAAAGTTCAGGACTAGAAAAACTGCTAAAAATGGTAAATTGTGCTACAATTACGGAAACTAAAAGACTAAAAGAAACAATGGTGGGGCCCCAAGTGGAATAGGCAGGTGGCCACCAATATCCACCTGGATCATGAACACCACCCAACTAGAAAACAATCCAATCTTCACTCAACAAAATCAACATATCTGTACTCATTATTTTATGCACCTAATGTATAATGTCAATCTGGTTAGGGCATCATTTCAGTTCATGACAACCCTCTCTAACCACTGCCACAATACTCAAAATTAGTGCAATTTCCCTTCCTTTTTTTTCTTCCTCCCACGCTGCTTGTTCCCTTATCTCTGAGCTTGGTAATAGACCTTACGACCCCTCCAACAAGCCCAGAATAGGCCCACGGTTTCTTTGTTGTCCCATAGAGCCTGCAACCCTCCAAAGCAAGGAGTATATACCCTGAAATATGCACCAAATAACCCAGAAACAATTCAGCTAGCCTCTTTTGTACCTTGACCTTCTCAATCCCACAAAACAGGCCCAAAATTAGCCCTTGTGCTCCTCGACCTTCTCCTTTCTATACTATAGCTACCATAGGTGATGATTCTCCTTAGAATGATTGCACTTGGATGAGTTAAAATGACTTCCATCACCTTATATTTAAACAAATATAAGGGCTCCACGAATTTCTTAAAGAGACATGTCTTTTGGACAAGTTTACCTCAAGCCTGGATGACTTGACTGTCCAAAAACCCACCATTATCTTCAAAAAACTCATATCTTATCATAAACAACTCATTACATGTCCGAAATTATCCATGGTTTTGGCCCAAAAATCGGTGGGTGAAAAACCCCAACCTTGGGTTCCAATCCAACAAATGACTTGTGTGATGCTC
This sequence comes from Pinus albicaulis, assembly GCA_034641835.2. Lineage (NCBI taxonomy): Eukaryota > Viridiplantae > Streptophyta > Pinopsida > Pinales > Pinaceae > Pinus > Pinus albicaulis. The sequence continues at coordinate 1,476,461,310 of CM076580.1, forward strand.
TAACCTCCAAACCCTGAACCCTAGGGCATGGAGTACCTCCCAAGCTATCAAAATTAAACATATTTCACCCTCCAAACTACTCCATTCAAATTTCATGGGACATAATTAAAGAAGGATCGCCTCAATGATGGATGAACGCCCCTTTTTCCAAACAAGCCCCTTGCTTGGCTTGCTCATCAACATTCTGATTGTTCCTCCTTTTGATATGAAAGAAGGTTATGTATCAAATTTTTGGATTTCTCCTAATTTGAGAGTCTAGAGGAGACTGATATTTCTCAGTGGATTCTTTATCTCGATGGAATTTTTGGATTATCATCATTGAGTCACCCATTATAACTAGTTCGCAAATTCCCCTTGCTAAAGCAATCCTCAAACCTTGCCAAAGAGAAAGTACTTTTTCCTGGTTATTAGAGGTTCTCCATAACACCCATGCAAATTTAGTATATATTTCTTCATCGGGGCGATAAATTACCCCTCTCACTCCAACCTCGCCCCCACCCATTAATTTCAAAGTTTATAATATTTAATAAAATATTAATCTTATGGAATTATTGATTGAAGATTTTATTTTGATTTGAAATTGTAAATTTTTAAGAAAAAATACATCTATTTAACCATAATTCACTTAAACCATATTTCTAATAATTTAATTTTAAGGTCACGATCATGTTAGACACCCGATTGACATATGAGACTCCCTTGTTTATAGGACAAGAGACCTGCCTCTAGGCAACAATTTGACTACTAAAGTCTAAAGAAGTGTCCCAGTGGTTCTTAGCTTGAGTGGTTAGGACTGTGGATTGCCATCCCATTCACATGGGTTCAAGTCTTCGAAGGCATGCTTAGCTCATATTGATTAGGCTCAAGTAGTAGGTGGCCCCAAGGAGTTTTCACTCCGTCTGTGGTCAATATGGGACATCTCGACTTATTGAACCTCAAAATTGTTCTTACATTGACACCCTTTTTCATCATATATTCCTTCCTTTTTGACAAATTCATGACTTCAATCAATGATAATTGACATATTCCATACAAGAGAAAGCATTTAATGATATCTACTTTATATTATGATGTTTCTCGTTATTTGAATGAATTTCTGTAACTAGCTACAGAATGTGTGCAGTTCTGCAACTAATCATTGTTTCCGCGAATACTGTTATGGTTCGATAGGTTTCAAGAAGAAAATAAGGGAATGGGTCACATGTGTACCTCAGGAATGATCCACACATGGATCGTATCCCATCCACCTATTCAAATTCGAAAAGAAAATGTGCCTATGTTCGTGGTCAAAGGTCGGTCAAGGAGCGAGATCAGCAAGCGAGAGACTCTCGATTTTCTCTAACGTAGCAAATCAAGAGACAACCACTAGGATTTTTTTTTTTTTGTTTATGCTTCTAAAAACCATTTCTAATCGTTATCTATAAGTGAAAATTCCTCAGACAGTTGAATCCAAAACTTGTTTAAATACCGGTCGTTTTGAAACCGGAGACAGTCATAATTTTTTATAATATAGTGTATGCCTTGGAAACTCTTTTTTTGATAATAAGAAGACCAATTCGAGCCTTTGATCCACAAGTAGTCAATTATATTTTCAACTCATTCTGTTGTAGAGGGCCCCTACACAGAAAGGAGGTTTTGTTAGTTGTTTTAGTTTGAATTTCATTATTTCATTCACTGTTAATTATCATTTCTTTTTTTGTCAATTTCATAGTTAAGTTCGCATTGCTTTCGTTGATTAATTTCCTTTCAATTCATAGTTTAAATTTTTTACTGCTTTGTAGATTAAATTTTATGAATGCTTTCTTAGATTGAATTTCCAATTAGCTATGTAGCCTTGTGCTTGCTAAGGACGTTGTAAGAAGGTGGTTTTGCCATTTTCCAATTAGAAAAAATATGAGTATTCGGTCACACAACAGTCATAGTTTTATGATTTGTATTTGCTTTCAATTTCAATTCAGCACTGTCATTTCAATTTTTAGAGATAGGATTTATGCTTTCAATCCATGGAGTAGAATAGATTAATTTATTCTCTGTTTTTCATAAGATTATAAACCTTCAATAGATAAGATAGGAATTGGTTTCATCTTGTCATTTGAATGCAATTAGATCTAGAATGATGCTTTGTTTTTAACTAGTTAGATGTTTTTCATAGACGTTTTGCTGGCCTACTAACATCATTAAAAGTTTGATTATTTTTATGCAATTTAGATTAGTTAATGAACATTTCCTTTTCTTCCTTCTTTTAGATTTCATATTACATTGAAAATAGTTTGTAATTTAATTTCTTTCCTTAGAATAAAAACAACATTTCATTTTCTTCCTTCTAGAACTAGTTTTCATCATTAAAATTGATTTAGATTTGACTACTCATTATCATTAAGAGATTTCATTTCTTAGACATAAGATAACAAAAATTCCCCAAAACAACATAAACATACACAACGAAGTAGAGAACAAGGTTACCTAAGTACATATAGTGCACCTCTCTTCATCAAATTACTAACCTCGGTCGATCATTTCTGATAGCAATTTGAGACATCAAATTGACTAAAAATTTTGGTGTCATTGTCGGGGAAGTGAAACTAGGAAGCCTTATTTCTTACAACATAAAAATTATATAAAAATAAAAAATAAAAAATGATATGCGTAGAGAAAGAGACTCTAGGGGTAGATTCATAACTAGAGGTAGAAGTTTGATTCCTACAATACCACTCACCCCACCAAGACCACGTAGTGCCACTCCATCATCTCAAACTCATATCCCATTTTTCACCTCAAGACATAGAATTCTTGAAGTCTTAAGGTCCAAAATCAAACCAGGAGATTCTCCAACCTCATCTACTGAGGCAGTCTTAGAAGAAGAGGATCCTAGATCTCCAACATAAGGAGTAACCTTTTTCACCTCTACAGGAGAACATATTGTAGCTCAAGAGTTAGAAATTCCTAGAGAGGAAGAAGAAGAAGAAACTTTCTTCAATATTCCATTGATAGAAGAACCAAAGGAAGACCAATTAACCCTACAGTTAGAGCCTTATATTAGCTTTGAGGAACCTACAATGGCAGAAGAAGAAGGCCATGGATAAATTATGAATGGAGAAGCCTTAAGAGGAGGAGGAGGAAGAGGTAGAGGACGAGGTGGAGGAAGAGGAAGAGGCATAGGAGATACTAACTCTTTTGGATTTCCTATAGTTGATGAGGATACACATGTTACAATGAAAAATATTTCACCTTCTGTCGTTACCAACTTCCATGGATTAAGAACTGAAGATCCTGAAACGTTTTTATTTGAGTTTGAAGTCTTATGTTGATCTTATGACTACTTACAAGACTCTAAAAAATTGAAGCTATTCCCTGCAACAATTAAGGGAGAAACTCTAAAATGGTTAATTGGTTTAATAACACAGTCTATTAGGACATGGGATGAGATGAAAAGTGAATTTTTTCAAAGATACCTGGATTATTTCACACCTATTAATAGGAAGGATGAAGTATTTAAAATGATGTAGAGAGAGGATGAAAACTTAGAAGATCTGATTGAGAGATTTAACTATAATATCAAGAGAGCTAAGATGGAACATCTAGATCAATATACTTTAAAATCTCTCTTACTAAAATCCATTAGAGATGAATGGATAGATATCCTTAACATGATGGGAAAAGGAGATATCTATCAATTAGCATTAGCTGAAATTGTTGAATTATGCATTCATCTCTCAAGAGGAAAATAAAAAACTGGGAAAAATACAAGGGATCTTAATCTCTCTAGAGTAAATAAATCTGCTACTGGAACAGTGAGTAGAGTATAAATTGGAAATATGCTTGATGAATTTAAGACAGATAAGGGAGTCTCAGTGAACAAATAGACACCCTGAAATTACAGAACAAACAGAAAGCTGAAACTGATGCCTTAACTATTTTTTATCCTAAATTTAGAAAGAAACATGCTTTGAGAGAGTGTCCTCATGATGTAAAATTTATAGAGACCTGTGTTATTTGTGCATAAAGTCATGAAACAAAAAAATTTCCTTTTATACCAGGTCTTAAGGCTGTCTTTCAAGAAGAAGAAGCAACTCCATCTTCAATAGATCCTCTTTGTTTTTTCTCTATAAGACCATGGCAGGGGCCACAAACTCAATTTTTTAGTAACCAGATGTATAATCAACCCCCAACAAACAATTGGAATTCATCATGGCAACAACTTGGTCCTAGCCTCAACCTTGGACACAAGGGATGCAAAATCCTTAGGAAGATACTCTCAGTATCACCAGTATCCCCAATCCCATCCAAATTATCCTCCTCAATATTTTCCACAACAAAATCAACCACCCCAAATCCAAAATCAGAATCCACAACTATCATTACCATATCCCCAAAGAACAAATCAACTACCTACCCAGCCATTACCAAACTCAAACAACAAAAAATCTCAAAATGCCTATAACATAGAAGGATAAAAATTTCCAACTTACATGATTACCCCACTAGATCTTAACAATGTACAACTTAGATCTGATAGAATATTAGAAATGGGAAATCCTTCTGTTGTTATTCAAGAAAAAAGATGATTTTGATGAAGAAATTTCTCTACAGCAAAATAAAAGTTCTAAAGAAGAGACATCTCTTTAGTAGAACCAAACTTCTGAAAATGAAAAACAAAAAGATACAATAAACTCAACCCCTATAATTGAGCAACCTTCAGTATCTGTTTCTAACCCTCCTTTTCCGGAAGGATTACAAATCGATAGAGGGATAGAAAAACAAATTTTGTTGCCCAATTATGATTTTCTAGATGAATTGAAAAATGTCTGTATCAATATTCCTTTGCTACATGCCATTAAAGAGATTCCAATTCTAGCTAAAACAATTAGAGAGTTGAGCATAAAAAATCAGGAAGAAGAACAAAAGAAATAAAAAAGATTCAGTTAGTAGTAAAAATTCCTGACATTATGATGGGAAAAATAGCCATACAAAAATATTTGGACCCAGGAATTCCAGTTGTAAAAACTCACCTTTATAGCATGGAGATTCCAATAACATTAATTGACTTAAGAGAAGCCATCAACATCATGAGAAAACAGGCTATGGAACAACTTAGTCTTCCAAACCTTCAATATACACCAACACTATTACAATTAGCAGACAGATCATTAATCAAGCCAGATGGTGTACTAGAAGATATATATGTGTCCTTATATTCTTGGGAGTATCCGGTTGACTTCATGATCCTAACTCCCAAGAACTACCTAGGGGGACATCCACTCATTTTAGGGAGGCCTTGGTTAGCTATAGTTGATGCTTTCATTAGTTGTAGATCCAATGATATGTTTATTTCTGATGGCAACTCAACAAAGAAATTCACTCTATATCCTCCAGCAAAAAAATCACAGAAATAGGAGATGAAGAATGGATATAGGGTGAGAATGAAATTCAACCTCTCTTTACTATTTCTCGTATTAGTGAAGAAAGTCAAATCTTAAATTCAATAGAAAACTTTGAAACATACTCACAATATGAAGATGACTATAATTTTCAAGAACAATGCAATATTGAATACTTATCATCTAGACAGATGTCTTTATATTCTATGGAATAATTTGGAAACTCTACAGTTGAAATCTTTCCAGGGAAATCTTTAAACATAACAAAAACTTGGAAAAATTCCAACAAGAAGAGTTAATCAAAACATTACAAGAACATTCTTCTGCGTATGCATGGGAGTACACTGACATGAAAGGGATTAGTCCTGAGACTTGTATGCATCATATCTACATTGAGGAAAACTCTAGACCTATTACACAACCTCAAAGAAGGATGAATCCAAATCTTAGGGAAATTGTGAAAGAAGAATTGTAAAAATTGCTAAATGTAAACTTCATCTATCCAATTTCAGATAGTCAGTGGGTTTCTCCTCCAATGATTGTACCTAAAAAGAATGGAAAATAGAGAGTATGCATTGATTATCGAGAGTTGAATAAGGCTACTTTAAAAGATCATTTTCCATTTCCTTTCATAGATCAAGTATTGGATACATTAGCAGGAAAAAAATATTTCTCATTTCTGGATGGTTTTAGTGGTTACAACCAAATTTAAGTAGCACCTAAAGACCAAGACAAAACCACATTCACCTGTCCATGGGGAGCCTATGCTTACCGAGTACTTCCTTTTGGATTATGCAATGCACCTGCAACATTCCAGAGGGCAGTATCAGGAATTTTCTTTGATCTAATACATGATTGTGTAGAAGTATATATGGATGATTTTACAGTTTATGGAAATTCATTTGAAGAATCTCTTGAAAACTTGGAAAAGGTTCTTAAAATATGCAAAGAAGCAAATATTTCATTAAGTCATGAAAAATTCTTTATGATGTTTACCGAAGGCATTGTTTTATGACATCACATTTCAGGAGATGGAATTAAAGTAGACTCATCTAAGGTGGAAGTAATCTCCAAATTATCAATTCCAAGTTGTCAAAATGATGTTAGAAGTTTTCTAGGATTTACGGGATACTATAGAAGATTTATAGAAAAATTCACCAAAAAAACATCCCCACTCTTCAAACTGCTTACCAAAGATTGTGAATTCAGTTGGAATCCTGACTACTAATTGGAATTTGAAACCTTAAAAGAAAAAAATTATGAAGCACCCATCTTAAGAGGTCCAAATTGGAAAATAAATTTTCACATTTTAATAGATGCTTCAGATACAGCTCTGGGAGTTGTACTAGGACAAAAATATTTGATTCCCATGCCATCTATTACACAAGGAAAAATTTGACTCCCGCTGAGTTAAATTACACTGTAACTGAAAAAGAATTTCTAGCTGTTGTCCATGCTATCAACAAATGTAGACACCTTTATTCACACAGACCATTATGCAATTAGGTACTTAATGAATAAATCTATTACTAATAGCAAAATCACAATATGGTTTTTACTCCTACAAGAATTTAACATCACTATTCTAGATCACCCTTGAAAACAAAACACAGTTGTTGATTTCTTATCTAGAATTTAAAACAACAATAATGATACTACAGTAGAGGATAATTTTCCTGATGAATATATCTTTGCAATAACTACTAAATATCCATGGTTTGCAGATATTGATAACTATTTGACTACAAGAAAATTACCAGCATACTTGTTTCCTAGATATAAAAGAAGAATTATTCAAACAAGTGCATTGTACTCATGGATTAATGATGAATTGTATAAAACGGGTCCAAATCTAATCATCAGAAGGTGTGCTAGAGAAGATGAAATGCCTGAAATTCTGAATGCATGCCACGATGAACCTTGTGGATGACACTTTGTTGATAAGAGGACTGCCTATAAAATCCTTAATTTAGGATATTATTGACCATCCATCTTTAAATATGCTAAGGAGTATGTCAAAAGGTGTGACAACTGTCAAAGAATAGGGAAACCTATTCCTACAGGCGAAATGCCCTTACATCCTCAAGTACTCATCGAACCATTTGAAAAATGGGCCTTAGATTTTGTTGGACCAATCAATCCACCATCGAGACAAAAGAGGAACATTCTAGTTTGCACTTATTATGTCTCTAAATGGGTAGAAGCTAAAGTACTTTATAATGCTATTGAAGATGTTGTAGTTTCATTTCTCTTTAAGGACATTTTCACTCGTTTTGGTGTCCCAAGGGAAATTGTGATAGATCAAGGATCTCAGTTTACATCAAAGATGGTGCAAAAGATTGTGGATGAATACAAGGTTAAACATAGAAAATCCACTCCTTATCATCCACAAGAAAATGGTCAAGTGGAGTCCACCAATAAAGTGATAGAAATTCTCACAAAGACTGTACATCTACATAGGAGGATTGGGCAGATAGGCTTCCTGAAGCCTTATGGGCCTACCGGACTACATGGAGAAATACAACAGGACATACTCCTTATGAACTTGTTTATGGGAAGCAAGTCCTATTTCCTATAGAATTTCAGATCAAAACCTTCAAGACTGTAGTCAGATTGGGACTTACTTTATCAGAAGCCTAGAAGCACAAAATGGAGCAACTTAATGGTCTTGAGGAGATCAGGCAAGATGTAGTTCAAAGAACTAGTCTAATCCAACAACAAAGGTCCAGATGGCATGATAAGTACATAAAAGAAAGAAAGTTCCAAGCAGGAGATTGGGTACTTTTGTTTGATTCAAAGTTCAAATACTTTCAAGGAAAGTTTCAAACTCATTGGCTTGGGCCTTATGAGATCAAAAAAGTCTTTGAAAATGGAGCAGTGAGGATCAGGACAATTGATGAAGAAAAATTCACCTCTTCTTGTAAATGGACATCGATTAAAAATATATCATAAGCCAATTACAAAGGAGGAATTTATCAAAAAATTTCAAGACAATACTGATATGAAGTTGGTGAAGAAGAATCTCTCTTCTCCCCCAACTTAGTCTTCTTTTCAATTTTATATCTAAAAAAAGGAAAGAAAAAGAAAAAGATATATATATATATATATATATATATATATATATATATATATTATTAAAATAAAATAATAAATAATAATTGTATTAGTATGAAAATCAATCTATGATTGGCATCCTTATACATAAAATATAAGATGAGAATCAGATTTCTGACATCTTATATTTTCCCCCATCCTAAAAATCCCAAATTCTGTGTTCCCTTTCTTTCTTTGAAGCAATAAAAGAAGTAGCTACAGAATTGCTACCACTTTGCAGCTCTTAGGAGATTCTGCAGTTGACATCACATTCTGCAGCTTTGTTACATTTTCTACAGCCTACTGAAGCAAGCAAACTGAATAGAAAGGACTCTATTAAATATCAAGCTGAAAGGATACCTGAAGAATCAACACAAAGAAGAAAAAAAACAACAACAAAGGTTAGTTCCAAAGGTATGTTACACAAATTTGTTTAAATAATAAGATAAAAAACATTAGCATATATAATGTAGGTGATCATATGCTGCCTCAATATGTCATCATTAGATTTTATTCGGAATCACATCACAAATTCACAAACTGACCATAGCATCTGTATCATATCTCATAATAATTCATAATTGTTTCTCTATTAATGATTAACAGTCAAGTCCTACTTCAGTAACCCACTCATCCACATTCCTTTAAAACCTCACTGAATATGTATTTCGCATGTACTTCTCCACAGACCCTCATATCCTTAACCCTGATCCACAACCTCAATTCATTCGATCAAAGAAGAACATTTATGTAGGGAAAACTCCTCACGATAGAGACATAGGTCTGATTATGAGAAATGACCCTGTGGGAGTGAAATTCATGGAGGGTTATCCTTAGGTAAAGGAAATGATGTAGAAATTACAATGGCTCTGGTTTATAAAGAAATTTGACAGATTCCATAAAGAGGTTACCAAGTCTTTTGCAAGATCTTTCGATGGGACAGAGGTCGAGATTGGAGATATAAAATTCTCAGTGACAGAAGCCTTTGTGGCCAAAGCTACATAACTCCTGAGAATTGGCGAGAGATGGTTTGAAAACAAGGAAATGCACAGTGAAGGATGGAAAATTTTTCTAAAGAATCCAGGTATGGACACTTTTGTTTACAAGAAAGGAATTCCTAGTTCAACACTCAAAAATAAATGGAGAAATATGCTCTTAATTTTGAAAAAGTTTATTATTTGTGAGGGTAGATTTGGCTGCATGTTTGTTTATCATGCCCGATTATTGATGAAATTTCTTAAGGATGGAGAAGTAAACCTCCCTTACTTCTTGTTGAATAGTCTAAAGAGAATGTCAACAAATTTCCAGAAAAGAGTCCAATTCATAGATAATACCATGCACCACCATGGACTTATAAAATACTTATTGAATTCCACCTAAAAAGTGTAGGAGACTCCTAGGAAAGTTTCCTAATCAGAAATCACTTCCAAGATGAACTAGAGTAGCCTAAGGATGATAAAACTAGAAAAAGTAGAAGGAGGAAGATTGATGTATGCATTGAAGAGGAATCCTCACCTCAACCTTAGCCATAAGAGGAAGAGTTCACCATTGCAGAGCTAATGAAGAATAAGAGACGAAGCAAAGTAAAAAAGGGAGGAAATGGAGAGAAAAAGAGCACAACTTCAGAAGACCTAAACCCTACACAACCAAGGAGAAACTCTAGACTCCTGAAACCTTTGAAGAAAACACCATTACAGGAAGCTGAATTTGTCAATTTAGATGAGGAACCCCAAGTACCTTCACCCATCATTGTCTCTCCTGCACACAGTCCTGTACATAGTCCAAATAGGAAATCTCCAGAAATTGACCCAACACAGCAGGAGATATATGACTATATTGAGTCATTGGAGAAGAAACATGCAGAAACAAATCTGAGTGTAGAGGAGTAGCCTATCAGTCCACAAGAACCTCTAGTAAACACCCTCAAGCAAGAAATTTATAAACTGGAGATACTGAACAGGCACCCTAAACAGGAGAATGAAACTTTGAAAGAACATAATTGCTTGGAGAAGGTCATTAGTGATAACACCATCCTACATTTTGGGTTGTGGTATAAGAAGAATAAGAAGCTGAAGGAAAAGAAAAAATCTCTGAACAAGAAAGTCATCAGCCTCAAGTACAAATTCCTTATGAGAAAACCTAGAATGGAAGTCACTGCAAAGAAAGGGAAGAAGATAAAGAAGGATGTATTAGCAGAGGTATCAGAAAAAATGAAATAGGAGGGGGAAGCTCACATTTTTTGAAATTGCATGAGGACATGCAATGGTTTCTTAGTGGGGGTATGTTAAACCTCAAAACTGTTCTTATTTTGACGCCCTTTTTCATCATATCTTCCTTCATTTTTCACAAATTCATGACTCCAATCAATGATAATTGACATATTCCATACCAGAGAAAGAATTTAATGATATTTACTTTATATTATGATATTTCTTGTTATTTGAATGAATTTCTATAACTAGCTACAAAATGTGTGTAGTTCTGCAGTGAATCATTGTTTCCGCAGTTATTGTTATGGTTCGACAGGTTTCAAGAAGCAAATAATGGAATGGGTCACATGGGTACCTCAGGAATGATCCACACATGGATCACATCCCATTCACCTATTCAAATTCGAAAAGAAAACGTGCCTATGTTCGTGGTCAAAGGTTGGTCAAGGAGTGAGATCAGCGAGCGAGATACTCTCGATTTGCTTTGACGTAGCAAGTTGAGAGACAACCACTAAGAATTTGTTTTTGTTTATGCTTCTAAAAACCTGTTCTAATTTTTATCTACAAGAAAAAACGCCACAGATAGTTGAATCCAAAACTTGTTTAAATACCGGTCATTTTGAAACCGGAGATAGTCCTAATTTTTGATAATACAGTGTATGCCTTTGAAACTCTGTTTTTGATAATAAGAAGACCAGTTTGAGCCTCTGATGCACAAGTCGTCAATTAGATTTTCAACTCATTTTGTTGCAGAGGGACCCTGCATGGAAATGATGTTTTGTTAGTTGTTTTAGTTTGAATTTCATTATTTCATTCACTGTTAATTATCATTTCTGTTTTTGTCAGTTTCATAATTAAGTTAGCATTGCTTTCATAGATTAATTTCCTGTCAATTCATAGTTTAAATTGTTTACTTCTTTGTAGATTAAATTTTATGAATGTTTTCTTAGATTAAATTTCTAATTAACTGTGTAGTCTTGTGCTCGCTAAGGACGTTGCAAGAAGGTGGTTCTGCCATTTTCCAATTAGAACAAATATGAGTATTCGGTCACACAACAGTTGTAGTTTTATGATTTGTATTTGCTTTCAATTTCAATTCAGCACTGTCATTTCAATTTTTAGAGATAAAATTTATGCTTTCAATCCATGGAGTAGAATAGATTAAGTTATTCTTTGTTTTTCATAAGATTAGAAGCCTTCAATACATAAGATAGGAATTGATTTCATCTTGTCATTTGAATGCAATTAGATCTAGAATGATGCTTTGTTTTTAACTAGTTAGATGTTTTTAATAGACATTTTGTCGGCCTACTAATATCATTCAAAGTTTGATTTATTTTATGCAATTTAGATGAGTTAATGAACATTTCTTTTTCTTCCTTCTTTTAGATTTCATATTACATTGAAAATAGTTTGTAATTTAATTTATTTCCTTAGAATAAAAACAACATTTCATTTTCTTCCTTCGATAATTAGTTTTCATCATTAAAATTCATTTAGATTTGGCTACTCATTAGCATTAAGAGATTTCATTTCTTAGACATAAGATAACAAAAATTCCCCAAAACAACATAAACATACACAATGAAGTAAGAGAACAAGGTTACATAAGTACATATAGTGCAGCTCACTTCATCAAATTACTAAGTTGATAATTTATGATAGCAATTTGAGACATCAAATTGACTAAACACGACTCTTGCTTAGTCATTGGCCCTTTCTCGTAAAACAAAAAAATCTAAAGAAGTGTACATAGTAGGAAAATATTGAGCACCATGCAGTAAGTCATTCAGGTGTGGTTTTCCTTGAATAACTGTGATGTTGTCCCCACTGCTAGTTTGACAACTAAGTTATGATAGGTTTTCACACTGTATGAAAAAAAAATAAAAAATAAAAAGGAAGGAAAAATAAAAGAAAAGAAAAAGTCATTCTAGGCAGAGATTTATATTAATATACATCAAAATATAAACAAAGTGTTCTTTCTGTGACTACTAGCTTGCTATTAGGAAAAGACTAGTAGCAAAGATAGTTGATTTTGGCCATATTGATGTACCATATAATATCTTGCTTTCAAAATCACTAAAGAGTTTCACAGAGCCTAGAGTTATGCTATAAAATTGAGTCCTATCTTTCTTATGATTGTCATTTTTCCTACACCTAATATAGAAAACAAAATAAACATAATGAACATTTAACTTGGAGAATCCCTATACACTATCAGGTGCCCCAGTGTCCTCCTCTAAGTTGGAAAAATCCAAGTTATTAACTTTCTTTGCTAGCATGGAGACTTTTTCATTGAGTTTCCTCGACTACACATTATCTATACTCAAAAGAATTTCCTACTGGACTTCTGGTCGTTCCATTAGGACCTTATCCATGATGGTTTTGAATTGTCAATACAAGTCTATAGTCTTTTTTCATAGGAGAAAAAACACTATTCCTTGTATTAAAATAAAGAAACAGTACATATAAAAACTGAATCTTACAGAAAAAAGCTTGATATGGGCAATCATATGCCAACAAAAAAGAGAACCATGGCTTATCATCAACTATACATCAAAATTTTAACCACATATTGTAACTTGTCTGCCATGAGAGGCCAAAAGAAAACAACAGATAAGTCAAGATATATATACAACAATATCAATGCAGACACATGTCCATAGTAAAACAGGAAAACCACCGGAGCAAAACTATGGGAGGGGCAGCGAATATGAGCTCTCCAGAGAGGGCCCCAACCAACACTTGACGTGAATAGAGCCGAAAGGTAATTCCAGACCGGGTTTGGAGAGTCGGTCCGCCCTCGTGTTGAACTCTCTGAAGATGTGATGAATAGGAGGGGAGTTTAGAATGTGCCAAAGATGAACCGTTCTGTTGATCCAGCCATTGAGACCCGGGGGATGAAAATAAGCGGAGCCATTCAGTCCATCAATGACCGCTTTGGAGTCCCCATAGTTTGAGAGGTTCAGAATCTGAGCATTGTGAGCAAACCAGAGTAGACTCCAGAGGGCGAGAAGTTTAGCCCTTGAGTTGGTACCCTGACCCCCATTCCAGCTGATGTGGAAGAATTCCTCATGGGATTGCTTGATCCAAGAGCCACAACCACAAACCCCAAGCTGTTATGCACCATCGAAAAACTCGACTGGAATTTGAATAGGGTGAGGACAAATTCTGCGGGAGAGGTCGGGGGTGGAAGGCAAAGAGAACTCTTGTGAATTGAACCAAGTCATAATGGGATGGAGGATCCTTTGCGAGAGAGGGGGGATCCCCGAAAGATGAGTCTGTTTCTCGCCAGCCAGACTTCCCAGAAGAGGAAGAAAGGTAAGGAGCAATATCTCTGATCAATGACACTCCACCTGGATATGCATTGGTCCACGCTTAGTGGCATCCAAGAGGGATCTTGCAACAAGAAGAAGAATTTTGACCATAAATCCAAAGTGAAAGAGCAAGATAAAAGGATGTGTGAGACAGACTCAAAGTCATTGTGACAAAAGGAGCAGATGCCGGGACCCTGGTGGCCCCTCTTGATTAGATTGTCCCATGTAAGAATCCTGTCTTTCTAGGCCAACCAAACAAAGAGAAGGATCTTAAGAGAGATTTTCCTCTTCCAGAAGATGATGTTGAAAAGCTGAAGGGAGGCACACAGATGAGCTGAGACGAGATTAAGGTATAAAGCGGTCACATCAATAGCACCTTTTTTTGTCAAGCCAACCCAGAGAATGCGGTCACTCAAAGTGCTGTGACAGAATCCCCTCCTTGAGTGAGCGCGCAACCAATGACCATTGATCTTTCGTGAGGCCAGTCAGACCCAAGTCTATAGTCTACTTGTATCTAGTTTATCAAGTGCACGTGTTTCCAATTTTTAGTATCATACCACTCACGTGAACCATAAATGTTACCATTGACCAAGTGTGTGGAGTGTTAATTTTTCTCATCCACTTTCAACATCCCTTCACATTCTTAAACATTAACTAATCTCGATCCATCTTTGCGCCGAGAGGCGCATCTATTGCCCAATATGACCTCGATGTCAGGTGGGTCACATCCTCATACAAAATGTCAGCTTAAGTTTTAAATTAAAAATAAAAATAAAAAATAAAAATCGCATTGTGTAAGAACATATATCAATTTCTAATACAATTATGTTTATTTATATAATTTGAATGGATAGTAAATTATATACATGAATTTGAATGGATCATAAATTTACCTGTAACAAAAAAAATTACCACATTGAATTTCCAAATTAAGTAAAATTTTAAACATCTTTACTCTTTACTAAAGTCAATACCATTTCCTAAATCAAAGGAAAAGAGTTAATTCAACACAAACAATCAAATCCAAAATATTTTAATATTTCTTTTAATTAAATATTTGTAAAATGAATTTATACTTACTCCAGAGCTATGGTAAATAAATAAAAATTCTTTTTATATTTGAAAAAACTTTAAGAAGACATTTTAGATGAAGCCTATGGGACGAATACCATGGGACAAATTAATATTGATACCATGGGCCAAATACCATGGGTAAATAAATAAATATAAAAGAGGTATAAACAAGTATGATAAATAAATATAAAGTAGATATAAAGAGGTATGGTAAATAAATAAATATAAAAGAGGCATAAAGAGGTAAGGAAAATAAATAACAATATATTAAATAGGATTATAAATAAAAATCTAATTATATAACAAGCCTATGGGCCAAATACCATAGTAAAGAAAAGGGGTATGGTAAATAAATAAAAATATAAATAAACTAGAGGTATGGTAAGTAAATAAAACCTCTTTTCATATTTACTCCATAATCTGCTTTATATTTACGAATATTTATGTTCATTAGTTTACATAACTAAGAAGAAATAGAGAGAAAGAGTGATAAGGGAGAGATGGAGAGAGAGTGTGTATGTTTAGGGGTGAGATAAAGAGACAAAGTAAGATGTATGGAAAGAAGGGGGGAGAGAAGAAGTGAGAAGGAGAGAGGGAGGGATATAGTAATGTAGTTGGAGAGAGATAGGGGCGGAAAGAGAGAGAGAAAGAAAGGGATGGGGGAAGAGAGAGGATCAGAGAGAGAGAGAGAGAGAAATATGGGGGAAGAGAGAGGATTGGAGGGAAAAGAGAGAGAGAGAGAGGTGGGAGAGAAAGGGAAAGACAGGAAGGATGAGAGAGAGGAGGAGAGTGATGGGGGAAGAGAGAGTATTGGAGAGAGATAGAGAGAGAGAGAGATCAGGGAAGAGAGAGGGATTTAGGGGAGAGAGAGAGAGAGGAAGGACGAGAGAGAGGACTTGAGAGAGAGGAGGAGAGAGGGATCGATAAGAGAGATGGAGTTGGAGGGGGAGAGATGTAGGAAATAAGAAATATAGAGAGTGAGAAGTGGAGAGAGAGAAGGAGTGACAAGGGAGAGACAGAGAGAGAGAGCGTGTATGTTTGGGGCTGAGATAAAGAGACAAATAAGGAGAGATGGAGATAAGGGGGGAGAAGGAGATATAAGGAGAGAGGGAGGGATATAGTAACATAGTTGGTGGGTGAAGAGAAAGAGAGAGGGAGAGAGAGATGGGAGAGAAAGGGAAAGAGAGGAAGGAAGAGAGAGGATGTGAGAGAGTGGAGAGAGGGAGGGAAAGAGAGATGGACTTGGAAGGGGAGGGGGAGAGAGGTAAGAAGAAAGAAACAGAGAGAGAAAGGTGGAGAGAGAGAGAGAGTGAGTGAGTGATAAGGAAGATGGAGAGAGAGGGAGAGAGGGGGAAGATAGAGATATAGATGGAAGGTGAAGAGAGGGAAGAAGAGAGAGATGGGGAGAGGAGGGGATTGACAAAGAGATTGATATATATGGATTGCGAGAGTGTGTGTGTTTAGGGGGTGAGATAGAGAGACAGAAAAGAAGAGATGGAGGGGGATATAGATATGGATGGAGGGTGGAGAGAGGGAAGAATATTTCTCACACTAGATGGATTGATATAAGTGGAGATGGTGATTTATAATCTTATTTGATTATTTGCACTATATGCATCGATTTTAGTGTAGATATTTATTTCTAATGATATTTGATTACTTGCACTAGATGCATTGATTTCAGTGTAGGTGGTGATTTCTAATACAATTTGATTGCTTGCACTGAATTTGTTGATTTCAATTTAGATGTCGATTTTTATTTATATTTGATTACTTGCACTAGATGAATTGGTTTCAATGTAGATGATTTCTAATCCTATTTGATTGTTTGCACTAAATGCATTGATTTCAATGTAGATGGCGATTTCTAATCCTATTTGATTTATTTGAGTAAATGCATTGATTTCAGTGTAGATGTTGGCTTCTAGAGAGAGAGAGAGTGTGTGTGATAAGAAATATGGAGAGAGAGGGAGAGAGGACAAAAGGAGGAAAGAGATATATTAATGGGGGAGAGGGAGAGAAGGGGAAGATAGAGATATAGATGGAAGGTGAAGAGAGGGAAGAAGAGAGAGATGGGGAGAGGGGGTGATTGAAAAAGAGATTGATATATATATGGAGTACGAGAGCGCGTGTGTTTAGGGGGGTGAGATAGAGAGACAAAAAAGAATAGATGGAGGGGGATATAGATATGGATGGAGGGTGGAGAGAGGGAGGAATATTTTTCGCACTAGATGGATTGATATAAGTGGAGATGGTGATTTCTAATCCTATTTGATTATTTGCACTAGATGTATCGATTTTAGTGTAGATCTTTATTTCTAATGATATTTGATTACTTGCACTAGATGCATTGATTTCAGTGTAGGTGGTGATTTCTAATACAATTTGATTGCTTGCACTGAATGTGTTGATTTCAATTTAGATGTCGATTTATAATTATATTTGATTACTTGCACTAGATGACTTAATTTCAATGTAGATGATTTCTAATCATTTGATTGTTTGCACTAAATGCATTGATTTCAGTGTAGATGGCGATTTCTAATCCTATTTGATTTCTTTGAGTAAATGCATTGATTTAAGTGTAGATGTTGGTTCCTAGAGAGAGAGAGTGAGTGATAAGGAAGATGGAGAGAGAGAGAGAGAGAGGACAAAAGAAGGAAAGATAGATATTAGCGGGGGAGAGGGAGAGAAGGGGTAGAGAGGGAAGAAGAGAGAGATGGGGAGAGAGGGTGATCGACAAAGAGAATGATATATATGGAGTGCGAGAGCGTGTGTGTTTAGGGGGGTGAGATAGAGACAAAAAAAACGAGATGGATGGGGATATAGATATGGATGGAGGGTGGCGAGAGGGAAGAATATTTCTTGCACTAGATGGATTGATTTAAGTGGAGATGGTGATTTATAATCCTATTTGATTATTTGCACTAGATGCATCGATTTTAGTGTAGATATTTATTTCTAATGATATATGATTACTTGCACTAGATGCATTGATTTCAGTGTAGGTGATGATTCCTAATACTATTTGATTGCTTGCACCGGATGTGTTGATTTCAATTTAGACGTCGATTTATAATTATATTTGATTGCTTGCACTAGATGCATTGATTTCAATGTAGATTATTCCTAATACTATTTGATTGTTTGCGCTAAATGGATTGATTTCAATGTAGATGGCGATTTCTAATCCTATTTGATTGCTTTGAGTAAATGCATTGATTTCAGTGTAAATGTTGGTTTCTAATCATGATTGATGGCATTAGGTGCATTGATTTCAAAGTAGAAGTTATTTTCTAATCTTATTTGATTGCTTGCATTAAATGCATTGATTTCAATGTATATGTTGATTTATGATTTGATGTAATTGGATATATGACAATACATTAATATTAAAGTGATTGGATTAACAATATGCATTGATTTTAGTGTAAGCACAAAAAGTTATTAACAATGTAGATTGATTTTTGTGTTATAGTAATTTAAGCTATTAATATTGGAGAGCAAGAGAGACAAGGTATCATATTTACTACAACAGATCGAGCTAAAGATTTAAATGATTTACGATTTAAATTTTCTTTTTCATATAATCGATATGAAAAGATAACAAAACTAACAAGGGAGGAAATAAGAATAGTAGAAGAAAATAGTTTGAGGTTGATTGTAACATGAGTACGTTCTTATTATTCACATTTTCTATCTTTCAACACTATTATTGACACTTTGCATTTAAAAAAAATATTTCATCATTTTTCATCATTATTGTTATTAACAATAATTATCATCTCAACGAACTAAGGTAACTAAGAAAATTTAAAATTAAAATGACCAAGTTAATGTCAGAAATATTTAGCATATTTAAAATGATTATATTAATATTTGATATATTTACATATTACTGATAAAATTAATCATATCTTTGATAGATTTTCCTTGGCAACACACGACTCTAGATCCATCTTAAATCTCAAAAATATACAGAAGTTTTAATAATCTGAAAAATGTGACGTTGATGCCTCCAACTGGAACCAACCTAGATCCATCTAACTCTGGATCTATCATGCGCCGAAAAGCCCATGACAGATCCAGAGTTAGATGGATCTAGGCTGTTAATGTATCACCCCAAATGAAGTGGGGAATTGAACTAGTGACTTCACATCAAAGAGTGTCTTCCAAATCACCATCTATCTAAAACCACAACCATAAACAATTTATTATTATAACTATCATTTATATAAAAAATTGAAATATAAAAAAATGTATACAGATTTAAAAATTTATTAAAATTATAATTCCATTTTATTGGTAAGAAAATTGTTTTAAAAATTTTAAATTCTAATTCAATTATTAAAATAAAAAAATTAATTATTTAAAAAGCCAAGTTTATCCATTTTTAATTCTGACTTTTGTCTTATTACTGATTTCAGTTTTTCTTACATGGATTCCAGGGAAATTGACTTATTTATTTTATGCCAAAAAACCACCAAATTCTTTCGTACCGATCAGAATTTTTATAAGATTATTCTGTGGTGGATAGAGGTAGATAAAAACATACATGCGATGCGTTGAGAAAACATTCAAGGCAAACCTTCTCCGAATGCCTGGTAGTTGATGTTTGAGGGATATTCTGCATTTCAAATTCCACGGCGACCCACCCACCATCAACATTCGTGTTTTACGGGCTTCCAAGGTTGGACCTTATTCATTCATTGCATGTTTTCACCCACTTTCCCAGCGGCAGGCCTGTGGCTGACGCGTCGATAACTGCGGCTTTCACTCAATCAACACGCTGCCCAACTAACCATTACGAGCACGCCCATTGAATCTACTCTTTTGTCTCATGTGAATCTTCTTGGGTTACTCCGATATTTTTATTATTACTATAAATTCTGCCCAGCTCACGGTTTGGAAGTTGTTATAAATAGGTCTGGTCCTGAAATATACTCTGTATTTGTGGATCTGATTCTGGGCAATATGGGTTCGGATGCCAAGGTCTACAAACTTGAAGATGTTTCAGGACATAACACTCATCAGGATTGCTGGCTAGTGATTGGAGGAAAGGTATGTGTGCATAGGCCTGGTTTTCATTGTTACATTGACAGTATGAGTATGGCAATCAAGGTTCTGTTTCAGATTTTGCTTTAACCCTTGTTTTCCCACTTTACTGAAAATTATATCTTATTATTTTTCATTAGCATGCATCTGTGGATCAATTTGCGATGCTGCAGAGTCGAGACCTACCGTTACCTGCATAGGCAGGGCGTGCCATCATATCGCTCTTGGCCCCGACTCAAGACAGGCTACACCCTTTCTAAAATACCCAATTCTGGCTGAACTCTTGGCTGTGAACCCTGATCTACAGTAACTTCACCCAATTGACTGCCAATGTAATACTCTTTAATCAGCTGAATCTGATCTAAAAACTGGAACATTACCCAAATGAAAAGGGGAAGCGTAGCCATTAATGATTGCACACCATCTCCTCTTATAGTGTTTATACTCTGATAGACTGTCTGATCATCCAGCTGTACCCAATAATGACAATATTCTATTGAAGAAGACTGGCAAGGGTAATGACTTACTGACCATCTGTCTGTACCTATTAACGGCGCTTTTCTATTTGAAGGCTGACAAAGAGAATGACTTAATAGTAAGTTGTAGTTCTTCTGTCAACATGCAGGGCTTGGTTGGTAGGAATAGAGAGGGTGTTGTTATTCTCCAAGATTTAAATTCCCATTTACATATTCACCCTTGATGGGGGCATGTTTGCCTCTCATGGGCAGTCATGCCTGTACAAGTGGGCTGTTGAATGCACTTGGGCGAGGTGCAACTTTTGGGTGATTTTGACTGAATAATTTTTTTCCATGATAGCTATGTATCCTAAGATTAGCTTTTATAGCAGGCAAGGGTATCTGCTTCTTTGTGATATCCTATATTGAAAAGTAGTGCTTGCTTGTGTCCACCTGAAGCATCTGTTGAAAAAATAGTAATTCGTTACAGAATGCTCTGGCAACTCGTCATTTCTAAACACATCCTCAACAATCTCTATTTAACCAAAACTTGGCGAGTCCTGAGTGTAAGAGTTTGACCTGGACTTTGCAAAAACAGGGAGGGTAAGAGTTTGTCTTGGACTTTGCAAAATCAAGGAGGATAGCTGGCAGCAAAACTAGAAATTTTTTGAGCAGCAGGATTCTTTTTATTCTTTATTTAAGTGTTTTTCCAGACTGGGTTTTTCAATGGTCCGGGAATCAAATTAGCCAAACTGTGAAAAACATCACTTGTACTAGCAGGTCATGGTCTGAACCATGAGTACTTGTGAGTCAAATTCCTTGCCTGCAAGTCAGATTCCTGGGCAGTGACTTTGACTTTCCCTCTAGACAAAATAGTTCGTCCTTTTGAGCCAAGCTGAGTTTAACTTGCGAATCTGCGTCAATCTGAACAAGTTTTTCTACTAGGCAACCATCTGTTATTCATGAATGGTGGACACTATCTTGACTCACGATGCTTGTTAAGCATCAACCACTCAAGCACAGGGCTGGGCTTTCCAAATATTATTGCACCTCCTAAGGCATCTAGTTTCAACATTTTAAGTATCCCATTTTGTGGCTAGTCAAGTTGCAACTGGGTAATTGGGTGAATCTCATAATATAGCTCTTTAGTTTTATGGTATATAAAGGGCTTATTAAATTAAGAGAGCTTCCATCGACAGCTTTGTCTGTCACTGGGGGTAGACAAATCATATCCTGAATCCTTTATGTCACTTCAATTGCTCTGGAGAAAACTATTCTCGTCTTTGCCCATAACTCTTGCAGCTGATGTGAGAAAGAACCTAAAATAGAATTTGCGTGTTCTGAAGTTTGCCTGCTAGTCTGTATCCTTTATATGAGTAAATAGAGACGATACGTTAGACTCCCACAGGGACCAGTTAAAAGTCTCGGATGAATTTGGTAGAGTAGATCACCCTGTTGCAGCAGCTTAGCCAAAAGATTGCTTTCACAAGCGCACTTATTCATGTTCGAAGCATCCATCAAAATATAATATATTTATAGTATATTTATGCCTTCACATAAGT
Source organism: Pinus albicaulis (assembly GCA_034641835.2). Taxonomy (NCBI): domain Eukaryota; kingdom Viridiplantae; phylum Streptophyta; class Pinopsida; order Pinales; family Pinaceae; genus Pinus; species Pinus albicaulis. The sequence goes on from CM076580.1 coordinate 1,476,483,454, forward strand.
GGGCTGCTTGTGGTTAGGGCTTGATGCAAGTCTTGGGTGAGTTTGGCAAAGTAGATCACTCTGTTGCAGCAGCTTAGCTAAAGGATTACTTTCACAAGCCCACTTGCTCTTGTTGACATGAAACATCTATCAAAAAATTCTATTTAGTGTATTTAAAAAGAACTGAACTTAGCATACTGCTTGCACGCATGCAAACAAGCTCTATATTCTGTTATCTATACTCTACTTATTAGATGACAAAATGGCACCTTTCTTCCATGATTCCTTTGCTAGTGCATGCATGCATCTTTGCTTTATAACCGATAGGCTGTTACCTATTAAATCTCAAATCTCTCTATAACAATCACCAACAGATCATCTATCTACTTGACCCCTTAGCTGTTTGCATGGTATGCAATCTATAACATATATGCACATAGCACCCAATGACATATCACATATCGTTTTGGACATCCATCTAACCTTATGGCTTCCAGTTTGAAACTTTGAACCATATTCCAATTTCCCACAGAGAGAGCGGGGCACTGAATAACCTGGGGTGTGGGAGATCTCCATTACTTTTTAGTTTGTATGTATAATGAGTTATAATAATGTAAAGAGCCAACGCATCCCATAACTTGATCTGTATAGGTTCACAGGATGCAAACCTAAAACTTTAAACATTGAATTCCCTACCTCTGTGTTTTTGATGCCACTTGGCACTTGATAGAGTTGAGGTTAAAATGGATTTTTTTAGTTTAAATAACAGATCTTTTTCTTTTTGTTGAGCCTGTTCTTTCATTTGTCAGTGAAATGAGAGATGGTCCCTAATTTGAATTGGCTCCCATGAGAATAAGAGTTCAGTGTGATGTAAAAGAGTATAGGATATTGTCCATCCTCTTGCATTGTCTGAGTTGTTGTAAGGGCTTTGACACATGGCTAGATTAAGCCAGAGTCACGATTATATGAGGGTAGTTAGTTGGGATTGATCCAAAACGACCATATTATGACTCCTTCCAGCAATCTGTTGACTCTGTTCAATAAAATATTTAGTGAGCCACAGTTAGGCACCTTTACACATTCTATTGAATAGAAAAAAATAATAGGGTGACCTACATTGACGCATGGCATGTACAAAGTCAGTAGGTGGGTTTTCAGTCAATAAGTGATATGAGCAGAGATCGAGCAAGATAAGAACTGAACGTAACTCACATAACTCCTTATGTGATCCAAGTCCACTAAGAACTTACTACGAAAATAGGATGTGATATTCTAAACTTACTTTGAATGTCCATGGATGATGAGGTTCCTAAAATATAAAGAGACATCTCCTCATTAGTTCCATGTTACCTATTACTAATGCCACATGCAGTGTTACACTTAGGCTGTGTCATGTGGCCTTTTTAATTGTAATGTTACATGCAGAGTGTTACGATTACAATTTGTCAACTAACTGTATCTATTCCTGTCATTGTAGGGATGAGGTGGTATTATTCAAGTGCTCTCTTATCTGAACTGAAATCGTGATTTTAATTGAGCCCGATATTAACAATTCTTTATGTATCATATGTACATTTCATTGTAACTTCTGGGATCTTGAGGCTGCTATTGGCAGCTTTAGATTTTTAGCTTCAACCAGACATACAGTCTGTTACATTTTCTTTGAGTTTCTGTTTGCCTGCAACGATGGTAGTTGTATCTATGGCTCATTCATGCTGTATTTCTATGCAATTGATTGTTCTTGGCAATGTTTCATAGGTGTATGATGTAACCAAATTTTTGGAGGACCATCCTGGTGGAGATGAAGTGTTGATCTCCGCAACTGGTATTGTATCCTTTCTAAAACCACTGTTCTTAAATGCTATTTCCTATTAAAATAAGAAGCATATTTACAAGACAAAATGTTGCTCTAAGTGATAGATCTGCATGCCATAGCAGTGTTACTGAGCATAGGATTTATTTTTATCAAGGTGTTGTTGAATGCAATCCCAAAGGCATGGTTATGAAGTTGAAGGGATTCTGTTGGGAGAGTGGGTGGGTGGGGTAGTATTTTCTATAGTTACTGGACCTGGCTGATTGAACTTAGATACGTGAGTTTGACTTGGCTCAAGTCTAAAGTTGAGCTATGTTTGCACTAGTCAGCAAGTCAAACTTGAGATCTCAGTCTTGGGCAAGACTCAAGAGTTGACTCAACATTTGATTCAGTTTCAGGTACAACTTGGGAGCTGACTTAAACTCAAGCAAGAAATGCGAGTTCACTCGAGAAAAACTTGGCAAGGGAATTTTCTTATTTCTTTAGATTTTCCCAATTCAATTCCAGTGTCTTGCCTGAGTCTGAGTCAAACGTTGAGACTCTTCAGCCATGCTAAATTGGGCCTTGAGTCTAGTCTGTAGCTCCCAGCACTCTGCCACACCTGAATGAGTTCATTAGGGATGTAGCCATAACTCATTTTGTGTAGCTTCTGATATTCAGCTCAGTGAAACTTTTCTATGATGAGAGGCAACTTCTAAGCACACTGTTATTTTTGACCATGTGACTTGTTGGACGTCGTCCCAATGCAGGTAAAGATGCAACCGATGACTTTGAAGACGTTGGACATAGTACCAGTGCTAGAGCTATGATGGATGAATATTATGTGGGAGACATAGATCCCTCATCAGTTCCCTCAAAGCCAAAATACACTCCGGCTAAGCAGGCGCCATACAATCCTGACAAGTCATCTGAATTCATCATAAAAATTTTACAGTTTCTTGTTCCATTGCTCATTTTGGGCTTGGCTGTTGCTGTCCGCTACTATACCAAATCAAGCTGAAATTCAGGAATTTCTCTAGGATTCCACCATTGTTTAAGATATATATATCTATGTATTTGTGGGAGTCATGTCATTAGTCTGGCTTCTATTGTTGTAATTATTTGGAACCATAGTAACAAGATCAGGTCGGCTAGAACTGTTTCAATGCAAATTGTTGCAAAAAAAATACTCACTGTAATAGTATCATAACTAAAATGGACTTTTTGATCATCATGATAACAGCTAATGGGACTTCTCATGGGAAAGGGGCTTTAACAAATGAAACTGCGCATGAGATAAATGAAATGCCAGGCTCGCTGATCAGAATGCTCTTTTACCATCTTATTGGGGGTGTTTTTCATGCAGGCCATTTTCTGTTATTGGGCATTTTGTTTTATTTCAAGTTCACTGGTTTCCTCTCATTGTTAGAGTTTAGTCCCATTATGTTTCTTGGTTGCCATTTAACTCATGAACTGCATTCTAATGAGAATGTCTCTGGATCATTTTCAGATCAGTTTTGGGTGAGGTTTTTTGGCATTTGGAATGCAACATTGCAATATATTTTTATATGGCTATTGTTTTCGGCAAGCAATAACCACCCTGCTGCACAGCAGAAACGGCAGTTTATGTGCATTGTGCACATATATACCATTATATGCACCACCATATGCCTGTGCATATTACATTCAACGGTGTATATGTGCACACACTGCATATACAATAATTAGTGGGGTGTTTATTGTTTGCCACTGTTTTGGGCATCGTTGTTTTCTGATTAGAATAGACTTCTAAACTTGGTGTTTTGCAGATTGAAGAGTAATCACTACAGAACTAGTGAAACAATACATATTGACCTCAGAGATGCAACTCATATTTTATATATAGTATACACTTTATAGTGAATATTACAGTTTAATCTGCCAATTAACCAAAAATATGGATATAAATGGAAGATTATCCAAGTCAATGATTGTGTTTTCATAGATAATTCATATTGTGCTCTATGGTTTTGCCTTAAATATATTGGGATTGCATCTATGGAGATTTACTTTTCAAGCTCGGCTGGTAGATGCAACTACATGGCATAGATACATATACAGTATATACATATTCAGTAATTTGATGTTATTATGTCACAAGATAATTAGCATGTCTAAATTTTTTAGTTGTATTTTCTCTTACTCTTCATATTTCTGTTGTGTGTATCAATCAACTTTCTGTATTTGATGTTATTATGTCAGAAGATAATTTGCATGGATAATATTTTAGTTGTATTTCCTCGTGTTTTTCTCATTTCTGTTGTGTGTATTAGTCTTTGAGCAATCAACTTCCTTAATATTTGGAAGATTCAATAGTCAAAGGGCTAGATGATTTCTAAGTGAAAATAAGGATGGGCATATATCCACTCTACATACTTCTGAGTTTGGCCCACATCGAAAAAAAATGAAAATACATGAAAAAGCGCAAGTTACACAGTCTTTTTATGTAGCAATCAACTCTCTCTGTTAGTTGAGCTGTTCTCTAGTGGTTTATAGGTTTGTTGTCATGTTAATGGCCTAGTTTCAAACCCAGGTGGGCATAGAGTCTGGATAGTTGATTGAGTTTAGGAAAAAAATAAAAAAATATCTATTTTATCCCAGTGACTTGTTTCACCCTGGAGAATCGTTTACTGTATTTTTTTCAATTGAAATTGTTATTTTCTGGAAAAAAAGCTTCTGCAAGAAGGTACCTTCATATTTTACCCAAATAAAACTCAGCTGCCTATGCATTAAACATAAAAGAAAACAGTTTACATAACTGACCATGGTGGAAAGTCGCATTTGGTCTCAGGAATGCCTTTTGCCAGATTTAAGTTTCTTTCTTCGACTGCTCTTGTTTGGGGTAGATCCAAGTTTGTTCACATACCTTCCATAATATTTGAAGCTACTGAAAGTGCCTCTTGCCATTGCTTTGGTCCTATTTTTTGAAACTTCTAACTTTTAATTGTTAAACACATGGAGCATAGCTCCTTTCTGATTTCATTTGTATTGATTTTCATTTAACTTAGCTCTCTTGTTCAGATGAAGTAGCAGAGACTACTCTTGTGGGTGGCTTATCACTTGTTTAATGCCATGAATTTTCTCTTCTCATTTTTTTCTTGCCTGTACCGTTTCCTATTTGTAGCCTATTTTTTTGTTTACGCAATGACATGTTGATTCCTTTTCTTTCATACTTGTCAAGTCCTCTTGATTCTTTTTCCTTCCCTAGCTACTTGTACTCACAACATGCAAAAATTGTTCAAACTAGAATTACATTCAACCAGATAAATTGAGTTCATTTTTTGTACTTTTTCCTCTTTTAAACTTTTCCCTAACTCCCAGAATTTGGATTGGCAATTACAATTGCCATTTCTTCTTCTAATTTTAATGACACTTCTTTAGTCGAGTCAAACTCTTAGATGAATGTGTTCGCTTTGTTTTCGTTGCTCTTTGGTTGCTACATATTTCCTCTTATTGTTTTTCTAGAGCTTGATTCACCATTAAATCATTGGTTTTCTCAGCGTGACTTCTTTTCACCCTCCTCCACTTGGGAGCCTTGTTGATTTTGTTCTTCAGTTTGTTGATGATTCTCATATGTTTCTATCATCATCTTCTGAAGAACTTGGATCTAGAAATTTCCATCCCTTTGGATTTTGTGATATTTTTTTGGCCTTTTTTTTTGCTTGAGGGTAGATATTTTGAAAGTGCCTCGTTTGATGACAAATCTGGCACCTGAAAGCTGTATTTTCGAAATCTAACAATTGAGTCCACTTAAAATCTTTATGAACTAGATGGATGCGACCTGGTAGACCTTTGCTAAGGTCTATCTCAACATAGATCTCGATAACGGTAAAAATACCTTTTTCCATGATGTCTTGATCTGTCTTCAGAAATATTCCCAATGTGTTTCTAATACATTCTAAAATTTGGTGGTGCCAAAAGGGGAGAGGGACGTGTAATCTCACCCATACTGGCATCTTCGTAACCACCATTGCTGTTGCATCAAACGATGGAAACCATGGAGTTACGAAGAGATCCACCCTTCCCCAAAACATGATCCCTCTTTTTAAAACAAATCCTAGATCTTGATTATCGAATTGAAACACAAAAAACCCCTTCGAGCATAGGTAAATATCACATTTATTGGTCCAATTGGTGAAGACCCACTGATGTAGATCTTCGGACTTGGGCCATAAACCATTAAGTCGACATATTAGAGCTCTGGTTTGGAGAGTTGTGAAAGGACCACTTAGTTCTGGCAGATTCACTGACATATTCGGTTCTTTTTCCATTTGTTCAACTAGGTAAGGACCCAGGATTGAGAGATTTGGGGTCTGTCCATCTGGTGTAGCAACTTTCCCTCTCTTGACATCCTTGAACAAGTATGGACCATTGGGTCTTTTGGTAGACAAAGCTGATCCAAATGGGTTACTCATTCCTAGAGCTCCACCCCATAGCGTCAAGTTTATGATAATTGTGGAATTATGTTCTATGCCGTAGACTTTCAATTGGATGGCATGATAAAATTGGAACTAGGGCTAAATTCCACTATTGGACAACTCATTTGATGAAGATGATTATTGCATTGAATTCCTTTTTTCGAGAGGACCAAAATCGTCCTAAAAATCATCAAATTTGGACAAGTAGAAATGTGTTTTTAAATTTATGCCCACATGTGCAAATTGTCAAGGTCAACCACATCATCATGTAGGCTCATGAAGCCTAATGGACATGTCTCTTGGGCCCCAACGATTTGTAAAAATATAAGAGATCTTTAACCTCATTTGGCACCTCACTCACTCACACATTCTTCTCTCTCCTCTCATTTGTTCGTATAGCTATTGGGCATATATTTTCTCTCACACGTGTGGCAAGGAGGATGAATTTCAATCAGGTAAGGGTCGACGATTGAGAGATTTGGGGTCTCTGGGTCCATCTCAGTGTAGCAACTTTCCTCTCTTGACATCCTTGAACAAGTATGGACCATTGGGTCTTTTGGTAGACAAAGCTGATCCAAATGTGGTTACTCATTCCTAGAGCTCCACCCCATATCCCCATAGCGTCGAGTTTTATCGAATTGAAACACAAAAAACCCCTTCGAGCATAGGTAAATATCACATTTATTGGTCCAATTGGTGAAGACCCACTGATGTAGATCTTCGGACTTGGGCCATAAACCATTAAGTCGACATATTAGAGCTCTGGTTTGGAGAGTTGTGAAAGGACCACTTAGTTCTGGCAGATTCACTGACATATTCGGTTCTTTTTCCATTTGTTCAACTAGGTAAGGACCCAGGATTGAGAGATTTGGGGTCTGTCCATCTGGTGTAGCAACTTTCCCTCTCTTGACATCCTTGAACAAGTATGGACCATTGGGTCTTTTGGTAGACAAAGCTGATCCAAATGGGTTACTCATTCCTAGAGCTCCACCCCATAGCGTCAAGTTTATGATAATTGTGGAATTATGTTCTATGCCGTAGACTTTCAATTGGATGGCATGATAAAATTGGAACTAGGGCTAAATTCCACTATTGGACAACTCATTTGATGAAGATGATTATTGCATTGAATTCCTTTTTTCGAGAGGACCAAAATCGTCCTAAAAATCATCAAATTTGGACAAGTAGAAATGTGTTTTTAAATTTATGCCCACATGTGCAAATTGTCAAGGTCAACCACATCATCATGTAGGCTCATGAAGCCTAATGGACATGTCTCTTGGGCCCCAACGATTTGTAAAAATATAAGAGATCTTTAACCTCATTTGGCACCTCACTCACTCACACATTCTTCTCTCTCCTCTCATTTGTTCGTATAGCTATTGGGCATATATTTTCTCTCACACGTGTGGCAAGGAGGATGAATTTCGGGACATAATTACAGGGCCAAAAATTTTAGAATTTCTTGCAGTTTGACCAATGTTGACCAATGTTGACTCTAGGCATAATTGAGTTCAATCTTTTGGGTAGTTTTCCATTTGGGCAGGCTGTACCATTTGGCACAAAAACCGAGGTGATTTGAGCACTTTGACCGTAGAGATAAATTGCAACTTGACAGAAGATTTCTAGGGAAGAATTGACCAAGTTTGATTGTTGACTTTGGGACTATTTTGGGTTGACTTTGACCACCTGTTAAGGCCGATTTTCACTGCCTTTGACTGAGCTTCAAAGGGGATGTTTTACTGCTGCATTGACCATCTTTGAATTTTTGGTTATGGCTGAATTTGATCGCAGTTGACTGCAGATTTGACAAGACTCGTTTGACTTTGATTTGGCAAGCGAATTTTGACTTTTTGTACTCTCTCTCTCTTTGTTGAACATTTGAAATAATAATAAGAAGAATTGACCAAAGGGTTTTTCCCATCTTGGGGTTTTTCTCTAACATTCACCAAATCTAGTGTTCTCTTTCTTGGCTTGTCTTTTGCATTTTTTTTAATTTAATGTTCTCTCTACAGTTACTGTCAATGTGATTAATGGTTAATGTGATTGCCATTGAACACTAAATTGGAAATTGTCATTGGGCTACTAAAAGACATTGAAGTAATTGTGCTAAGCATTTAACATACCATTGTTAACTAAAATAAACATGCCATCTTGTCAGTATAACCAAACCCAAATTATAATGGACCTTCTTTTTAAGACCTGTCACTAGTTCTGAGGACCAAACCTCGAAAAGGTGCGATTTTCCATTTAGGGTTTTCACAAAGATTTGAAAAGACTCCAGCTCCATATTTAGTTACTGAAGGAAATGCCATTGTGTAGAAGAACGGAAGGTCCAGATCTAAGATCTAGGCTGAAACTGGACCAAAAATATACTACCGGGACCCTCATATAACTGCAATTTGAGATGATCCAGATTTAGAGCCTTAGAGGCAAGAAGAAAAAATTCTATGAGGCCTCCATCGCTGTCAAACTCTATGTCTGCGTGACACTAGACATATAGTGGATCTATTTTATGTATAAAAATCAAATAATTAAATTGTTATGTATTAATTAAGTTAATTTGGGAAGAAGGGGTGCGATCAAAAGATCAAGATCATGAACATCAAGTAAAGGCAGCAAAGCTATATTTAAGCTGAGAGCCATCAATTGTAACATCATTATTCAATTTGTCAAATAATATAATAAAAAAACATTTCATTTACAGTGTAAATATCTCTACAACATCTAGTATCACAGTCGCAATTTCATTCTTGTTTCTTGTCTGCGTAAAAAACTATCCTCGCTGCCTGTTCCGATGACAATTCCTATCCCTTCATCAACCCCTTTGTCCTCGTCGTTCGCTTGATTCCTATGCATTTCTATTCCTGACATTTCGACCTGCCGCCTTTGGTTTGTCCTGTTCGCCTTCCGTCGTAAAACTTTAACTGTTACTCCCCACCACCACTATTTTTTCTTCCCTTCCATGGAAGTTTCGTCCAAAAGTCACGCCTTTGTCCTACGTCGTCTCAAACGTTGTGCTTGTCTGAACGTCTTCCTTCCCTATTTCTGCCTATTTGTAACCTTTAGTAATTATAATTAAATATTAAATATTAATTATAATTACCATATAGCATTTATTTAGTTATTAATTAATTAATTAATTAGCTATTAATTATAATTACTAAATAGTTCTTAATTAGTTATTAATTATATATATTAATAAATAATTTAAACAAAAAATAAGGAAGAAGAAGAAGAGAAGAGAATTAACCTAGAATTTCATACACCACTATTCATTTAAACAACGACGATGAGTGAAAGCGAATTTAGTAAAACACTGGATGACTTCAAGAAAAGGCTTGTTGAGAGTGACACAAACGTTAAGAAGCTCTAGGATAAAACAAAGGAGAGAGAAGCAACTCCAGCAAAATTATGATGGCCTTCAAAAGGACCATGAAGATTTGGGAAATCATGTTGATTATAATTACAATCAAGTGATGTGTATGCTAAATCCAATCTTTCAAGCAAACAATAATGCCACCACCCAACATCAAGACGCAACTACTCAACGACATGACTAGAATACATCAAACCTATCAAGCCCACATCATACTCCCAAATCTCCACATTCGCCTACCAGAGCCACAAAACAATATACCGGATTTCCAAAAAAATGTTGATTCCCAACCAAATTCCTATATTCAATCAACTAGTTGTCACATACCAACGAAGAGAAAAACTTGAGTTGTCAAAATTTGGCGGTAATGAGAAACATGGTGTAGCATGGTTTAATAAGGCAAAGGAGTTGTTCAAGGTTTACAATATTGACAGCAACGATGAAAAAATAAAACATGCATCCATGCAACTCGAAGGCGATGTGTATAATTGGTATATGTGGTGGAAAAAATCAACATATGTGATCTGTTGGAGTAAATTCAAAGATGCTTATTTAAACGGTTTCAAGGTGTCAAGAAAGAAGAGTTCTTCACAAAATTCACCATATTGCAACAGAAAGGTAATGCGGATGAGTTTAATAGAGAATGGGAATCACTAGCCACTCGAGTACCCATATTATAAAAAAAAGTCTTATTCAATCAAATCTCATTAGACTTAAACCGTATCTCCAAAATGAGCTTAAGCTTCATGACATTAGATCTATAAAAGAAGCAATACAGAAAGCCAAATTTGCATAGAAGAATTTTGAAAGAATACCATTGCCAAAGGTTGAAAAAATATATTCAAGATGAAGGTTTCCCCAACCTTATGATATCGAGAATATAAGGTATGTCCCACCACATTTACGCAAAGGAGGAAAATATAATATGAAGGCGAAAATAATAAAAGAGATTAAGTGCATACATTGTGGTGAAAAATAGGATCTCATACAAAAATGTTCCAAGAGTAAAGATACCAAGAATTTATGTGTGAAGTAGCTCAAGATTTGGATAGTGAAGAATCAAATACAAAAGAAGTTGGGGATTCTCAATAATTTTCCCCAGAATTAGACAACAAAATTGTTCCGGAAGTATCGCTATCAACCATGATAGGAATAGCCCAACCCCAAACCTTGAAGTTAAAAGTGCATATCAAAAAGAACAATGGAATGGTTCTAATTGACACAAGAAACACTCACAATTTTTTGGATTCAAATAATTGCAAAAAGGCTCGACATTTTCACATATCTAATGCCTAACATGAAAGTAAATGTAGCAGATAGAAAACCGAAGGAGTGGGAAAATGCCATAAGGTTAAATTTCAAATTCAAGATTACAATTTAGAATCAACGTTTTATACTTTCTTACAGAAGTGGATGTGGTTCTAATTGTCTAATTGCTACAAACCTTGGGCATTAGTTTACCAACAATAAAAAACAATTTATAAAGTTTAGATGGGAAGGACACAAGTATAAGCAATATGGTTTTCAACCACTCAAAAATTAGATTGTCATCCCATCAAATGGTGAAAATGATTTGGAAAGGAGCTCCAACATATATGGTACAATGTCAACAAAAATAAATGATTACTTCAAAATTAATTGAAGAAGAAAACCTTGAGATTTAGGCGTTAATTCAAAAACACTAGAAGGTATTCCAATATCTTCCAATGTAGATGCCTCCTAAAAGAGAAATTGAGCATATAATTGAAGTTAAGTTAGGACCAAACCCCATCAACATCAAGCCATATAGATATCCACATCATTAAAATAATAGTCCAAGATCTCTTAAAATGTGGTATCATCACAAAAAGTAGAAACCCTTATGTCACTACTGTGATTCTAATAAAAAAGAAGGATGGATCGTTTAGACTATGCATAAATTACAGAGGATTGCACAAAATAACGATTAAGAACAAGTTCCCTATCCCCTTCATAGATGAAATTTTAGATGAACTTCATGGAGCCAATTTTTTTTTCAAAATTGGACTTGAAATCTAGATGCTACCAAATCATAATAAGATTAGAAGACATCGCGAAGACTTCCCTTCAAAGTCATGAAGGTCATTACAAGTTTAAGGTAATGCCTTTTGGGTTAACTAATGCTCCAACAACCTTCTAGGCCACTGTGAATGAGGTATTTCAACCATATGTAAGGAAGTTTTTACTAGTTTTTTTTGATGATATTATAGTCTATAGTAAAACATTGAAGGAGCATCTACAACACCTAGAACAAGCCCTCACTATGCTATAAAAGAATTAGTTTTATGCAAATATGTCCAAATGCGCTTTTGGAAAAGAAGTAGAGTACATTGGACACATAATATCCAAAGGAGTGAAGGTAGACCCTAACAATCTCAAGGCAATTAAAGAATGACCTAAACCTGTTAAAATATCCAAATTAAGAGGATTTTTAGCATTGACTGGATACTTGTGACGGTTTATTCTAAATTATGCCAACATAACCGCTCATTTGAAAAATATTTTAAAGAAAAATTCATTCGTATGGGATGATCAAGTAGAACAATGTTTTGAAATATTAAAGGAAGTCATGTCTTCAGCACAATGTTAACGACCCCTGATTTTTAACCTTTTATAATTGAAAGCGATTCTTCCAGGTTTGGATTAGGAGCCGTATTAGTGCAAGATGACCACCCTATAGCTTTTGAAAGTAAAAAGTTAAATAAGAGGAAGCATTTAAAATCAACATATGATAAAGAGATGCTTGTTATCATGCATGCCCTAACTAGATGATGACAATATCTTCTAGGTAACAAATTTTTGATACACATTGATCACAATAAATTGCAATACCTTTTATAACAAAATACACTTTCAGGATAACAATAAAAATGGTTGGAGAAAATAGCTACCTTTGAATTGGAAATTCTCCATAAGAAGGGTAAAGATAATGTTGTAGCTGATGTTCTATCTCGAAAATACGAATACCCATAATTATTTGCAATCTCAACTGTAGTACTTAAATGGTCAGATGAAATTCGAAGTGAATACACAAAGAATCCAAATACATGTAACTTAATCAATAATCCTATTCAAAACTCAAAACATGAATGGAAGAATAACATCCTTTGGTATAAGGGACAAATTTATTTAAGTCCCACTTCCAAATTTAAAATCAAAGTTCAGAAGGAGTGTCATGATTCACCAACAACTGGACACGTGGAATTCTTCAAAACCTACTATAATATACACCAATCATTTTTTTGGAAAGACATGTACAAGGAAATTCAAAAATATGTGACAGAATGTGATAAATATGTGACAGAATGTGATAAATTCCAAAGAAACAAAAATGAAAAGGGTTTGACACCGAGATTGCTCCATCCCCTGGATATCCCAAACCAGAAGTGGGAAAAAATAGTGATGGAATTCATTGATGAGTTACCCATGTCACATGGAAAGGATAAAATCCTTGTGGTTGTAGACCGACTCACTAAATATGAAAACTTCATGGGCATAAGAAGTTTAGACTCAACAAAACAAATTACTGAAATTTTTTGCAAAAATATTTACAAATTGCACGGGTTTCCAAAAATCATTGTTAGTGATCGAGATGCCAAGTTTAAGGAACAATTTTGGAAGGAGTTCTTTAATCAAGACATCCCTTAACATGAGCTCAACGTAGCACCGCAAAACAAGTGGAAAAATAGAAATTGTCAATAAATGTTTGAAAGCATACCTTCATTGTTTTGTAACGGAAAAGCATAACAATTGGTTTGAATGGTTACATATGGCATAATGGTGGTACAATTCCACTAATCACATTTTAGTAAAAATTCCGCCATTTTAATCTCTCTATGGTTACAAGCCTCCAAAATGGAAGGATTTAGCCATAAATAATATAAAATTCTAGCAGTGAAAAATCAACTAGAGGAGAACCAAAAAGTCGTTCAAAGACTGAAAGAAAATATCAATATTGCAAAGAACCGTATGAAACAAGTTAACCAACACAAATAAAAAAGAGTGCTTAGTGAAGGAGATTGGGTATATTCCAAACTCCAACCTTACAAACAACTATCATTAAAACAAGAAAGAAAAAACAAGCTAGCTCCTCAGTTTTATGGACCATAATATCAAATCATCAAGAAAATAAGTCAAGTAGCTTATGGTTTGAAATTACCAAAAACAAGCCATACCCATAATGTTTTCCATGTTTCTTGTTTAAAAAATATGTTGGGAAAACATCAAACACTGAAAAAAACACTTCCTACATTGAATAATTTAAGAGGAAGTTGTAGTATAACTAGAAGCTATAATTGAAACAAGAGAAAAGCGATTATGTTCTCGAGTAATTAAAGAATATCTCATCAAGTGGAAGAGCCTACCGAAAGTTGTTGTTGAGTATGTTGTCATTTATTTCAAAGTGAGTGTAGGATGTCAAAGCAAGTGCATAATGTCATAGCAAGTGCAGGATGTCGTCATTGATGTCCTTGGCATACTGACATGTATGAATGAGATGATGCAGTGATGAAACCATAGCTCTAGTGTTTGGATTCCAAAGATGATGAACACACCACACATTTGTTGGAGTTTTTGAAGTAGCATATTAGTGAGTTTTCCTTGGATACCCTTACCATTGGGTTCTCCTCTTCATGCAAATTTTGTTGTTATGTGGAGCGTCTCATGGGCCCTCCTGGTTTAAGAAATATGCCTTGTCAAATCTCCTCACCCAACCTATGGGAAAAAATACCAAAGGTAGTTGATGTGGCAGTTTATGAGGTCTTCTCATTAAAAATCAAATTAATTCTTATGAGGGCATTTTATTTTGAATTTAAAGGGACTCATATTTATTAAAAGGGATTACAAATTCAACCCTAGGTTGGCTAGGGTTTTGGATCACCTTTAAAGATTTGTTTTTCTCTCCAATTTAAATTGAAATTAAAAAAAAAAAATTCCCCTCCTATAATTGGAAGTCGGCCTACTCAAAATCCCTCTTCGACTAGTATAAAAGGGCACTTTATCTCACCAACTATTGTAAGTATCAAAAATAAATCTATTTGTGTAGAGCTATGAAATTCCAAGGTGCTGATTTTTGAAGTCTCTTTGGAAACATATAAATGCCTATGACCCTATTCAAGAACATGAGAACTCATTAATATTTTTCTGAAAGTCACTTTGCGACCAACTTCTAAAACCTTCGCTTTGAAAGGGAATTTGTGGTTTATGGTTTTTTTTTTTTAATGGGATTCACTTGGCTTTTTAAGATATCCTTTTGTAGGCATTTTCATTGAATTTCATGCAACTTTATAGACAATTTTTAGACCTTCTATGAGATAGAGCTGAATATTAGTTTGGATACCTTCTGAGCACACTCGAGAAATATGTTTTTGTAGTAACTCTAAACTGCGGTTTTGATGTTTTATCTAACCTATCCTTTGCAGATGGAAGAAAGAAGTGGTTGTGGTTCGACTGAGTAAATTTTCTTTATAATCTATTGCATCCCCTTTGCATGATATTTGACCCACACTTGGTTCTATTGTAGACCTGCTAACATGGCCTTTGCGCTGGAGTAATAAGCATCAAAGTATATAACTTATGCTACATAATATAGTGAATGGACTTGGTAACTTTCTAAGGCAAACCCACATGGAAGACCTATGCATTTAGTACCAAATCTAAGGTGGAAATTATATGGTAGGGCATCATTGCTGTGCATATGTTGAATTTTTAGGTGATGAGCACATTCAGGACAAATCTAAGAAGGATGAAGGAAAAACCACTTGACTCAATTCATTAAGGCATGTTTGTGATTTTTTGAGCTAATCTAAGGAGACCGGTGCAAAGTTTTCTTGGAAATATTTTAGACAAGGATTTGACTGCTACTATTTAACACTTGAATTCATAATTTTTATATTTTTTTAAGAAAGCATGGGTTATCTGGATTTCCATACTCAAATAAAGACAATTCTTGTGGGGTAGAAAGATTGTTTGTAGGATTCTCATCATACTGTTGATATATTCATTGTTTAGGGCTTGTCTTGATTGGTGTAAGAAGTGTGGGTGATGTTATGTGTATCCCATTATAGTACATTGAATAGTTGAGTTGGAATTTATGTTAGGGATTGTGATTGATTCTCTAGGAGCTTGATGGATATATCAGTTGACGAGCACATGAAAAAATTGACATATTTGATATCAAATTGAAGTAACTTGATTTGTTAATGAGTACAATGATATATGTTCATGAGATCGATAATGTAGTTTGATGGTACGAGTCTGTCAAAAACTTATATATATAGTTGAGCTCTTGAGCCACATATATTAAGAATATTTGAGTACAACAATGTAATCTTAAAATAAAGATACTTACAACAAGAAAATATTGTTTTGCTATAGTTGGAGAAAGTTAGTTAGAGAAACTATAAAGATTACAACCCATACCAAGGTATTTGAACATGAACGTGTTTCTAAGGTCAAGAAGCCATTGACTGTGTATTGATACTTGTATTGAAGAAAACAAAGTGATGTGATGTTAGATATGTTGTGTTTTATATGACAATGTTCTTATTGTGTGATAGTGATCTTGATGTACAAACCTTATAACAATGACCTCTGTATAACAAATATATGATATACTTGATAGTGGCAGTGAAATTATTACATGAAAATGACTTCAATGCACAACAATGACCTTGATGACAACAATGACACAGATAACAATAGGGACCTAGTTGACAACGAGTCATTAATTAGGTTAATTTAGGAAGAAGGGGCACAATCAAAATATCACGACCCTCAGGTAAAGGAACAAAAGCTATATTTAAGATGAAAGCCATCAATTGTAACATCATCATTCAATTTATCAAATAATATAATAATTTTTTTATTTATTTACATTGTCAATTTCTTTACAACAATATATGAATATGTGGATCATATTTATAAGCAAGGTGTTTTTTTTTACATCCAACTACCATATCTTTATGATCTCATGCCAATCCATTGAAACTCCATGATCTAAAAATGGGTGGATAACTTGAAATGCTTATGTGCAAGCACCTCCCACTCAGTTAAACAAAATAAAGATCTTGCTTATACATGATTGTGCAGAATTTTATACTTGAAACATGTGTATGTTTTTTAACTGTTTAAGTGCTTTAAGAACATTTTTTTTTGCTGATATTAAGCATGTGCAACAACCATATAACGTAGAAAATAAGCATCAACACATAACAACAAATTTAATATAGGATTTCACCCGAATATCGTGGGCTACATCTCCTTGAGCCTTTGTCAACTGACTTGGCTCTTTGGGATTAGGATGGAAAATTTCTTTTACAAGTTACAAAATCAACTCCAATGGTTATATGAACTGAACCAATGGGATTATAATACCTTTTATATCCCTGGAATGGCTGAAATATTTCTGAAGATGAACATCAACTCCCTTAGACTTGACTCCTTGAGTCAGTGCCATTAAGATTCCCTGAGCTTCTCTTTGGCACTAACTCCCTCAGAATACCTTTTTTGCCCCTGAAACCTTTTCTATTGTCTCCATCATACATTAGACATCCAAAATAGGCTGATCATTTGCTCAAAATGAGCACTGCATCCCCAATCTAGGCCTCCATCCATTGTTGGCCCTAGGCTTCCCGAAATTTACCTGTGGGTTCTCGACCTTGAGAAGTATCCATATGACTCTAAAAATCCCTTAAATGGATTCATAATTTCAGAAATATTTAGAATAGACTATTCATTTGCATAAATTGGCCTCCGGTTACTCCAGTTTCGCCTCCAACACCTGGTGGCACCCCCTAGCTCTAGGGTCACTGAAAACTCCTCTGAATCATATCAGCCTTTAGAATTCATCAAAAGATTCTGAAAATTCTTCCAATGGATTCAAAATGCTCATTACAGTCAGAAATGACTATTGGTTTACTGAGAATGGATAATGGCTGCTCTAGATAGGCCTCATTCTCCTACTGGCACCTGATGGCCCTAGTGGCCCCTGAAACTTCTCTAAAGTATCTTAGCCTTCAAAAGTCCTCTATAGGCTCTTAAAACCACACCATTAGTTCCATAATGTCTGAAACATCCAAAATTTACTATTGGATTCCTGAGGAAGTCCTCTAGCTGCCCTGGATAAGCCTCTTTCTGTTGCTGGTCCCTGATGGCCCTAGTGGCCCTTGGAACTTCTCTGCAGCAAAAACTTGCTCAAAATTCCTCTGATGGATCTAAAACCCTCACCAATGATTCTATAATGTCTAAGATAGTTGAAATTGACTATTCACACTCTCAGAATGGTTGAATCTAGCTCAAGATAGAGCCTAAACAGTTTTTTTTCCAGTGACACCTAAATCAACTCCACCAAAAATGGATCAACGTCACTTGACTGAAGTTAAATTGGCCAAAAACCCTAAATTTAGGGCACGCTCCAAATTTTCCACCAGCCTTGAATGCAACATTAAATACGGGCAGTTAGAGTTGGGCACATGACTAAAAAAAACGCGGTTGAATTAAATGTTGGAGCGGAATTGTCAGGGCTAACCACGCGGATAACTGAAACCATGTGACATCACAACGAAGCCGATGGTAACTTCTTGTTTAACTGTTCGGAGAAACTGTCAACGGATAATGTAAAATGTGACATGTGAACGCCACATTGCAGACGGTTAAAATTTTATGCACTGGTGCTTAGCCCTGGGTTCATAGGGTATGGCCATATGGGGAGGGGTTGGCCCCTCCGCTCCCCCAAATGAAAACACATTAAAATTTAAATACAACGCGTGACCTATACGGTTAAGAAACACCCATAGCCTATATGGTAAGGCATTGGCATGCTACATAGGAGGTCTCCCTCCACCAAATTTTGCCACACCACTAAGGGGCACGTGGTGGCCTCCGAGCTGGCCACATGTCACCCTCCAATTAGCCATTAAAAAATTCATACAATCAACCAAAAAATATGTAGAAATTATATAACTAATGCGTTATATATCCAAGATTCTCCTGATCACACACTATTTTAACTTCATGCACAATACAGAATCTATTCCACCATTGATCATCACATGCGGAAATTAAATCAATTGCATGCACACATTGAAACCATGAAAATTCACACACATTAACACAATGTTTTAATGGGAAATCCTGAAGCTGAAAACCCCAACTATCTGTATATAATATATGTCATAGAGATCATGTAACAATCCTCATACAAATATGATCATATCAAGCTCTCAGTACAATACAATCGCTACACACTAATCAAGTCCGATCTAGCAAATCCATGCACCGATCTTTGCCACCTGCTAGCCTGCCTCTACTACACAATCCCTGCTGAATAATGGCTCTGAATGAACTCGAATTTCCCCAGCCTTTCTCACGCAATCCTCATTGGCATCTCTACTGAGTGTTGGATGCAATCAATGCATCACTATAGTCACAACTAATAGTCATCTTTCTCTTTCACCTATCTCTCCACTGGTCTCCACTGAAACTGTCCATACACTGTAGTTAACTGATGTATTCTTCAGTTGATTAATGAGTTAATATTTAGTGAATTAATTAATAATCAATTCACACCACTCTCACTAGTGTATCAATCAGTTAGACTAGATACAACTAGCTCAACTGTGTCTAACTGAGTTAAACTGAACACAACTCCACCAACTACTTCTACAACTCCACCAAACTCTGTCACATGAGTTCTAACTGAAGTCCTCCATGCAATAGCTCCAATAAACCCTCAGGAATAGCATAATTCCTTCTGTTAGCTCCTATGCCACATCTGTGCACTTAACTGAAGTGCTCCAAGAGAATAAGATAATGTTTAGAGTCCAAATATTATTAAGAGCTAATAATATTCGACATATCTATTTTTAGACTGGCAATCTAAAAATAGATTCCGCTCAATATGTCTAAAAATAGAAGTCCATATATTTTTCCAACTTGACCAACCATCCACAAATAGCATCCTGCAACTCATAGAATATGATCGACATGTCTAAAAATAGACTTTGCGCCAAAAATAGCCTGCGGGCCCACTTAGTGAAGGCGAATATTTTCACTAAGCTCATCATCTTGTTGAATCTCAACACTCCCTCTCAACAAGATAGGGATTATCTGCCACCCCGATCCTGTCTCTATGGTATTCGAATTTGCTCCTGGTGAGCGCCTTCGTCAGAATATCAGCATCCTGATCCTCCGTAGGAATGTAAGATAGTAACATGATCTTCCGCTACACACAATCTCTGATATGATGGTATCGGATGTCAATATGTTTAGATCTATCATGAAATACTAGATTAACTGAGAGTTTAATGCAACTCTGATTATCACAATATATCACAGTAGGATCTAAGTGTGAACCGAACAACTTGACCAGGATCTTCCTCATCCATATAGCCTCACATGCAGCCAAACTTGCTGCCATGTACTCGGCCTCCGCTGAATTGAGTGCCACGGATCTATGTTTCCTGTTGTACTAAGAAACTGCTGTAGACTCGATACTGAAAATCCATCTAGATGTGCTCTTTCTATCCGTTGGGCTCCCTGCCCAATCTGCATCTGTGAAGCCATGCAGCTGCACCTCATTCGACTGTCTGTACCACAATCCATATCCTGATGTGCCTCTGAGATATCTCAATACATGCTTGCTTGCCTTCCAAAAGAGCTTGGTAGGCTTAACCATAGCTTGTGAAAGCTGTTTAACAGCATAGCATATGTCTGGCCGTGTATTGACTAGATACATGAGCGAACCAACCAACTGTCGGTAAACAGTGGCATCCACTACCTCTGCCGATGGAGCATCCTCTTTCCTCCAACCACCAGGAAGAGGAGTGTCGATACGCTTGCAGCCTTGCATGTTGAACTTCTCCAGTATCTCCCAGGCATACTTGCCTTGAGACACAAACAGTCCATCCTTCCGCTGCCAAATTTCCAATCCCAGGAAATAGTGAAGGAGGCCCAAGTCCTTCATCTCAAGCTCCTTTGCAAGATCAGGCTTGCATGAGAGTATCAACTGTTCATCACCTGTAAATATCAAATCATCTACATAAAGTACAATGATCAACAACTTACCCTCCACCACAATCAGGTATAGGTTCGGATCCACCTCACTCTTGGTGAATCCAAGTCCAGTGAAATAACTGTCTATCCGTGTGTACCAAGCACGAGGTGCTTGTTTCAACCCATACATCGCTCTCTTGAGCCTGCACACATGCGACTCGCTGCTGAATATCTCGAAACCTTCGGGATGCTCTATGCACACCTCCTCATCAATGACTCCATTGAGGAACACAGTCTTCACATCCATCTGATGAATGTGCCAACCCATCTGCACTGAGAGAGCAAGGATGGTCCGTATGGAAGAATACCTTGCAACAGGTGCAAAGGTTTCTTTATAGTCGATCCCCTCGATCTGTGAGAAGCCCCGGGAAACAAATATTGCCTTGTACTTCTCGACGCTCCAGTCAGTAGCTTGCTTCACTTTGTAGATCCATCTCGAACCTACCACTGATTTCCCTTCCAGCCTTGGGACAATCTCCCATGCACTTTTTCTAACAATCGAATCATACTCTTCCACCATGGCATCTACCCATGCAGGGTCCTCCACAGCTTCCTCGAAAGAAGATGGTTCTATCACGATACACTTGCTCATCAGATCCATGTATCTAGTAAATCGGTTAGGTGACTATCTCTGTCTGCGCTGTGATGTAGGGGCTCCTACATTCTGCGCTGCATCTTGATTCAGTCACTCAGCTTCTGTAGTGCACTTCTACCCTCTGATGTTTGGCGCTGCATGAGTGGTTTCTTCCACTCCATGAACCTCCTCTTGTGGCTGATCCACATCCTGAGGCTCATCCTTAGGAACTAATAGCTCCTCATCTGCATGCAAGTGTGGCTCCCTCTCAAGCGAACACTTCATGGCTTTCTCCTCATGAAATTTGATATCCCATCACACAACAGTCTTCCAACTATCTGGAAAATACACACGATAGTTGTGGGGTGTTTCTGTGTACCCCACAAATATCCCAACCTCTACGGTCGGCTCCAGCTTCTTCCTGGCATCCTTCGTCACATGAATGTAAACAGGTGAGCCAAAAATCTTCAAATGAGAAATATTAGGCTTCTTACCATAAAACGCCTCTTCAAGTGTACTCATGCCAAGTACTCTATGAGGACAATGGTTTTGCACATAAATCGCAGTTTTGCATGCCTCAGCCCATAAGTGTATGGGAAGGCCCCGATCATGCAACATCGCCCGTGCAGCACCCACGATCGTTATGTTCTTTCTCTCTACGACCCCATTTTGTTGTGGGTTCTGAGGTGCTATGAGTTCTCTTCGAATTCCTTTTGTGTTTAAAAGTCTTTAATCTGCTTGTGATGAATTCACCACCATTATCGCTCCTAAGAGCCTTCACCTGCTTCCCCGAATCTTTCTCAACCAGTGCCTTGAACTCACAGAACTTTGAGAATGTCTCGCTCTTCTTCTGCATGAAGAAGATCCAACACTTACGAGAAAAGTCATCAACAAATATCAAATAATACCTGTGCTTTGCTTTCGAAGCTACTGAGAAAGGTCCACACACGTCTGTGTGAATTATCTCAAGGATCGTCGTGGCGTGACTATCCTTCTCATGAAAGGTGGCTTTCACAAATTTCCCAAAGTACATCCCTTGCACTGATCTGACTGCGCAAGTGTATCTTTGGGAATCCCGGTAGAAATCTACTGCAAAATTTTCAAAGCGCCATGGTGAAGATGGCCCAATCTCCTGTGCCACAATTCGCCCTCATCCTGGCTTTGTGCTCATACTGCTTTGCACCGCACTGCTTTGCGTAGCCACTGCCACCTTAATTGATAAGGTTCATACCTTTCGAACCCCTATCTCAGGGTTTCTGGTCACCTTATTGCATAGGGAAATCCTTTCCCTAAGCTAAAGACAACATCATATCCCTTGTCTTCCAACATCGCCATAGAGAGAAGATTCTTCTTCAATCCTAGAACATGCATGAAAATCCTTTAAGATGAGTTTTCCAGGACTCTTTGTCAAAGAAATGGTCTAGATACCGATGCATGGCATATCTACCATCATCGCCCATCTCGATGTGCACTCCAAGATCTTTCTCATCCAGATTAGTAAACAAATCTTTGTCTCTGGTCATATGAAAAGATGCACCATTGTCAAGCAACCACACTAAACCCACACACTTGAGACCAAGCATGCGATCAATGAAAAATCCAGCTCAAAATGCAAGGCTAAGGCCTCTCGAGCTGCAGATCTAGCAGCCTGCTTATTTTTCTTCTTCTGCGGACAATTAGTGGCGTAATGTCAGTGTTGGTGACAGTGAAATCACTTCACCTTGGACATGTCCTGCTTCTTGCCTTTCGCACCGGATTGGGAAGCATTCTTCTTGCTCTTCCCCTTCCTTGGTTTGTGACCAAAGCGCAATTTTCTTCATCTTCATTGTTCGATGAAAGATCCATCCACTGATATCGCCTTATCTCCTCCTGCACAAGATCTGACCAAAGTCACTCCCATCCCGGCAGTTTCTCCCGACCATTGACAGAGTCCTCGTAGGAATGCCAACTCTTCAGAAGCCCAAGGAGAGCCAAGCTCACCAAGTCCTCTTCATCTATAGTAACCCCCACACTTCCCAGCTCATCCCTGCACTGGACAAACTTCGTGAGGTACTTGGGTATACTTTCGCCTTTCTCCATTTTTATTTTTCTGAGCTTGTCTTTAAGCGCCATCTTCCTCTAGTCGCTTTTGCTTTGGAACAAGTCTGTCAAAGATTTCCACATCAAGAATGGAGAAGATTTACCATGAAGGCTGGAAACTATGTGATCCTTCACACCTTCCAAAAGAATTCTTCGACATTTTGCTGTCTTCTTTTGCCATGCGTCAAGTGCGGCAACATTGCTAGAAGCGGGTTTTGGAATTTTTGCATCTATGAACTCCTTCAACCCATTTTCCTCCAGCACAGCCTCCATCCTATCCTTCCATGAAATATAATTCAAGCCGCCCTCAAGGGCATACTCCAATCACAATCCGTTGAAAGACATCTCAACTTCGACACCAAGAAAACACTGCAGCAAATTCGAATTCCACCAGCACAAAACTCAACCGCTTCAATAATTTGCAATTGCTTCAATGATCAATGCTCTGATACCATGTAGAAATTATATAAATAATGCATTATATATTCAAGATTATCCTGATCACACACTATTTTAACTTCATGGACAATACATAATCTATTCCACCATTGATCATCACATGCGGAAATTAAATCAATTGCGTGCACACATTGAAACCATAAAAATTCACACACATTAACACAATGTTTTAACGGGAAAGCCTGAAGCTAAAAACCCCAACTATCTGTATATAATATATGTCATAGATATCATGTAACAATCCTCATACAAAGCTGATCATATCAAGCTCTCAGTACAATACAATCGCTACACACTAATCAGGTCTGATCTAGCAAATCCATGCACCGATCTTTGCCACCTGCTAGCCTGCCTCTACTGTGCAATCCCTGCTGAAGAATGGTTCTGAATGAGCTCGAATTTCCCCAGCCTTTCTCACACAATCCTCATTGGCATCTCTACTGAGTTTTGGATGCAATCAATGCATCACTATAGTCACAACTAATATTCATCTTGCCCTTTCACCTATTTCTCCACTGGTCTCCAATGAAACTGTCCATGCACTGTAGTTAACTAATGTATTCTTCAGTTTATTAACGAGTTAATATTTAGTAAATTAATTAATAAATAATTCACACCACTCTCACTAGTGTATCAATTAGTTAGACTAGATACAACTAGCTCAACTATGTCTAACTGAGTTAAACTGAACACAACTCCACCAACTACTTCTACAACTCCACCAAACTTTGTCACATGAGTTATAACTGAAGTCCTCCATGCAATAGTTCCACTAAACCCTCAGGAATAGCATAATTCCTTCTATCAGCTCCTGTGCCACATCTATGCACTTAACTGAAGTGCTCCAAGAGAATAAGTTGTTGTTTAGAGTTTGATTATTATTAAGAGCTAATAATAATCGACATGCATCTATTTTTAGATCGACGATCTATAAATAGACTTCACCCAATATTCTAAAAATAGAATTTCATCTAATTTTCCAACTTGACCAACCATCCACAAATAGCATCCTGCAACTTCTGAAATATGATCATCATGTCTAAAAATAGACATAGTCTAAAAATAGACTTTGCGCCAAAAATAGCCTGCGAGCCCACTTAGTGAAGGCGACTCTTTTCACTAAGCTCATCATCTTGTTGCAATCTTAACAGAATAAAAACCTGACACTTGTCCAAATATGAATGGCCGAGGGAATATTATAGAGAATATTCCCTGGAATATTATTTTTTCTGACTGTTCTTTTGACCAGTCAAACTTGGTCAAATGCCAAAATTTGCAGTTTACTGGACTTTTCAAATCGTGATAACTTCTTCATAGGGTGTCGGTTTTTCGAACCGTTTGCATCAACGAAATCGGGAAGACGAGATCTGTCTAGTATCTCAGGTTTGACACACTTTCGAACACTTTTAAATTTGAGCTATCACTTAGGTCCTTGATCCATATCTGATCACACCTCCCCATTAGGAATCTTTTGGACCCCAAAAGACTGATTTCCTTATCTATTCAGTAGATGAGAGTAAAAAACCCTCACTTTTCCAACCTTCATACACTTTCCTTGCATGGCTTAGTGCCTTTGAACCACAACTCGAAGGTAGTCAACACTTCCCCTCTTAGATGCTCTTGTCCTCCTGTCAAGAATTGTCTTCCTTGAACTCGCCTAGAAATTTCTGGCGAGAAATTTATAGAAGGTAGCTAAACATCATGTCCTTGATCATCGATCCAAGGTGGCTCAAAAAAATGTGAGATTACAATAGAAAACATGCATACATAACTAAAATTTGCATATGTACAAATGAATGTATGTCTTACTGACTTAAGAAGTCAAACCACTTCTTACCAAGCCACTTCCATGGCGATTTTTGCTGCTGAAAATCTTCTTCATCTGAAATATCTGTTCTCACATAAATGATGGAATATTTGGTTCCACTTTCTCCAGTATTTATATCTTCTTGCTTCAAATGCTTGGGATGATTAGTTGGATGTAATGCCCAACATTGGGAAACAAAATGTCCCTTCTTCTGGAAATATGTGCAAGTCTTTTGCACCTTCTTTGCAAGTTTCTTTCGCTTTAACTATTTCCTGTATGCCTTCATCCTCTTCTAGCATTTTGAAACAACATGGTTACACAGATCACAATAGGAAAAAAAACTCTTTCTTCCATTCAAGCATGCATAATTTCCATGCTTATTAGAAACATAATCAACTTGACTATGGGAAGAATTATACCTCAAATGCTGCTTTGCATGTCCATATTTTTTACCTTCTTGAGGATATTAATTAGTAGAGGTTCCAACTTTCCGTTGAAGACTAACATTAGTGTTCATGTCTTGATAACTGTCCGAACTCTCATGCTCGCCATAAGCTGCATGTTTACACACATCTTGCTGCAACATAGGCTTCAAAAAATGGAAATCAACTTGAAAACAAACTTGACATGTTTGTGCTTTAGAACTTGGAACAATAGTTTTTTTTTTTAGTTGACTCAAGTGCCTTCATGGCTGTAGAGTTTTCGCCATAAGATTGAACATAACCAAGACCAAATTTCTTAGGTATTTCCTCAACCAAAATAGGATCAATCATGCCTTGTGCATGTTTTCCTAGGACCTTGCCTTCATAGCCCATTTTTAACATCAACTTGGACCCTATACCTCTAGTTTTCTTTTCAAATGAACCTACACATCTTTCTGAAGAGGAATTTGAAGACAAATTTGAGTGAATTACCTCTACTTTATGCATGTTATTGGATAAGGCCTCTTGGGCTTGATGGAGTTGCATCTCCATCTCATGCAATATTTGAATAATTTCTTCTTTCTCTTGCTTGATAGCAACCAATTTCTCATGAAGCCTATTGCTTTCCTTTCCATCTTTAAACATAATTTGCACCGTATCCTTCAGGATGTAGAAGTATCACTTCATCTCTTCATCGAAAAATCTTGTGAAGGAGGAGGATTTTGAAACATCACTTGATGAAGTTTTCATCTTATGAAAATGAGCTAAATAAATTCAACAAAAAGTCACAAAGCTTTCAAAAAAAATTGACAAAGCTTTTGAACAAAATGGATGTAGAGTCAAGCTCTTCTTCAAGTATCCTTTTGCAAACATACCCTCTTGTGCTTCAAGGGTTGCCTTGAGGTCCTTTGGGTAAGGAGAATACTTTCAACCTTCTTGTCCTTTGATGTACTTAGCTATCAGTATATTTCCCTTCACCTCTAGCAAACTCAAACTTGTAAGCATCAGTCAATTTGCAAACAGTGAAATTCTTTGCACTGTTAAACACTTTTCAAGTCAAACAAGCAAGATAGTGCTCTGTCAAGCAAGAAAGCTAGTGCTCTGATACCACCTGATCTGAAAATGGGTGGATAAATTGAAATGCTTATGTGAAAGCACCTCCCACTCAATTAAACAAAATAAAGATCTTGCTTATACATGATTGTGCAGAATTTTATACTTGAAACATGTGTATGTTTTTTAACTGTTTAAGTGCTTTAAGATTTTTTTTTTTTACCGATATTAAGCATGTGAAACAACCATATAATGCAACAAATAAGCATCAACACATAAAAAAAAATTTAATACAGGATTTCACCCAAATATCGTGGGCTATGTTTCCTTGAGCCTTTGTCAAATGACTTGGCTCTTTGGGATTAGGATGGAAAATTTCTTTTACAAGTTACAAAATTAACTCCAATGGTTATCTGAATTGAAAAAATGGGATTAGAATACCATTTATATTCCTGGAATGGTTGAAATATTTTTGAAGATGAACCTCGACTCCCTTAGACTTGACTCCTTGAGTTAGTGCCCTTAAGCTTCCCTGAGCTTCTCTTTGGCACTGAATCCCTCAGAATCCATTTTCTGTCGCTAAAATATTTTCTACTGTCTCCAGCATACATCAAAAATCCAAAATAGGCTGATCATTTACTCAAAATGAGCTTTGCATCCCCAATCTAGGCCTCCATCCACTGTTGGCCCTCGGCTGCCCAAAACTTCCCTATGGGTCCTCGACATTCAAAAGTATCCAAATGACTTTGAAAATCCCTTAAATGGATTCAAAATGTCAAAAATAGTCAGAATAGACTGTTCATTTGTGTTGGAATGACATTCCCTAACCTGCGTTTTTGTATAATTTTGTAATATTCGATCCTGCGTAGGGGTTTTGGGGTGGGTCAAGGCCCCTAATGTTTTGTAATGGGTTAAAGGGTAGCTCTAGGGCCCACAAACCATGGTTTGCAGACCATAGGATAGATAAGGCTACGATATTATAAATAGACATATAGTTGGGTCTAGTAAGTAAGTAAGTTGATAGATTGATGTTACATGCGAATTGTTAAGATCTGTCTGGGTTATTTTGGGTAAGGACTCCTGCTGGCTGTGTGCACGAAGATCCTCAGTCCTACTGTGTGCGGACCTCGCTAGGCTGTGTGTGCGGGCTATGTTTGGGTTGTAAGTGGATTTCTGATGCTAATGAATGCAGAATATATTTGAAGTACCTTTGTTCTATCTGGATTGATTGTGTTTACTGTTGAAGCGCATCTGTGATATTTATTTAAGCTGCGAATGTATCTGTGATTTGGAATTGGCTGTGATTATAATGTCCTGTGATGGTATTTGCTAATACACACGTGGATGCAAATGTATTGACTAGATCTGTTAGTAATAAAATATTTTCCATGGTTATGTGTTGATTATACTGTTAAAAGAGCTGCGAATAGACTCATTCTATGCGAACCTACTAAGCTGCAACACAGATTTGCCTTAAATTACCTACTCTCTCCCAGGGTGCGAAAACTTGGTTCCACCACCCGCCCATACTACTTCGGGTGAGACCTTGGCCTGAGCAAGTAGGTCATTACTGAAAGGGCCAGTAGTATAGGGGTTTGTTGGCAAACCTTAACCTCCGAACTTGGGTCAGGACCCCTCAAGCCAACAAATGGTTCCATTTCCAGGACCGGGAGCATTTTGAGAGAGAGAGAGGTCGGGTAATGCCACGAGGTCATTGTAGACCTGGGAGGTTGGAAATTGAAGATTGTTTTGAAGGAAAGATTCAAGAATTTTCTGTAAAGGAGAATCACAGCATGAAGCTGACAGCTGAGAAGTGGAAGAACAAGTAAATCTTCACTGAAGTCTACGAAATTTTCTTTGTAACCTTTGCGCATGAGCTTCAAGATTGGTTGGCAAGGCTCGTAGAATTCTAGACGTGTTGGAAGGACGATCAGGTTATGCAATGGACACTAGAATTGATTCAAAAGCTGTAGAGGGCTGACAATACAATCACCCATACGGTAGATCACTGGGTGGATAGCGTGCTAGGAGGATTCGTGATAGAATTCACAGTAAATCAGTTTTTATCCTATTATGAGGTAGAGCGGAGATTCTTCAAAGGTTTTTGGGGTAAGTTCTTGAAAACATTGCCATTGTTAATCAAAATATTACTATGCGAAAAGGGCGTTTTGTGCAGCCACACCGAATGAATGACCTCTGATCAGAGAGAGAGTACAACACGAAGTGGGAAGTACTACCAAACCAAACGAGAAGGGGATAGATCCATCTACAATCCATTAAGAGAGTCGGATGCATACGCAGGAAATAGTCCTCCAACTACACCACCTTCAAGTCAGCATAAGGGTAAGAACTCACACACACCTCTGCCACCACTAGAAGAATATATGGCCACACACATGAAGCTACCCACCTTCAAGGGTGTAGGAGATGAAGATATGGACCGATTTTGGTTTGTAGCAGAATCAATATGGACTGTGCAAAATGTGGCTACTGATTCTGTAAAGAGAGCGCAGCTATCCCTCGCTTTTGAAGGAAGGGCCTTGGATTGGTATATGGGGTACTGTTAAGCAGGTAAATCCTCTCTACGGACAGAGATGATCCCTCTAGCCCTAGAGTGGGTCTAGAAACAAAGGGACATGCTAAAATGTTGCTTCCTAATTATTGAATGAATAAGGGACATGGTAGATCGACCTACCTGGAATCCAATGATGTCGTTGTTGCTATAGTAGTGGTGGCCTCTCGCTCTTGCCTCGGCAAGTCACAATCCTTCTGCCATTATGCTTGGATACCTACACATAGAACAAGAAACAAGAAAAACATACAAGATAACAACATTTCATTCATAACTATTAGCCAGTCAAAGAGGCTAAACATATTGCATTAAACAAACATCATAACACAACATTGGAACCAAACAGTAGCCATGTATATAAATGAGTAGAAGGAAGAGTTACAACCAATGCTTTGATGTCACAGTCTCATCCAGTGGGGTTCAGGCGAAGTGCGTCTCAGATGCTTGCCAGGGAATTTAGACAGGATGAAGGCATGGACTCAAGCTCTCTCAAAATTCATGGACTCAAGCTTCTTCCATGTAATTCCTTCTTATTCTATCTTCTCTAGTAATTCAGATATAGTATGTATAATTCTCCAAGTTAAACTAGCTTGTTCTAATAGAGATAGCTTCTTTTATACAGGAAAAGGAGGAGGTTAGGATCCCTACAAATGTGGGAGGGAGGCCTATCCTTTAGGGAGTTCCCACAAGAGGTGGAAACCATAAACCTAAAGGAGGTAGTTTGTGGTTTATCAGTTCAACCACTCCCAATGACTCATCCTCGAGGTGGCTGGAGTGGAATCTCCACCTCTATTTTTAAAAAACATTCCATAAACAGCTTGGCGCAGGTAGAAAACTAGGATAGAGCGCCAACTGGCATGGGGCCTAGTGTTAATCTTCCTCTTCGGCACGAGGGAATAACTGAATACCCATGCCAAGGAAAAAACAAGGGTTTTTGAATCTCTGCTCAGGGAATTGTCAATAGAAGGAATGTTACTCTGATGTAAAGGGACACAATGATGGTATTTTCAAGGCATGACACTGCTTATTGATCATGGAAATGACCCTTCAATGGTCAAGATGGGGATTGCAGGGATAGTGACAAAATGCTGTGTAACAGGTACGTAGGCCAGCATGCGGATCTGTCTATTCAAGAGATTAAGAAAGCTTTAAAACAACAATTCCGGAAGCCTAAGTCCTACTCGCAGCTAGTAACAGACCTAAAAGAATTTAGACAAGGACCCACTAAGTCTGTATGGGAAGATGATCAACGGTTAAAGAAGGTTATTAGAGATGGATAATTTCAATATGATGATAGGCATCACAAGGAATGGTTTGTCGCTATGTTTCTATCTCACCTGTGTGGACCTATGAGTCAGCAGACGATTGAGACGCAAGAGAAAGCCTTGGAGATTTCTATGTAACTGGAAGCTGCACCAAGAGACGATGCCTAGTTTGGGGTATAGTAGATCTAGGGACAGCTGGAAGAAATGCACCATGAAATCTAGAATCTACGGAAAGAGCGAGGAAAGGAAGCTAGCCCAGACATATGGTGTATAAGATGTAGGGTGTCCGACCACACCAAGGATCAGTGTCCTTTGCTAGCAGACTACATACAGGCTAGGGGGCCCAGCCCATTGCGTCCTAAGGAGGCTGCGAGACCAAGTGGTCCGATGTTATGGTGTGTTGACTATCGTGTAGCTGGACGACATGATACCAACCACTGCCCCTGTCTTGGTGCGTATGTTCTAGAATTAAAGCAACAATGGTGCTGATTCTGCTCATTTGTGGGACATGAAGAACATAAATGTATGACCTATGACTTAATGATAGACTGGGGAAACCTATACAGGGTACAGGATGACCCTTCTTCACCACTATCTCCCTCAAGCAGAGGAGGCTCCCCAGCAAGTGGAAGGGGAGGGGGAAGGGGTGGAGGCACAATTCAAGGAAGAGGGCAACTGATCTGTTACAATTGTGGAGAAATAGGGCACTTTGCAAGGGACTGTCCGAACCCTGCATGACAATATTGCTGGTATTGTCGACAATTGGAACATGTGATTGAAGACTTTCCAGTCTTGATAGAAAAAATGCAAGAAAGGCAACAGACACCTATGCAGAATGTGCAGAGGGTTAAGGCGGAACCGTGTGATGAAGGACCAAGTATTAATGTCATAATGCGCAACGGCATGGCTACTGGAGGAGTTGAAGAGAAGGCTTGACTGAACCCCTTATTCAGAAGGCTGCTATCAAATAGGAAATCCTAGACCTACATAAAGATAAAGAAAACTTTGTCGTAGCCTGCAAGGACTTTTCCAAGGATGAGGCATCTACCTCCAGGGCTCCAACAAACCTAAGAATGGATGACGAAGTTAAGCCATTCCTACAAGCATGTAGGAAGCTGCTACGCGACCAAAAGGCGATAGAAAATATCCAGACACTGATAGACAACTGCACAGAAAGAATTGACCCTCCTATAGAGGTTAGAGATATTCACAAGCTATACAAGCACAAGAAGCTCACTGGGCGGGAGATGCGGCTAACAACGTAGATTGGCGACTATGAAATTGATTAAGTTATCTTGGACTTGGGTTCAGATGCGAACGTACTGCCCATGAAAACTTGGAAGAAGATGGGAAAGCCTAAGCTGGAATGGTCTACTATACAACTGCGCATGGCTAACCAATAGAAGATCACACCATTAGGGAGGCTATCAAAGATTACAGTAGATATCGCAGGAGTTAAGGTATGCGCCGACTTTGAGGTAATTCAGATTGTGGAAGATGCGGACCCTTATCCTGCGCTCTTAGTACTAGATTGGGAGATAGACATGGGAGGCATTATCAACCTAAATAAAATGAGCACGATCTTTGAGAATGAGGGTACTAGGGTGATAACCCCACTAGACCCTACGGAAGGAGAGCGATATACAGAACCGGTGCACGAAGAAGACGATGTGGATCAAATTTATGAATTAACCGCTCGGGACGAGGATTGGATCAATCCTACAGTTGTTGGTGTGCTTTTCTAGGAAAAGGATAGTGAATGCCTCTCTGACTCAGATGGGGAGATAGAAAATTGGCAGAATCGGTTACATGATGTATCTGCGCTGCGATGTCTTAGGATCATGAAGAGCTTCCGGTGTATCTGCTTAGAGGTAAGAGAACTGCCCTACTTTGATGGTTATGGTAGTATTAGGGAGTTTTTGTGCAAATTTGAAGCTGAAGTCCCAAGGGAGCAAAGGATGTGGGCCCTTAACCTAGCCATGCGCGCAACCCCTACGAGGTGGTGGGAAAATCATAAGGGGACGTTCCAGTATTGGGAGGAATGTCGAGAGATGATGGTCCCGCGGTTCGAACCCCAGGTTCACCTGCGCATAAAGGCTTTCCTTGGCCTAGGAGACCTACATGAGCACTTGTCTGAATGGATGGAGGAATGGTGCAAAAGAACTATGGATGAATTGGTCCACCTATTCATTTATTCCTTGGGGCCAATCCCCATCGCATGGTATTTATATGCTGAACTACATCAGCACACCTGCCATTGGGAAACCCTAAAGGATGAGTTTGTAGGAATGTTCGGGTTGATAGGTGGAACGAAGGCACTCGACGAAGCCCTACAAGATATAGATGCCTTAGTATTTGATGATTCACGCCTTTGTGCAGCATATGGGGAACCCACGTGGGAAACACATATGTAGGATATTGTCAACTACTATAGTCTGTCAATGGAGGAATGTGATGAAGACCCGCGAAATATCTCTATACCATAGTCGGAGGGAGAGCACGCAGTTGCTGGACCCCCACTACAGACTGTCGATGTGACTAAGCCTCTTAAGCTATGAGAAGTCAACATTGGAACGGAGGGGAAACCTAAGTTAGGTAAAATTGGGGACTATTGGGATGATGATACTATTGGAAGAGTCATAGAAATACTCACTGAATACCAGGACCTATTTCCTATGAAATTCTTGGAACTCAAAGGGATTACAGGGGACCTAAGGGTCATGCGCGTCACTTTAAAACTAGATGCGTGCCATGTTAAGCAGTGCCCTTATCGATTGAACCCCAAGTATAAGTAGAAAGTCAGGGAAGAACTTGACAAAATCATAGCCACAGGTATCATCGAACCAGTCGAATAGTCAGACTGGGTAAGTCCTATGGTGGTTCAGGAGAAAAAGACTAAAGGAGAAATACAGATCTATGTTGACCTGCGCAAATTGAATGATGCCTACATACATGATCCCTTTCCTACGCCCTTCTCAGATGAAATTTTTGATAGCGTGGGGGGGCAGGAAGCGGACTCGTTCACGGACGGGTTCTCAGGCTACCATCAGATCAGGATCGTAGCTGAAGATCGCATCAAAAATATGTTCGCCACTGAATTGGGATCTTTCCAGTACACTGTCATGCCATTTGGGCTCAAGATTGCCCCTGCCATATTTTCACGAGTGGTGGTCACAGTATTCAAGGAGTTCATCCACAAGTTTTTGGAAGTATATTTTGATGACTGGACTATATTCGGGTTGGTAAAGAAGCACGTCTCGAACTTGCTTGTGATGTTGGACACCTGTAGAAAGCAACAAATTTCCATGAATATTGAGAAGTGCATATTTTGCGTACCTTTTTGGATCTTGCTAGGCCACATAGTCTGTCGACAAGGATTGATGGTTTCCCCTACTAAGGTAGCAGCTATCATCAACCTGGCAGTCCCTACAGCTGAGAAACAGCTGCACTCTATGCTCAGACATACAGGCTACTACAAGAATTTCATTCAAGGGTATGTGCTGATCACAACACCCATGGAAAAGCTGCTAAAGAAGGACGTTTTGTTTTTTTGGGACGAGGAGTGTCAGAAGAGCTTCGAACTACTCAAGGAGAAGATGGTCTCTACGCCTATCCTCATATTTCTTGACTGGGAAAAGGTCTTCCATGTTCACGTAGATGTGTCAGGGATCGCCCTGGGAGCTGTCCTTACGCAGCTTGGGGACGGAGACATCGACCATCTAGTTTCATTTTCTAGTATAAAACTCTCTTATGCAGAGTGCAACTACTCCACTACTGAGCGTGAGGGGTTGGCCATGGTGTACGCCCTGCAAAAATACCAGGATTATCTGTTAGGAGGGCACTTCAAGATGTTTACAGATCACTTGGCTTTGAAGTACCTAGTGAATAAGCCTATGTTGGGGGGGAAGATTTGCCGATGGATGCTGCTATTTCAAGAATATGAATTTGAGATTATTGTTAAGCCAGGGAAACTGATTGCCGGGCCAGACCACTTATCCCGAATCGAAAGTGGAAGAGAGCCGACCAACCTAGAAGAAGGACTACTCGATGCACAACTATTTTATATTAAAGTAGTTGATGCACAATTCGCCGACAACATTCACTTCTTAACTACGGGGATGGCGCCTGCAGAGTATTCACTACAACAAAAGAAGGAATTGGTAACCCGTGCAACAAATTTTACCATCATAGCGGGCCATCTGTATAAATT
Source organism: Pinus albicaulis (assembly GCA_034641835.2). NCBI lineage: Eukaryota > Viridiplantae > Streptophyta > Pinopsida > Pinales > Pinaceae > Pinus > Pinus albicaulis. The sequence continues at coordinate 1,476,518,572 of CM076580.1, forward strand.
GGGAGCTGATGAGGTGCTGGGAAGATACATTTTGGAGTATGAAAGGCATGCCATCTTAGCAGATGCCCACGGGGGCGTAGCAAGAGGTCACTACGCGGGGAAAGAAACAACGCAAAAGATCTTGAGAGCTGGGCTATGGTGGCCCACACTACATACCGAATCTCATGACTATTGCAAAGCCTGCGACACATGCCAAAGGACAGGAAGGCCGTTGCGCAGAGATGAAATGCCCTTGCAACCGCAGATGGCCATGCAAGCATTTGACAAATGAGCCATAGACTTCATGGGGCCCATCAACCCACTAGGGAAGAAGACAGGTGCACGCTACATCATCACTGCGACTGATTATGTGACCAAATGGGCTGAAGCGCAAGCTGTAAAGGATTGCATTGCAAATACAGCTGCACACTTCATTTTTGAACATATTCTAACCAAGTTTGGCTATCCTAAGATCTTGATGAGCGATAGAGGTATGCATTTTGTTAAAGAAACCATAAAGGCCTTGACTTAAGAATTTCAGATCCACCGCGCAAAAATAACCCCGTATCATCCATAGGAAAATGGAGCTATAGAAGCTTTTAACAAAATCTTGGAGCAGGAACTGACCAAGGTCTGTAATGTCGATCGCAACGACTAGGACATGCACGTCCCATCAGTCCTTTGGGCCTATTGGACCACCTGCAAGAAATTGACTAGGAAAACACCATTTCAGATGGTTTATGGAAAGGAGACCATTATGCCCATGGAGTATATCGTTCCTAGCCTGCGCATCGCAACCTTTATGAACATGGCAGAGCCTGATATATTGGAGGAGCAGTTAGTGCAGCTCATGGCTTTAGAGGAATACCATTTCATTGCTAACTTCCATCAGCAAGTTTAGGAGGCCCCAGAAAAAGCATGGTATGATCAAAATATTTGAAAAAATATCTTTACAAAGGGAGAATTGGTCCTCTTATACGATGGCCAGTTTGCAAAGCACCCGGGGAAGTTCTGTCAGCACTGGCTAGGTCCCTATATGGTAAAAGAAATTACTGATGGAGGAGATGTCCGGTTAGCCATGCTACACCATGATATGGTACTAGGATATGTCAATGGAAACCGGTTCAAACCATACCGGATCAAATGAATATATGGCTGGAGTAGCTGTATGGGGGGGAAGTCGTGCAGGCAGGGTTACAAACGCAGGGAAGACCGTGGTACACACAAGGCTCATTCGTAGGTCTAGAAGCCCGGGGAGGTGTGCTGGGGGCATAGGGGTTGATCACAGCCAGGAGAGGTGCGCTGGGAACGCAGGGGTGCACTGGGAGTGAAGGAGTGCTGCCCTTGTTGGTTGATGCGATAAAGCAGCTGCAGGCAAAGATTCAAACCCCACGGTCGCAGTGAGTCGGGACGAGTCAAAAGATTGTGTTGGGTGCTTGTTCCCTAACCTGTGTTTTTGTATAATTTTGTAATAGTCGGACCTGCATAGGGGTTTTTGGGTGGGTCAAAGCCCCTAATGTTTTGTAATGGGTTAAAGGGTAGCTCTAGGGTCCGCAAACCACAGTTTGCGAACCATAGGATAACGAAGGCTATGATATTATTAATAGATAGATTGTTGGGTCTAGTAAGTAAGTAAGTTGATAGATTTATGCTACCCGTGAATTGTTAAGATCTGTTTGGGTTGTTCTGGGTAAGGACTCCTGCTGGATGTGTGCGCGGAGATCCTCAGTCTTGCTGTGTGGGGACCCTGCTAGGCTGTGTGCGCGGGCTGTGTTTGGGTTATAAGTGGATTTTTGATGCTAATGAATGCGTAATATATTTGAAGTACCTTTGTGCTATCTGGATTGATTGTGTTTACTATTGAAGCACATCTGTGATATTTTTTTAAGCTGTGAATATATCTGTGATTTGGAATTGGCTGCGATTATAATGTTCTATGATGGTATTTTCTAATGCGCACGTGGATGCAAATATATTGAATAGATATATTAGTAATAATATATTTTCTATGGTTATGTGCTGATTATACTTTTAAAAGAGATGTGAATAGATTCATTCTATGCAAACCTACTAAGCTGCAACACAAATTTTCCTTAAATTACCTACTCTATCTCAGGGTGCAGAAACCTGGTTCCATCACCCTCCCATACTATTTCGAGTGAGACCTTGGCCTGCGCAAGTAGGTCATTGTTGAAAGGGCCAGTAGTATAGGGGTTTGTTGGAAAACCTTAACCTCTGAACCTGGGTCAAGAGCCCTGAAGCCAACAAATGGTTCTGTTGCTGGGACCGGGAGCATTTTGAGAGGGAGAGAGATCGGGTAATGTTGGAAATACTGAGAGGGGGGTTAATCAATATTTATTTTCAATTGTTAATTTTACCAGTTAGATCACCTATATTTAGAACAAAAAATGAACAATAAGAATAAATGCTTTTATTAATTTATTCTTTACAATAAACCAAGTACAATATATGTAGGGCTCCAACCCTAGATGAAGACACCAACCTTCAATCTCCCAGGCTCCAACCTGTATTTTCCAAGCACTGACTTGGAATTCCAAGGCTCCGACCTTGTCAATTCTGAGGCACCAACCTCAAGGGCTCCAACCCTATATCTGGTACAGGCTCCAACCGGGTCTCTTGAGGACTCCTATCCTTTAGGGCTCCAACCCCATCTTCCAAGGCACCAACCTTGTCAATTCTGAGGCACCAACCTCAAGGGCTTCAACCCTATCTTTCAAGGAACCGACCTTGTCTCTATGAGGCTTCAACCTCTTGGGCTCCAACCCTCAACTTCACTTCATCAAAATATATTTGGTTAATCTTCACGGCTCCCACAGTCTTCTTCAACGAGCCCTGACAATCTTCACTTAGTCTTCATTGTAGTCTCCACATTACGTCATCAATGACAACCTTTTCTTCTTAGAAGGTGTCACCACTGCTCTTCATCGTACCCAAAAAATTTCTCCAAGTTACCTCATGATGGTTTCAATGCATCATGGTCTAAAATAATGTCTCCAAGATCAGCTAAGGCTTCTTATCAAGCTGTCTTTAGTAAGCTACACTAAGTCTCAAGGATACCACGTCTTCACAAGATTCTATCATGCATGGGATAGCTCAATAATGGCTCCAGGAAGATCTTCATCAAGCTTCAACTATGCATGAGGGTTTATTCCAAGAGTATCTTCACTTATCAATGACAACTTTCAAAGAAAATGTCTTCAATAATGCTTTCCCAAGATGTGTCTTCAATAATAAATTGCTCCAACGTCCAAGGTCTTCAATTTTTTCCACCTATCATCATTTTAGGCTTTTTTCAAAAGTATTGATTCCTCCACAATCGAATCAATATATTTCCATAGATCCTTCAAGAAATTATCCGAAACAAAGGTCCTGTAGCTATCTCCCCTCCACAGACAGTTTGAATATATCTCAGTCCTCTACACTTTTTATCATTGGTCAGCGGTAGAAATGTTAAGTCTAGCAGCTATTCGAGTTTAAATTTGAGGTGAGGTTCGAGTCCTCTTATAGGTCTGAGCTCCCACAAAAATAATTACCATAGGACCGAGGTACGGTTGCAATAGTCTCCGAGTTATAGGTTTGAACCACAAATTCAAAGTTTATTAAACAAGCCCAAGCCTCTTGGATTGAGCCTTTAAACTATAGGTACTCTACAAATGACTGTCCCTGATTTGATTTATAACCCAAGCTCCACAAGTGACTACTCTCACTGGTCTGATGCTTCAATGACCCTCCAAGTTCCAACAAGTCTGAAACTAGGCCTCCGGGCACTCAACAGATGACTGTTCACACGTTTTTTAAAGTGGTCCGAACCTAAATAAATGTGACTATCCCTTTGTCCTAAAGTCTACACCAAATCTGAGCTTGAAAGGTTACTGCTGTTATGAGGAGCCTTCCACAGATTTAATACTACTGAGCTGAGGTTACTGTTGTTATATGAGGATCCTTCCTGCAATTTTTCGGATTGCTGTCGCTTCTTTCTGCACCACAGATCCAAGTTTTGAGGGAGGTTCGAGCTTCTCCAGCAGGTCTGCAATAGTATTTACCCAAAAACGCTGGAATTTTAATCTCCTCGGCCTCTTGTCTCCTTCTGCAGTATTCTATGAATTTTTTGACCGAAATTTTATCATTAGAGATGAGTTTGAGACTTATATTTATAGTGGTTTCAGCCTTTAATGAAGAGACATGTCTCTTGAGGAAGAACTGACTTGGATAGGTAAGTTCATGTTGGCTAACATCAAGAAGTTTTTTTTTTTCAACTTAAAAATTCATTTTATCTTCAATGGTAGGGAGTTTGGGGGCATGTAATAGCTCGTTAGAAAGATGAAAAAATCCTCTACAAGCCTATGCCAATTCCAAAATTAAATGAGGTCATTTTTCATCAATAATTTTCTTTTTTGTGAACTGTCATCATTAATTTATCCATTGTAGCCTTAGGATTTTATGTTTTTGATAGTGCTAGGGCTCATATATTTTAGGCCTTCAAGATTTTTAGATTTAGGACATCTTTAGTAAGGCATTTAGGACTTCATGAAATTATGTATTATTTAATTTAACCATGTTAAGGAAAAAGAGTTTGTAATTATGTGCCTAGGAGGGGTTCATGGTAAGGGCTTCAACTTTAGGGCTCCAAGTGACCTTCAACAATTATTCATGCCAACATTATCTTCATCAAGGACAAGGGCTAGGGTTCTATACACAGGCTTCCATTCATGTATTGGTTTTAGGGCATCATAAGTATTAGGACTTGCATCAATATGTTAGGGCTAAGGCATCTTCTAGAGCATCATGTGCATCTAGGGCTTCATTCATTATTAGATCAATCTAGGGCTTGTCATCATGTAGATAGGGATATAAATGTAGGTAGGGATATGTCATTATAATTTAATGAGGTTATCAAAAGAATATTTTCCATTTGCAATAATTCCATATTGACATCAATGACAACCTTGACTAACAGGTAATGCCACGAGGTCATTGGAGACCTGAGAGGTTGGAAGTTGAAGATTGGTTTGAAAGACATATTTAGGAATTTTCTGTAAAGGAGAATCGTAGCACAAAGATGACAGCTGAGAAGTGGAAGAAAAAATAAATCTTCACTGACAATACAATCACCCATACGGTAGATCACTGGGTGGATAGCGTGTTGGGAGGATTCATGACATAATTCGTAGTCGATCAGTTCGTATCCTATTCTGAGGCAGAGTGGAGATTCTTCAAAGGTTTTCAGGGTAAGTTCTTGAAAACATTGCCATTGTTAATCAAAATATTACTGTGCGAAAAGGGCATTCTGTGCAGCCACACCGAATGAATGACCTCTGATCAGAGCGAGAGTATAACACGAAGTGGGAAGTATTACTGAACCAACTGAGAAGGGGATAATTCCATCTACAGTCCATTAAGAGAGTCGGCTGTGTACGCAGGAAATAGTCCTCCAGCTACACCACCTTCAAGTCAACATAAGGGTATGAACTCAACCACACCTTCGCTACCACTAGAAGAAGATATGGCCACACACATGAAGCTACCCACCTTCAAGGGTGTAGGAGATGAATATATGGACCAATTTTGGTTTGTAGCAAAATCAGTATGGACTGCGAAGAATGTGGCTACCGATGCTGTAAAGAGAGAGCAACTATCCATCGCCTTTGAAGGAAGGGCCTTGGACTGGTATATGGGGTACGTAGGCCAGCATGCAGATCCATCTATTCAGGAGATTAATAAAGCTTTAAAACAACAATTTCGGAAGCCTAAGTCCTACTCACAGCTAGTAACGGACATAAAAGGCTTTAAACAGGGACCCAATGAGTCTGTATGGGAAGCTAATCAATGATTAAAGAAGGTTATCAGAGATGGATAATTTTAGTATGATGATAGGCAACACAAGGAATGGTTTATCACTATGCTGCTACCTCACTTGCGCGGACCTATGGGTTAGCAGGTGATTGAGACACAAGAGAAAGCCTTGGAGATTGCTATGAAACTCGAAGATGCGCCAAGAGACGATGCCCAGTTTGGGGTACAATAGATCCAGAGACAGTTGGAGGCAATGCACCTTGAAATCTAGAATCTACGGAAAGAGCAAGGAAATAAAGCTATCCCAGACATATGGTGCATAAGATGCAGGGTGTCCGGCCACACCAAGGAACAATGTCCTTTGCTAGCAGAGTACATGTAGGCTGGGGGGTGATAGTGTCCCGTGATTTGGTAGATTGGTAAACCAAATGACAGGGTAACATCAGACCAGTCTTTGAAGTACTAGGACCTAGCCTTCCTGGACTCAGAGAGGGCTCTCTCTATTATGCGCAAAGGATGTGAATTTGTTCACTTTAGATGGTTGATTTTAGGCTAGTTGTTAAGTGTAGGTTTGTTGTTTGTTTTGGTTGGGGTAAGATGATCAAGTAGGATAGGTGGAGTGAGAGGTTATCAAATCAATCAGGCTATGGAGTCTATGAAGTCATTGATATTTCAATAATGAATCAGGGTATATCACAGGGAAAATCTAGTGTAGTTAATGGATCTTTAAAGTTAATGCGTGAAGTGAAATGGACATTAAGTTTGGGAACCAAGGTAGGGCAAAGGGAAATTAAGAATCCTTTGTCAAATACTTATGAACAGAGAGATCTTAAATATTGATAAGCAAAAGATACCAATTATGAGATAGGGCACACCATTTACTCAATAACAATACCTTTAAACAAATAAACATTCAAGATATACAATCCAGTGGAGAAATGAAGTAAGACAATTGATCTAACTTCAATGATTCTACTTTCAAGATTTGAAAACATATAAGAGACAAATAGCATTAATAAATGAAGAGGGAACACCTAAAAATCATTCATTAAACTATAAAGAACTTTGAGGTAAACTGATAAGCATATACAAAGGGAAAGATCGAAACAAGACCTCTTTTGCTTAACCTAATCAATCAATACATCAAAGAGAGATTTCAAGAGAGAGTTTAGATAGCATAAAAAAAGCAGGGCTCACCATGAATAATGTTTGTAAACTAGCATATTAATCCAATAATTAATTAGAAAAGCTTAGGTGGGCCTAAGGAGCAGCTAAGAATTCCTTAAACTAACCCAACAGAAGAAAACATGAAGATAATAGAAAACAGGAGGACTGAGGTGCCTCAAACAAAATTTCTCATCCTATACTCTTCTGAGCTATTGCAATATAGAAATATGGACATATGGAAAACAAGAAAAACAAGAAAAAAAGAGAGATACATCACAATTAACTAAACTCAAGGATCTTGCAAGAAAGCCTTCATTATCATCAATCAAGGCAAATCATCCACAAGCTCCACAACACTAAACTGTTCTTCAACTTCCAAAAACCATGTATTGCTCTTAAACACATAAAAGTCACATTTTTACAATGAATCCTTATGCTATATATAAAAAACAAGGAGGAGGAAAGCCTAATAGAGCATCTAGAAGTCTATTGGCTAATCAAAAGTATCTATGTTGTCCTTGAGGCCTTACAAGCCCCAAGGCACAAAAATATCTAAAACAAATATATTTTCAGCCATATATAGAAATTAAATTGACCTTTAGGCCTTGAAAAGCATACAAAACTTGATAAATGCACATTTTGACTTTTCAACCACAGGAGCGTAGCACATTGTGTCAAATTTTGAATTTATGCCAGAAGCGCAGTACATGGACAAAAAAAATAGGCCTTCTTGCACTAATGTTTTGAAGGCCTTTCCGATGTCATAAAAGGCTCCATGATGGCTCGTAGGAAAGCCCTTGAAGTCTACTTTCTAGATATATATTTGGCTCTCAAATATGACCTCTGTAACCTATCCAGAAAGTGAAAATTCCAAGACTTCCAGGAGCACAACACATGCTCTGAAAAGTGGGCAGAATGGTGAAAAAATGAGTGTTTTTGACCCTTTTGGGGGACCAAAAAAAATCCAATTGAGATAAAAATTGGTGAGAATGATCCTATAATGATGAGGAATCCAAAAATGTAAGCCTCTCCTCCTGAAGATGCCCTGCGAAAAAGTGTAGCACAAGGTGCGCCGCGCTCCTAGCCTCAAAATTTGCAAAAAACAAAAACTTGTTCAATTTCTCCCAAATTTGGTGGATGAGTGCCTCATGGGTCCTGGAAGACCTATAGAGAATTTTGGGCCAAAATACCAAGGCTATATTGGTCCTTTCCCTCCTTTAGTTCTTGGATCTCAATTTTGGTCTTTTTGAGTTTTTACCTTGCAAATTGTTCTCTTTGAGCATAATGCTTTACCATCTTTCTTTGCAGATCTAAGTCTTTATTGGCCTTCTCCAACTTAGCCTCAAGGTGTGTATTAGCCCTCTCAAGCCATGATTCCCTATCGTGTTAAATTTCCAGTGCAAGGAGTTCTTGGAGAGAAAGTTGTTCTGCTTGGGCTGATTCTTCTTCTCTCTGCTTTGCCAATGCTTTCCTAAGACCCATAGTTCTAGGTCACTTTCTAGTTTGACCCTCCTCATCACTACTCTCCTCATAAGTGCCCATGAAATCCTCCAACTTTACCTGTGACCTTTCAACCTCTTTCTGGTAATTGATTGCTCTTGCTTCATAGATGGCTTGTTGGGCACTAATATGTTTGTTTTGCATTTTATAGAAGTGAATGACGTCCTTAGATCTTTCTAATTCAGTTTCTAAATCCCTGATTTGTGCATTCAGGTCCTGAAGAAGGGAGTTTGCAATTCTTGTCTCGTTCTCATTATCACTGTCTATGTGAATGAGTTCAAATTATCTTTCCTTTCCATGATCTTCCTCTTCTTCTTTCACTTTTATCTTACCTCTGTCCAATGGTTGAGTTGAAGTAGATGGCAAGGCCCCTTGCCTCTTAGAGGCTGTAAACAATTGCCTTGATCCTCTTTGGTAAGTGAGAGAACAAGATTTAATATGTTTCACTTGAATACCTTGATCATGGGTAACCTTAGGAATGATTTTTTCCTCATTGATGATCTTTGTCTGTGTGTCTTCTTCACTTTTCTCTTGATTTCCTTCTTAAGAGGCATTTTAATTTCCTCCCATGCTAGTTTCACTGTCAAGATTTTCAAGATTTTTATCTTCTTCCAAGTCTCCTACACTGTCATCTTCCATACTTACATTATTGTCATATTCATTGTCAATTTTTGTGTTGTCATGATTAGAGGTGTCCTCATCATGGCTTGATGCATTTTCATCTTCATGATTGTCCTTCTCTTCATTATTTGACCCATTGTGTTCACTTTCAAACTCTGCCTTTATTTCACTGTTTGTATTTGGTGTGGGGTCACTGTCATAGGCACTTTCATTAGTTTCTTCATCTTTGGTATGCCTACTGTCTTTTCCCTTAGACTTTGTGACTTCATTATCACTGTTTTTTCTATGATCATTGTCATGATCTTCTTCCTCACCATAGCTGTCATTTTCAATCTCATTATGTGTGTCTATACCCACACTGATTGGCCCAATTTTTTCTTTGTTTTGCCTATGATCTTCACTTTCTAACTCAGTCTCTATTTCATAGCTTGCGTTATATTCATTTTTTCTATGTTCACTACCCCCTTTATCACTGTTATTGGGCTCATTGTCTTCTCCTTCTTCTTGACTGTTTTTTTCATCAAAACCTCCTTTTGTTTCTTGGCTATCATCTGTGTATTCATCTTCATTGGCTCACTATTTTGGTTTGTCCATTCCTCACTATTTTCATGTTCCTCTTTGTCATATACACTGCCCTTTTCTTTGAATTCTGCCTCTGTGCCTTGACTTTCATTTGTTTCCTCACCTTCATTAGGCTCACTGCTTTCCTCCTTGTCATTAGGCTCATTGCATTGTTCTTGTCATCACTGCTTTCTTCATTGTCTAGGTCACTGTTCTCCTCTTTATAATCTGCCTCTGTCTCTGTGTCTTCAGTGTCATCATCTTCATCATTTGGCCCGTTGCTTTTGTCATTTCCCTCTTTTGTCTTCTTTGCCTCCTTCAGTTTCATCATTGATTTCTTCAATTTCATCACTGCTTTCTTTTGCCTCCTCTTCATCATTCTTGGTATCTTCTCCATCATTTTCACTTTCTTCACTTTCACTTTCCTCCTCTTCACCACTTATTTCTTCTCTTTGGTTGTCATGCTCCTTCGTGTCACTGCTTTCTTCTTCCTCTGAGTTTTTAGGAGAAGGTGAAAGAGGGATGTTTGTTTGGGGAGAAGATTCATATGAAGAGGATGAATCATGGTCAGTGGAGGGTGATGGAGGTGTGTGAGGAGGAAGCTGAGACGATGATGATAAAATTTGCAGAGGGAGAGGCTGTGGGCTTGTGAAAACACCATGGGCGATGAAATATTCCCATGGGATGCCTTGTTGCTCCAATTGGTCTAAGACAATCATTTTGATGAGGGAATGGTGGAAAATACTTGACATTTGTTGGGAGGGAGGCCTATTTTGCACAATGGATGACATTTTCTCAATAATTTTACAAAGGTAGTAGGGGAAATGGAGCAGTTTGGCTTTAGTAAAATGCATGAGTAGTCTTATGTGGTAGGAGTAGACTCTATAAAACCTACCCTCACAGGTGAAGTATTTCATAATGATCTTCATCAAAGGGGCATATCTGTCCAAAAAATGAGAAAAGAGGAAAATGGTTTTGCAATTAGCTTGGCATCTTGGTTTTAAGAAGGGATGACAATTGCTGAGGTCCAGATAGACCTGTTTGAACCATTTCTCCCCCATGCAAGATATTCCAGTGGCCATAGAGATTGCACTGGTGGTGAGCTCAAAATTCACTCCAGCTAAATGTACTTTGTAGTCATGAAGGTTAAGGAAAAAAATCTTGGTCAACCGCGGGTGACTTTGGACCTTCTGCACTTTATCACAGGACTCATAGTGTTAGCCACATATAAAATTTTGTCAAGCAAACAGGTGGCTAAATATGTTTCTCAGTCTTCAAGAGAAACATTTCCTTTGTAAATTTATCATTCTTGAAGCCTCCATGTGTTGTCCTTATCCTACAAAGTTACCTTCATTGCTGTTTCCAGTAAAGAACCCTACTGTTTTGTGAAAGAAACTGTCTTCAAAAGGCCTCCATTTTCCCCTCTTCACTCCCAAAAAATTCCCATTTTCATCTTTGTTTCCTTCAAAGGATCCCTAAAAAAAATCCTCATTTAACCTCTAAACCATCTTTAATCCCATTTTAAACCACATATTTCCCTTTATTTGATTTAAAAACCCCTTCTTTTGCTTATCGGAATTCCTCATTTAGCTTAAAAATCCCTGTTTTTGGCCTAAAAACCCATATTTTGCACTAAGGCATTAAGCCCCTTTCAGCCTTGGCCCTAGCCCCTTTTCCGCATGTGACCCGCACTACGACCAAGAGCTAAGGCCTAATCGCTAATCACAATTGGAGTTTTCTTTTCGGTCTTTTCCTTTGTTCTTCATAATTTTCTGATGCGATGAGTTTTTCCCCTTCGATCGCCGATGCGATCTGGACCGTTGTTCTCTTCTGATCCAACGACCAGGATCTCATCGCGCTCCATCACAAGCCCTCCGTCATTTCCTTTCCGATTTAATCCTGATTTTTGATCTTTTCCGATCCGACGGCCAGCGCTTAATCGCATCGCGCAAATCCAGTCTTCCCTCTTTTCTTTTCCCTCGATGGCCAACTCCCCGATTTAATCCCGGCCGTTGAATCCACAAGAAGCAACGGTTAGGATTCAATCGCGTCTCATTCAAAGCCCCCGTCATCGCATCCGTTGATTCGATCTCGACCGTTGAATCCACAAGAAACAATGGCCAGGATCTCATCGCGCCCCACTCATAAATTTTCACCATCCCGACCTCCGATTAAATCTCAGCTGTTGATCGAGCTTGGTCGGATGGTCCACATTTCTTTTGATCATCAAACCCCACCCTTCTCATTTCTCCCCCATCGACAGATCTTGACCGTTCGTTCCCAAGATCCAACGGTTAGGATTTATACCGCCATTGAACCTACCCATATGTTCGACCTGTGCATCTTACCTCTGATCGCGTGCATCCTACACTGTTCGATCTAACTCTCCAGATCCAACGGCTTAAACCACGTTTCACGTTTTTTCTGCGCCCGAGAGTTAACGTTTCAAAAAAAAGTGAAATGGGTAGTATTGGGGGGACAGGTGTTAGCAAGTGAATGATATCGAGTTTTTTTTGGCTAAAATCTTAAACCACTTGAACGTTGCATGAAAACCATTTTGGTTTTCTGCCTTACCGCCCTCCGCAGCATCGTTTCCATAATTAATCTCAGCCATTAATCTCTGAGATCAGACGACTCTTGTTATATCACAACCCTGTTCATTTGTTTTCCTCCTATTCTCCCAAATTGTTTCATCAAGTGATTCCCACCGTCGATTTTCCTAATCAGACGGTTCTGATTTAATCTCGCCCTATCCACTCCCCATTCACCCGATCTTTCATATGATCCCATCGAAAGATCTCCATCGTTGATTGTTCTAATCCAACGGCCTACATTATATCACATTCCCATTGCATTCTCCATTCATCTAACCTCTCCAACGACTTCATCAGACAATCTCCACCGTAGATCATCCTGATCTAACGGTCCCAGTTTTTCCTCACACCCAAACTTCCAAAGCACCTAGTTAACTGCTCTGCTAGTGTTTTTTCCTCATTTTTTCGCTATGCTCACTTATTTCATCATTACTCTTCCATCTCCATGAGCCTCTGAAGCAGTCATCCTCACTTCCCACTGGTTTCTATAACATTTTTATCGTGTTTTACAGGGTTTTCAGGTGATGAATTCACATTGATTTCACAATTACAGCCATGGTGAAAGACCATCACATAGCCGAAGATCGCCGAAGAAGAAATCAAAGATACCCAATGGTTAAAAGCATAATATTGAAGATTAAGAAGCATAATCCAAAATCTACACAGATTAAATGCAAATCATTGATCGCAGCGGCATAGAGGACAGTCCTTCTACTGAAGAAAGGACCAAAATCACTACTGCCCATTCTTTATTCTTCACCGAGCTCAAGTGCAGTTATTATTCTGACATAAAGCTCCCAAAACTGTTAGTGCATTAGTTACAAAGCATGGAAGACCTGAAAGGCTAGTCTTCATCCTTTCTTGTCTCGGAGTACAATCATGGTACTACAACTAGAAATTATTTCATGGAACATACCCTTGGAGTTATCTTCAAATTGACGAAGATCCCCAATTCATCTAAAGAGTACTGAAAGTTAATGTAAAGACATTAAAAAGAATGGGCTTCGAAAGACATTCCTCCCTCTGTTTTAGTGAGCCATTTAAGTTCTATCTACCACTACTATCACTCTTTCATCTATAAGAACTCTTGAGAAATTCATTGTAAACGTTGGTTGGTTGATTATTGAAAAAACACTGATTGTAAGCAGTTTCACTGAGTTAGATTTTTGTGAGTAGTAGTTGTGAATAGGCTGGGAGATGATTTCTGAATGATATCAAGCTATTGGATGAGGATGTATGTGAGTGGTTTTTCTCTTCTAATATGACAAGCATGTTCATCGGATCATGATCCAAATCAGTGGTGATGTGTTCCTTCTTTGTTATTCTCTCTGTTTTAAATCATGTTTCATTTTCTCTGATAAGATAACAATAAATTTAGCTTAGGACATACTGCTGCAAGTACCCTAATGCTCGCTGTATTTTCTTATCTTTATGTTTTCTGTTGATTGTGTATCTAAAGACAAATTCAATATAATTTTAACCAGTCAAAGACGTTGGCCTGCCCATGCTCACTGATGTATGAATTTAGAGTTTGTTTCTTAGATGTTCTTGTTTGGTTCAGCTGAAAGAATAGGAGAGTAGGGAGATTCAATGATTATTCTTGTACCCTGAGTTCCCTATCCAACAGTTGACCTTTCTAAGATCCCTTTGAGTTGAATGACAAAAGTAGAGAAGGTTAAAAGTATTTCTCTAATCTTAGACTTCACTTTGTGTTAAACTTGAATGTTTTCTATTGTCTGAAAGTAGTCAGGAGGACTGCTGGATTGTTGTCTTCTGGAGTTAGCCTCATTATGAGTTTGTATCATAGAGGTTAAGGCATGCCTTGTCCCTATATTTACTCCAAAGTGGTCACCTTGGAAGGATTTCCTTGTTATTCCCATTCACTTCCTTATTGTTTCATCTCACACTATCATCTTAAGAGATCCTTTGTTTTAGATGACTAGCCCTTTAAAAGCCCTGGATATTTGAATTGCAAGTAAACCATTTTATGAACCCATTGCCCAAAAATCCTTCTCTCCTCATTCCTTTACCTTACATTGAACCCTTCTTTCATGTTTCCCAACCAAACAAACAAACAAAACAAACCCTTGTGCCCTATAACTAGCCTAATACCTTAAATTGAACTTCAAAGATATACATTTCTTTACTTTATAGAGAGATCCCTCTCTGGATCCCGGAGGGCTAGATCCTGAAATCCCAAAGTGGTTTGATGTTGTCTTGTTATTTGGTATTTCCAAATCAGCCAAATCACGGGAACCACAACATAATGGCGACTCTGCTGGGGAAATTTGAGTAAAACACTCCTTAAAACATCTCTAAGAACTCAAAGAAGATGAAATTAGCCTTGATTTGGTAATTAATCACTGTGGTGGACAGTAAATCTTCTGGAAACACTTTAAACCCTCCACTTGGTGACTCCATAGTTCCTAAATGACCAAAAGACTCCATTGTTGATCAGTAGGCCTACTAATTATCTTTGTTTTCATAGGACTCCACTAGGAGACCAGTTGCATCACAACATCATCCATACTAAAGGTAACTCTGAGGATTAAGTTTCTTTGTTTAAGGATAGTTTGCCACTTAAAGATTGTCATATCTAGCTAGCTTTCTCCTTTTTGATCTGAAACTTAACATACTGGCTACAAGAAGAATCCATACCAGAGCTTATCCTGATCCAAATCCTCCTGAAATAGCTGACAATCCCGAAAGCATTCTTCGAAAGTCTCTCACATCTAGGGATCCAACTATTATCATATCCATTCATAGAGCTAACTCAACACCTGAAAACCTTGCAGCTCTATCAGATACTCAAGTTGGCTTAAATTTACCAAGTAATTTACCAAGAACTAAGTCGTTCAGTGGTATAGATCAGACAGAATTTGAGCCTCTGAATTCACCACCACATAGTGGTCAACATATCAGTGACAGAGAAACCCCTCCATCAACACCTCCTAATATCCACTTCATTCACAACTTTGGTCTCTGTTACACCATTTTTTGGTCATCTAACCTAATATCATTAGATGGATCCAAGTACACCATGCAAGACCAATTTTACCCTAAGTAAAATTGCTTTCACTATGTAAAATAACTTAATAAAACACATTTATTAGGTTGTTTATGGTCTAAATAGGAAACCCCAAAAGGAAATATTAAACAAACCTATATTTGTTTGATTTTTCTCAAGGAATAATTAATTAAACAATAATTCAATTATTATTCCTAGTCATGTTTAACCCAAAACAAAGAAATTAATTAGATAAATCTTTATTTATCTTATTATTTTCTAGGAATAATTATTTAAATCTTATGTAAATAATATTCCTTGTTAAATATGACTAAATCACCTATAAATAATTAAATAAATCATTATTTATTTGATTATCCTTCAACCACTTCCTTAAAATGATAAATAAATCATTTATTTATTTATTATTCACAAATAAAGGGATTTGACCCAAGTCAAATACTTTTTCCCTCCAACAAATATAATAAAATATTCCATAAAAGGTTGATCTAGATTTGGTTAATGTTATTTTAATCACGCACCAAGATCTAGAATGACCCAATATTTTGTTATAAATAGGAGGCTTTTTCCTACCATTCTTCACCTTTTGTTGCCTATTAGATCACTCTGGATCTAAACTCTTGGTCTGACTTTGAGCCATTATCATTGTCATATTTTCCATTGTTTGCTGTGTGAGCTCCCTTTGAGTTCTATCTTTGTCTGGGTTTTCTACACCAACAGGAGAGAGAAATGCTAGATCTGAAGTGCTGAGGACTTCCAAGAACCCATCCCATTGAGGAGAATTGGAAACACCTTCTTGTTTTCCTCCCAGGTGCCCTTAATACAAAAATCCTTTCAAAAAAATATTGTTCTTGTCTTGTCTATTGGATGTATGGAGCAAAACCTTATTTTACTGCTTAATGTCTCTTTATGCATAGATCTGGTTTTTTGCAACACTTGTCTTGATCAACTAACTGCAGATCTGAAGATATTGGCAGCCATATTTGATGTTAGGGCTATAAGTTATGCGTAGCTAAAGTGGTCTTTTTTCGTACACTTCGACAAAAGATTCATACTAACAACTGGCGACTCCACACGGGTTTTCAATTATGACCGCTGTCGTTTTTCATATCCCTGCATATCCAGCTACTTCAGACCCTAGGGTTTCTTTTCAGATTTTTTTTTCCTATTTTTATGTTGTTTTTCACCTATAAAACCCTAAAACATTAAAATTTCTAACTTTCGCGTGTTTCTAGCCCTATTGCGCAGGTGACAGACATCAGCCGCAACTGAGACGACAACTTTTTCGGAAATCTGCCGCCGGGACACCCGGAGCTTCAGGTCGCACTTTTCAGCCCAGAAACTGCGACTTGGACTCCAGGTCACACTTTTCAGCCCAGTATCTGTGACCTGCACATAAAACAGGGCAGAACCTGCGACCTGCCAGTTTTTCTGCTATTTTTCTGCAATTTTTATGGGTTTTTTTGAAGCATCTGTCGGGGTTTTCCAGCCTCTGTCTCAGATCGTCTAGACCTGTTTCTGATCTGTTTTTCTCATCTAAGTGGGAACATAGCCCCCTAGGGCTTTAGTACCCTCCAATTTTGGTGGAAGAGTTTTAGCTGTTTCAGGTGTCTGATTTTTTAGAGTTTCAGCCTTGCCTTTTTCAGATCTGATACCTCCTTTTCAGATCCCTTTTAATCAGCTCCTCTCCCTTTCAAATCACCTCCTAAATTTTTGTTTGGATCTACCTTTAGGGCCTCCTCCTTGTCCCTTCTACTTTTTGCTGATTTCCTCCTTTTTTACAGCCACCTTGCCTCTGCCTCTTGGCTGTGTTCTGCACCTCTTTTCAGCAGATTTCTCCTTTAGATCCCTGTCCCTCCCGACCTTAGATCTATTGGCCTCTTTTTAGTGTGTTTTGACTAGATTTTTTCCCTCTTTTCGACTAGTTTTGAGAGACCCGCCTTTTTGGGTTAGATCGATGCATTGTTAGCTGTTAATTTTCTGTTATTTCAACATTATATACTGTTCGCTGCAGATTTATTTTCAGTTACGCAGCATACTTTTTCTTTTGCTCTCAAAACGTCTGGGTTTAAAAATTAAAATTAACGCACACCACACACTCACCCCAAGCGAAGAAGATCCTGGTTAACACTGCCAAGAAAAGACTTTAAAACATTGTAAAATCAATTGACACTGCACCTTTCTGCCCTTGTTTCGACATTGTAATCACTTGATTCTGCACCTCCCTGCCTTTGTTGGTCATTCTTCTTCCCCTTGTGCCGTGTTTGTGTTGTCACCATTGCGCCCCCAAGGCGTACATCCCAGAGACTTCTTGGCCTTCACCCCTAGTTTCCGGTCGGTCGACCTACTCCTTCCCGCCGTCATCGAGTTAGTCCTCCTTCGAGTCCACACTCCGACTCCTCTTCTGATTCATTGGGTTCTCCTTTTACTTCTGGTTCTCCCCCTATCACCTTCACTATGTCTGGTCCAGGGCCTAACGCTAGCGGTAATCCCGGCCCTAATGTCGGGACTACAACTAGCGGAACCGCCACAGGAACTACCTCGGCTGCACCTTTGCTCCCTTACATGGCAGGCCTCAGCCTCCCCGATCTCAATCAATTGACCAATGACCCTATCCGCCATGATGTTGGTTGGCATGCTATGCCAACCAAGCTCCCCTCTGACATCCCTAAGTTCGAAGGCCTTGCTGGAGAAGATCCAACCAACCATGTCTGATCTTTCCACATGTGGTGTTCCTCCAATTCCATTACCGATGATTCCATCCGTCTTCGGTTGTTCCAACGCACGCTTACCGGCGAAGCTTCTAAATGGTATGTTGACCAGGCCACCTCTTCCCATACCACCTTTGCGACCATTGCCCAAGCCTTTTTATCTTATTTCCAGCTCCCTCTCTGATACGACACTGGTACAGAGCTTTTGACGTCTTTCCGTCAATCCTCTTCGACCCGCCTTTCCACTCATGTCCAGGAATGGCGGAGAAGACGGAGCTTATGTCGAGCTCCCACTTTCGAAGATCGGGTTTATATGGACTGGTTCCTTCACACTCTCTTACCTCCCATTGGCAAAGATGTCGCCTCCCATTTCCATCAAACCGAAGAAGCCGCCCTCCAAATAGCCTTGAAATATGACCTGATCTACGCTCAGTCTGGTTATGTTTATACCGTCCTTCCTGACCTCCCCAGGCCCGGTGGTGCTAACGCCCCGGGGCATCTCATTCCGCCGACGGTATCGTTGGAGCCCTTTCTCATCTGTATGCTCAACCTCCTATGGGCTATGGTCTCCCTCTGGGAGGGGCCAACACCTCTAGCACTTTTCCCCCTCCAGGTAGCATGTATCCAGGATACGGCATGCCTCATCCTTTTGCCCAACCTCCTGCTTACCTCAATGTTTCCCAACCTAACCATTATCCTTCTCCACAGCCTAGTGCTCCAGCTCCTCCAGCATATGCACTTCCACCTCCCTTGCCTTCTCAACCCCAGCAACAGCACCTACAGCCCCCTCCAGCGCAAGTATTTGCACAACAAGGCGCGACTAATCCCCCTTCCTCTCAAAGAAGGCAAAGAGGCAATCAAAATCAATCTGCCCCTGGTACTCGTGGACCCAGTCCTCAAGGTACTGACACTAACATTGCTACCCAGCAACAGGGCACTCCGCCGAAGCCAGACAGGCCTATTTTCACAAATAAGCCTTGTTCGTGTTGCGGTGTTTACAGTCATTACACTCACGATTGTCCCCTTCTACCACAGATGCGGCAAATGTGGGAGTCTCAAACCACATTGCGAGGACAACATGCCTCCCCTCATGCTCCCCCTAATGTGGCCACTACTCAACTAGCTGTGTTTACCAATCCTTTCCCCCAGCAAGGATTCATGGCTGCCCAACCACCTGACGGACAGGTCGCCACTCAACCTTCCCCTTTTGGTTCCTCCGATTACCAAATCCTCATGATGAACTCTGATCCATCCGCAACCATCGACCTTAACCTTCAAACTCGGTCTCGCCAGTACCCCAAGCCTCCCGCTCAGTCTGCCTCTGAGTCCCCTTCTTCAGGTTCTACCAAGCCTCTTTCGACATCCAGTGGTCCCGTACATATCCCTAAACCCAAAGTTGAGGTTCATACCAAGATTCCTAAGGGACCATTACGCCGAAATGCTGCTCCTGGTCAAGCTGCTCATTCATATAACATAGTAGATGATTTGGCGCAATCTCCTGCTGCCATTTCCACATTGGAACTCCTCCAGTCGTGCCCTTCCCAAAAGAAGGCTCTGCTATCTTCCGTGGGCGCTGTAGATCCTGCTGATGACCAAATGATTGTTTTCGATGCCCATCAATCAGAACATCCTCCTCTTCCTGCTTCCGTCGCCTTCCAAATCCCAGTCAAAATTTGGAACGCTAACGTTTCTCGGTGTATAATTGATGAGGGGGCATCCACCTGTGTGATGTCCGCTTCGGTTTGGAAGCAACTCGGATCTCCTGAATTAGCCCCTTCCACGATCACCCTTCGAGCGTGGGATGGCCATGCCTCCCAGCCCATTGGCCTCTTCCGTAATTGTCCTATCACTCTTGCGGGCAAGACTGTTTGCGTTGACATCGAAGTCATCGACGCCCCTCTAGATTACAACATTCTCTTGGGGCGAAGCTACACCTATGCCATGTCTGCTGTCCCATCCGCGGTTTTTCGCAAGATGTCTTTTCCTCACAATGGAAAGATAGTCACCATTGACCAATTGACTTATCATGAGCCAAAGTCTCAGACCTCCCCTGAGACGACCATCTCTTCTGTAGCCAATAAGAAAACCGTCGATTCCTTGACTAGTGTCTCTCCTGGCATCTACAAAGACTCCTCTTTGCTTGGAACTTTCCTTGGTCTCCCTCCTCATCCTATCTCTGATCCTAGCTTATCGAATGTTTGCATGATGCAATCATCTCGGGCTGCCCTTAAGCGACCCGCTTCGGCTAGTCAGCAACCTCAGACTCAACCTCGCCCACCGCAACCTGCTCCTAGCCATTCATCTCAGCCAGCCGGACCTCCTCCTTCTGGACCTTCTCCTACATCTGGTATCCCTGAACCCCTCTATCCTCCTGGATCGGTTCCCCCAGGCCTCAACCATCTCGGAGGCATCCCTCCTGGTCATTATCCCGCTGGTCAGATACCTTTCCTAGCTCCCCCTCCCGGAGTCTATACGGTCCTTGTCATGGCCACCCTCTCTCTCCCTAACCTGACCCTGGGCATACCCGTCTGGTACCTTGACCCTCCAGCCGCTACCCCACCTGGTCACCCCAAACCCTATCTTGCTTTGACACTGGTTCAACCGGTCCCCCTCGCTTCCGCTATTGCCACCATGCCCCCCGCACCTCCCCAGGACCCTGCCCCTATGGTGACAGCTCCAGGAAAGAAAGGCAAAGCTCGCAAGGGGGCATCCAAAGACAAGGCCACCTCGACTGACCCGGCTCCTCCTCCACCCGCAAAGCCTTGCGCCTTGTGTGATGTCATCAGTCACGCCACCCATACTTGTCCTGAATTGCCTCGTATTCAACCCATGGTTAAAGTCGTGTTCCATGAGTCTACGGTCCCTGACCCCTCTATTGCGTCCTCGTCCATAACCAAGAACCCAAAGATTATTCGCACCAAAAAACCCTGTGCTTTGTGTGGTGTCCATGGCCATTACTCCCACCATTTTCCTCACCTGACGCATTACCGCGCCTCTTTAGAGGTAGTTCGAGAGTATGAGGTTGAACAAAATCAGTCCGCCTCTCCCATACTTGCGCAGTATGCTTCAGGTCAGCTTGAGGATCCCCCTACTCCCATTGACATCCCCCCCCCCTGATGTCCAGATGACGGAGTCTACTACCACCATTCTCTACCTATCATCCTCTGTGAGACCCTTGGAGAACATTCCCTTTGAATCCTCCCCTGTTGTTTCGCTCGATCCCCCTTCAGCAACCACCCTAGGCTCAACATCATTTGACCATTTGTTTATCTATCCTTCTGTCATTCCCCGTGACGATCCGTATGTGAGCCTTTCTTCCTATACAGATGATTTAGGTAGCTTTGCCGCGTCATGTGGTTTCCCTTCCACTCGTCATCCCCTCTTTTCCCGTCCGGATGCCCCCTTGGAAGCCTTTTCCACCCATGACCTCATCCTTCCCGCCCATAAACGAGATAACACCACCCGTATCTATGTTGACCTTCGCAGCCTGAGTCCCAGCCATAGCTCCTATAGCCCTCATATACCACCATCTAGTTCATATCTGAGTCATAGCCATCTTGCCCATCGCACTCCCTCTCGCAGTTGCCGCTCTATGTCTACTGTACACTCACGCTGCCATCGTCGTTACTCCTCCTCCCATTTTTTGTCTCATAACACTATCCCGCTGGACCTCCCGTCACCACCCTATATTGGTTACGCCGATGGTGCAAGTTGTTACTCCCAGAATCTAGCCTCGGCAGGTTGGGCCATTTTCACCCCCTTGCATTCCATTGTTCTCTCGAACGGGGTATGCATTGGTCCTGCCACCAATAATCAGGCCGAATACGATGCAGTGCGTGGTCTCTTAGTTGATGCCCTCTCTCATTGCATCCTCCATCTGCATGTTCGTTTAGATTCCCTACTTCTTGTCATGCAACTAAATGGTGTCTATCGTGTGCATAATCCTATCCTCTTTAGATGATATTTACGAGTGAAACTCTTGATACGTGAATTTGAAACCATAACTTTCAACCATGTACCTCGAGAACAAAATCACTATGTAGATAGCATTGCAAACCATGTTCTAGATTGGCATTTATCACACACATTTTATACAAGACAATAACATTCATAATCATTAAACAAGATGCATATCCATAATATGTGTCGCAAAACATGTGTTTAGAGTCCATCTACTCTGATACATATGACATGCCCATAGCATGTTACAAAAAACTCAAAACTGGGGGCACCACCTGTCCCTACATACACACTAGGGGGCACCACCTGTCTCACACCTAATCACTATCTGGCAGATCCCGAGCCAATGGCTCTGCTTCTGCAGCCTGTAGATCATGTATCCCCTAACCGGCCATCGCCATGCGCCGCATGACACCTCGCCATTCCGAGGGTAGACCAATACATGGCTCTATGTACTGGTCATCTAAGTCTTGCCACCCGCGCTCTGAAACACCGGTCAGCAACCTCTCGCATCTACGGCGGATGTCCTCCAGGAGGGCGGCCGCATCCTCATTATGCGCCGCTCTCGATCCACTCGGGCCTGCAGCTCCTGATGCTGCCGGTCGTCCCATATATCCGGCCGGTTTTACCGGAGCTATATCTGCATACCAAAAGTACATGAATCAGTACCCTATCTACTATTCAATAACTTTAACATGCCCAAAAAAGAGTAGTCACTTGTCACTTACCATCGGGTCCCCATACTCGACCAGGCGGAAGTGGTAGGTCCGGATCCCCACAATAACTCATCCCACTATAGGGATATTCGTCTATGTATAACGGCATCTGATCCCAATGGGCAAAGAACTCAGGTCAAAACACCCATCTGACCGCCCCTCCTCCTCCTCTGCATAGTAGTCGCCCCCACCGGCGCATCCTGGGCTCTCTCGGGCCCCCATCTGGGAGTTGTATACGAGGTCGTAAGGTCAGGATCTTCTCAAAAAAGAAGGAGCACAATAAAGTCCCATACGAGCAATCGTGGTTCACTTGCCACTTGCAAAGCGACAGCTGTCGTTTTAACGACACCAACATCATTTGGGCCCACCCATAGTAGGTCCCACTCAACACACTCTCCACAATCATCATCTGCCCCCCAGTGATGTGATGGAGCGCCTGGTTGCCCAGGATCCGCAGCACCGCTGCGGCCACTGCACGGGTCTCTAATCTCTCTAGGTCCCCGATCGGTATCCGAGTCCCTTTGACTTGGAGACCCGGTCGACAATGTCGCTCCACAAACTCCATGATGTTCCGCCCCCGCGGTAACACTGGCTGCGTATTTCCCACCATCCCAAGTGGCGGGAGACCAGTCAGGAAATACAGATCCTAGACTGTCAATTCGATCCTGTGCCCCTGCACTACAAAGACCTCATGATCTGGATCCCAATAACTGACAATTCGGGCCAACAAGGGCTCCCCAGCTCTCATCAAAGGGTTCTCCAAAAACTTCAGAACCCCAAATCTGGCCAATACACGACGGACACCCTGATCTGCCTGGATCTCTGACCGTAATGTACCCAGGTCTCTCTCTCTCCAGTTGACCCGTATATCTGCCATATCTGCACAAACACATCATCTTTGTCAGTATACAGATAGGAAACACTGTAACCAATCACAAAAACCCAAATCTCAGCCCTAAAACAACACTGAAATCTCATTCATCCTCCAGGTCGCATTTTTTTGCCCAATCCTGGGACAGGTCACAGTTTTTGGCTCAAAACCTGCTTCCCAGGTCGCAGTTTTTGGCCCAAAAAGTGTGACCCGGCCATAGAGGTGAAAGAGGGTCTGTTCCTGAGATTCTGGGCCCTAATCTGAACTTTCAATCCATCAAAATGAAAGAGTAAGGTTAGGCCTCTTACCTGCAACTGACAGATCTCGATTCCAACGGTCGGTTTTTCTGCTACGCTCGCCGCAATATTTAGGGCCTTCTCTCCTCTCTACATTCACCACAGCAACACTAGCAAATAAGTGAATTTGGAGGGAAAACTGCCTTATTCAAAGAGAACCCTTGTTTTTTCTTTCGGCTGCTGCGACCACAGCGTAGCTCTGTTTGACAAACCATCTGAACCGTTGGAAAGCTGTCAACGAGCCCTCAAATGGGTATCTGTTAGTTTTTTGTGATTTTATACTTCACCAGGACACATTTTGTCCAAGATGGGTCACTTCACCTCCCCCCAAAATCGAATTTCCTCACTTACAACACTTGTACTTGGGGCACCACTTTGCCTCCATACTTGTCTTTGTTCGTGTCAATTTTCGTCATGAGATACCATCTTGTACTCATGTTTTCATGGTCCCCCATGGGACCTTTTCTGTGTGGCAGCACCATCGAGTCGCCCTTGTTTAGAGCATCCAATTTGAGTCATCATCACATTCATGGAGTCTATCCCGAGTCCCTTTGTACCCCGTTATAGTCCTCCATCCTTCATTGCTTGGTCTCTCTCTTGTGTTGCACATTATGGCCGTCAGTCCCACTGTCCCCTATCCCTTATGATACTGTGTCAGTCGCTGCCATGTCATTCATGTCCTTTATGCTCTAGCAAGGGAAGTCGTCCATTTGCTACTCAGTCCCCTCCATTCCATCATCATCATTGGTATTAGTCTGTCAGTCGCTCTACTATTTTCTCTCGTGCCTTAGTTGATGATCTCTCATTGCCTCACCTATGGCGGACCTCCTTCTGTCGACATCAGCTCCTTCATTCCAGAAGACAGGTCTAGAGGGCAGTGTACCTTGGTTCCAGCTTCCACTCTTGTTCGGTGCCTCGAATCAGGCAAAGGGATCTCTCATTTCCCTTTGACTTGATTGTTTCTCCACTCCAGCTCCTTTCAGCATGATCGAGATCCGTATGCTTGATGGTTCAGCGATGCAGCAGCAGCTCTTGGTGATTCCCGGGTGTGTGTGAGATGTCTCGGCCCTCATGAGGGGGTGGCCCTGCAGGTAGCCCCCCACATGCCTGGATGACCTCTTCATTGCAGCCTTCGATGCAGCTCCATATATTTGATGATGTCGGCCTTAGCCGCTTGCAGCGCCTCTTTGATTTTCATGTATCAGTCAGATTTTGTGAGCCCTTCCCCACTTATAGGGGGCATTTGGGTTGTATTTGTATCTCATGTACTCAGATATTATTGTATAAGTCCTGGCTGTTATCCCAGGCACAACATGTATATGGGATCCCTCATTGTATTGTTATTTGGCTCATGTTTATGCCGGCTGTACTTTATAGTTCGGTCCCTTGTTTACTGGACACACTATTCTTTTGTACTTTGTCTCGGCGGGCATAGGTATGCCTCCCCCGCCGCCTTTAGCACAGGTACCCTCTCATAAAAAGAGACTTGTTGCACCTGCAAGTCTCATCTCCTCGGGGTCTAGTTCTTCAGCACATTAGTCTACCTTACATTTCTCTCTCTGACTTCCCTTTTGATGTCTGGTGATTGAGTTCTTACAATGTACTTCAGTCATACGATTTGCTCCTAACACTCACACGCTGGGGGGCAATCTGTTACACCATTTTTTGGTCATCTAACCTACTATCATTAGATGGACCCAAGTACACCATGTAAGACCAATTTTACCCTAAGTAAAATTGCTTTCACTATGTAACATAACTTAATAAAACACATTTATTAGGTTGTTTATGGTCTAAACAGGAAACCCCAAAAGGAAATATTAAACAAACCTATATTTGTTTGATTTTCCTCAAGGAATAATTAATTAAACAATAATTCAATTATTATTCCTGGTCATGTTTAACCAAAA
Source organism: Pinus albicaulis (assembly GCA_034641835.2). Classification (NCBI taxonomy): domain Eukaryota; kingdom Viridiplantae; phylum Streptophyta; class Pinopsida; order Pinales; family Pinaceae; genus Pinus; species Pinus albicaulis. Next base: position 1,476,544,300 of record CM076580.1, read on the forward strand.
ATAAAGAAATTAATTAGATAAATCTTTATTTATCTTATTATTTTCTAGGAATAATTATTTAAATCTTATTTAAATAATATTCCTTGTTAAATATGACTAAATCACCCATAAATAATTAAAGAAATCATTATTTATTTGATTATCTTTCAACCACTTCCTTAAAATGATAAATAAATCATTTATTTATTTATTATTCACAAATAAAGGGATTTGACCCAAGTCAAATACCTTTTCCCTCCAACAAATATAATAAAATATTCCATAAAAGGTGGATCTAGATTTGGTTAATTTTATTTTAATCATGCACCAAGATCTAGAATGACCCAATATTTTGTTATAAATAGGAGGGTTTTTCCTATCATTCTTCACCTTTTGTTGCCTATTAGATCACTCTGGATCTAAACTCTTGGTCTGACTTTGAGCCATTATCATTGTCATATTTTCCATTATTTGTTGTGTGAGCTCCCTTTTAGTTCTATCTTTGTCTGGGTTTTCTACACCAACAAGAGAGAGAGAAATACTAGATCTGAAGTGCTGAGGACTTCCAAGAACCCATCCCATTGAGGAGAATTGGAAACACCTTCTTGTTTTCCTCCCAGGTGCCCTTAATACAAAAATTCTTTCAAAAATATTTTTCTTGTCTTGTCTATTGGATGTATGGAGAAAAACCTTACTTTTACTGCTTAATGTCTCTTTATGCATAAGATACAGTTTTTCGGCACTTGTCTTGATAAACTAGCTATGAATCTAAAGATATTGACCATATTTGATGTTAAGACTCTGGTATATTCAGTAGTCTTTTCGTACATGACAAAAGATTCATAGTATGATCTCTCTCACCCTTAAGTAAACAAAACAGTTTGTTCTTTAAATTTTAGCAGTTCCGCCATCCCTCTCTCTGCTGAGAGCCAACCCTTTACCTCCACAAAACTTCCCAACCATGGTAACTTTAGTATACCCCATTAATTACCGGCCTCTGGTTTCTTTACCAAATGAATATCAGTCTAAATTCCCATTTCTTGGAAAATAAACTACACGGCTCAACAACATGTAAATAGATGAGATTAATTTGATTACATGGAGATAGATGTTGAAGTTATAGATTAGAATATTTGCTCAAATTTTAGGAAGTAAAGAAGTGGTTTAAAGGCTTAACTCCTAATAGCATCCATGACCTTCCCATCATTACATCAAGCATTCATAAACAAATGAGAATCAAAAGCAGCCTCTCCAAATATGTAGAGTATTAGAGTCTTAAAGAAAATCGGAGGGGAGGAAGTGTTCATGATTACTCTTATTTAACGTGTACACAGCATGCCCCTTCCTCACATAAACCTCCCAGAACAGCCTTGGTGGAAATATCCACAGAAGGTTTTACACGTGCGTACAGCTATAACTGGGGAAGACTATGCAACTCTAGAAGACATGCGAAAGTACATTTAACAAAAATTAAAAACGGGCACAATTAAAAGAAAACTATTAGATCGGAGAAGAGGGTAACTTATAAAGATGATATTTACCTTCACATCTAGCTCAAAAATGGGAGGGATGATGGAGATGATGAAAGGATAGACTTACTAGAGAGCACAACCGAGACAATCAAAACCACAAAAACAATAGGAACCGAAATTATAGAAGAGAAGCAATCAAGATAGACGAAAGGGATTCGACCAGCAAATCATACCTCCATTCCAAGAGAATTTCCTTGATAGAGGATGAGGAATAATAGAATCGAAGGGAACTAGCATAAACATGGTGGAAGTGGATAACGAATCACACCTTTTTCACGAAGACAACCGGACCTCATACGCACATGGGATGAGAGGTTAGAATCGAAGACTATAGGGTAGGATTCTTGAATGCCATCATACAGGTCTAGGATAATATGATCTCGAAACAAAAAAGAACCCGAATCTCCCAAACCAAAAACCTGCAGAAATCACCTATTAAGAAAAATACCTGAAAGGACTCTAAAGGAAGTTGCTGAAGGCAACAAAACAACAATGAGTTAGGAAAAAACAAGGACAAAGACATCAGGACCATTGATAAACCAGTCCAAGAAACCCATTAGCATAGCACGCGGCTAATGCTCTTGAAAAAACAGCCTCAACAATCATCGCATAGTGAAAATTGTGGTAGTTTTGCCCCGATAAAATAGTGGCCAACAAAATAGACCTAAGCTTGTCAAAGGGTCGGTCACCTTTCAATGCGGAAAGTGAAATTGCAAAAATCAAAATTTTTGTCCCTCTCACTAAATTTATTACCTAGGATGTATATAAATGTCAAATTTTGAAAAGGAATTTAAACTTAGGAGAAAACGGTGACTCTGTCTGACTTAAATGATGATGAACGGAAGCTCTCTTGTTTGGCCCAAAAATCAAGGGAAAATTTCGGGAAGGGAAGTAGTGCCTGTACTTTCTATGTGATCTAAATATCCATGAAAAAGTCTACATAATGCTATGCATGACTCGGGAAGCTTCACACAACCTTATGCCAAAAGTGATCATGGAAAAATTAGGCCTTGAGATAACAGGACCTATAAGGACACATTCTTTTGACTCCTAGCGAGTGAAGTGTTTGGGCTACGATCAAAGATCTCTATGTAAACTTGACCCAAATCCCGGCCAAAGTGCATGGTAATGGATGTTGTAGTAGCTGATGTACCTACTAAGTATGGCATTTTCTTTGTCAAGATCATGGGGTGCCAAGTTACGAGTGCAGTGGAAATGGACATGACATATGCCACTATCCACATTTTCAGCCGGCTTAGAACGATATATAGGGAGGCCCACATGAAATTTATGGTAAGCATCCTAGAGAAGCCGAAGGGTGTATAACACTTACGTCGTACATACCTAGACTCTTTTATCCTTACAATGATGAGTTTACGGATGAAGAAGAGCTAGAGAATAAAAATTCAAACAACGATGAGTCCACAAATCCAAACATAATGGAAGCTGCGGATACGAGAGGGAGAAAGCAAAGGGAGAAATATTTGAACAATGCAAGTTCGAGGAATCAAAACCAAGACTATAAATAACGGATTACCCATCAACTGTGACCTCGGGGAAACAAGATGACGTGGGGATGAAATTGATAACAAAAACACCCAAACAATCCTTTATGGAACATGAGTTTTGATGGGTCTTGCACAAGAAGAAGTGCGGGAGTTGGGGTATGGTTGCACAATGCGAAAACGATTACACGGAGAGTCATGCCTTCAAGATAAATTTCAAATTTACAAACAACATAGCATAATATGAAGCTCTCACTTAGTTGCATCTTTTGAAAAGAAATTTAGGAGGCGAGAGGATATTTTTCATGGGGATTGAGTAGTCATCAAACAAATAAATGGGAAGTACAACGCAAACATTCTAGATTAAGGGCATATAGAAATGATGCCATGGATCTGTTGAAGACATTTGTAGAATATGAGCTAGTGTTTGTCCCTAGAGTCAAAACATACTTGCAAATGGATTGGCACATGCTTGCTAGTTCATATACAGATACCACTTAATGACAAACATATCCTTGTTCAAACAAAACACGAGAATAACGTGCCGAGATAATGAAAAATATTGGTAGGTCTACGAGGGGTGACAAAAATATAGAGGACTTCTTGCTTTCCGGGAATGAGTTTGAATTTCCGGTCAGGTCAAAAGCATGCAGATGAAGAACCAGTGACGAATAGAAGCCTTCTCTTCTAGCAGAAATAAACATGCTGAACAAAGAGTTTAGAAAATCAAACAAAGGAATACATGAACGCGGATAAATAAGACATAGAGGTAGTACGTCAAAGATAAAGGCATACCTAGAGGACTAGTACCCCTTGAGGACCTCTTTGATTTTAATGATGTAGCAAGAAGCCCACTATTGAGCCTTGAATCTAATGTTGAAGAAGGAATGCAATATAGAGCGGTGAACAAGCCTAAAATGTTCAAATTATCTAAGTCTTTTCCTGCGCATATCAAATAGAAATACCTTGATTTATTTAAAGAGTTTGTGGATGTTTTTTCTTGGAGTTATGAATTTGAAAGCCTATGACACAAAGATCATCCGGCATAAGATTCCTTTGAAATAAAACCGAAACCTTTTAGGCAAAAGCTACATAGAATAAAACCTACAGTTACCTCTGGTAGAAAAAGATTAAGAAAATGTACAAGGCCGGAATCATAGTTACTGTAGAGGTTTTGAGATTGGGTATCTAAACTTTGGCTATAAGAAAAACCTTGGATAGATAAAGTTTGTGCATTGATTTTAGAAACTTAAGCAGGCTTTGCTTAAAGACAATTACCCCTTGCCCAAAATGGAACACATCCTACAAGGAGTAGTTGGTTCTAAGAGGATTTCCCTATTAGATGGATTTTCGGGAGTATAACCGGAGTCTTAGTACTCCCAACGAGATCAGCTTAAAACAACCTTCACCACTCCTTAGGGCACTTTCATGTATGTGAAATTGCCTTTTGGATTAATGAATGTTCAGGGCCACTTTCAAAGAGCCATGGACATTGCATTCTCTAAAAATAGGTCACTTCATCATAGTACATGATGACATAATAGTCTATTCAAAATTGATGAAGAGCACAGCGAATATCTAGTTTTTTTGAGAAATGCGAAGGTTTGGGCTATCTTTAAATCTAAAAAGACGTGTTTGGTCTCCAAGAAGGTAAAATTCTTGGTCATATTATATATGAAAAGTTAAAATAGACCCAAAAGGGTTGAGGGAATGTGCAGTTTATCCACGAAGCATCGAGGAATTGCGGTCATTTATTGGGAAGGTACAACTTCTTGAGGAGATTTATACCCAACCTAGTAGAACTCCTTAGAAACATGACAAACATGCTCGAAAGAGGTAGGAGTTAAATGGACTCTAGAAGCCAAGTAGTCTTTTGAATCGGTAAAACATGCACTCACCAGGCACCCGGTTCTCATCGATCCGGACTTTACTAAAAGATTTCCTCATCTTCTCATTTGCATTGGAACACAACGTAGGCATGGTTCTATTGCGAAAAATCCCGAAGGACAAGAGTAGCCAATTTCCTTTTTTAGCAAAGAGTCAGAGATGCACCCTTAAGTAAATTATCATGGAAAAGCATGCCTACTTGTAGCGTGGCGACCTTAATATTTTCATGGTTTATATCTTACATTTCTCATATTCTTGCCTTTGTTCCCAACATAGTGGTAAAAGACATTTTGTCACAAGATCCGGATGGTAAGAGAGGCAAGTGGATTGCTCATAAATTGATTTGAAATAAAACCCACTAAGCTCATCGAAGGTCAAGGCTTAGCACAATTAATGGTTGAGTCGAACTTACAAGCCCTTAACATTGATATGGTAAATGTTTTGGATAGGCAAGGAAGAATTACCGGCTCCCATTGTAGAGAACGAGTTCCAAAACTCCTGCCCAGTATGCGATATCTTGTATGTGCTTATAAATGCGAATGCTCCTCTGATTTATATAAGACAAAGGCAAGGTTTTTTAAAGTTGAAAGCTAGAAATTATTGCATTTTAAATGAATGTTTATATTGGAAAAATGCAAATGGATTATTGCTTAAGTGTTTTCACGAATTTTATGCGAGAGAATCAAGCATGAGTTCCATGAAGGAGAGTGTGGAGGCCATCTCCTTTGAAAGCCTTGCCAATAAGATCCTTAGAGTTTGGTTTTTCTTGGCCCACCCTTTTCTAAGATGTCCATAAGATGATAGTTGCACACTTGAAGTGCCAAATATTTGAGGGCAAAAGAAAAATCCTTCCTTTACCTTTACAACCGATCACTATTGAAGCTCCTTTTCAACGGTGGGGCCTAGACTTCATAGGGAAATCCATCCTGCTTCATCTACCCAAAATAGATGGATGCCTCCACGTACTTGAATATTTCACTAAATGGATGATGTATCCTTCTAGGAATGCCATAGACTCAGTCATTATTAAATTCCTTGAAGACCATATTCTATCTAGATTTGGGCATACACAGGAAGTTCATCCTTTGACAAATCTTGCGAATTGGTTCCAAAAATATGATTGATTTTTTGTCTGGTGTCGAATTGCACTTGGTCATTCTAATGCTTATCATCCTCAGGGGTAATGGGCTAGCAGAATCATCAAATAAGAGTTTGGTGACCATCATCGAGAAAACAGCGGAAGTAAACAAAAAATCATGGCATAAAAAGTTAGTGCATGCTTTGTGGGCGGACATGTTGACAACAAAGAAATCCATCGGAATGTCTCCATATCGGCTTGTTTATGGGGGCGGACGCGGTACTCCCTACCCCAACCCAGGATTACCGGTGATAAAATTGGTCCAAGAAATACGGTCGAAGAAGACAACATGGTAGCGGGATCAATCGGACCATACATCTCTGAGACAAGGGAAGAAGTCACAGCAGTCTCGAAAGTGCAAGAGAACATCAAGAAGTTGTTTGATAAAAGAACAAAGGCACGTGATTTCAAGATTGGGGACAAGGTGCTCAAATGGGACTCTAGGAGAGAAGATAAGGGTAAGCATGGAAAGTTTGACGGTCATGTGAAGGCCTTACATTATTCGGATGCATACAATTGGCCCCCGATGCATTATTTTACGCAAGAATTAGATGGTACGAATTTGTTTGGGGGTCTGTCAATGGCGGGATGCTCAAGAACTACTATTCTTTGATTCAGTTTAAATTTTTCACTTCCATTGTAAATACCATTGCTTTCTGTTTTGTTAAGAAAAATAAAAATAAAAAAAATATATAGAAGAAAGGTTGAGACATGCTCAATTCATAAACCTATGAAGTTCCAAAAGAATGGCGCAAATTAGATCAAAACCCAGGAGCCAAAGAAAGTGAAAGTGGTTCTAACATGCTCAAAACTTGAACCGAGCAAAGAAAAGAAGAAAAATAGCTCTACTTGAGGGTCAAAATCGGAAATTTAGAAATGAAGAAATAAAGGTGACTCTAAAAAGCTCAAAATCTAAGTCACAAGAAAGAAGGAAGGATGCTCTTAAATTTCAGAATTTCAAGCCTTCAAATTTTGTCTTTAATTTTTGCAAAGTTCGAGTTCAAGTGCAGCTTGTCTTTGCCTTGGACCCATAGCAAATCGGATAGTCTAACCCTGGTTGTTGTTTCAATTGTTGTAGAATGTAGAGAATAGAGTACGCAGACAGTTTAATCACAGCGATTATTAGTTTTAATTGAAATATATGAGTCCAAATGTTTAATCTGGTCTGTGGAGAAATAAGAGGTAGAATTAGATTAGTTTTTGCTTTCAATAAAAAAAAATGATGAAGAAGATGCACAGTCAAATGCCTTGAAGAAAAATGTTAGGACGATAGGATGGGTAGGTAGTTGTTTGGGGAAATATTCTTTGTTGATATAATAATTTCATGTTTGTAGCAGCTGATCAAAGAAAAATAGTCAAGCATCGGGCATCTGGCCTACTTCCAAAGATTATTTCGAGATTCTTGCAATCTTCAAGAAGATGCCATCCCCATGTGGAACCCTTGTTAGCCACCTATAAAATTTTTTCAAACGAAACGAGGTGGCTAAATATGTTTTACGAGTCACTTCAGAGAAAAATTTCCTTTGTAAATTTATCATTCTTGATGCCTCCATGTATCCCTTATCCTAAAAATTTACCTTCCTTTGTTGTTGATAAAGAACCTACGTTTGTGAAAAGAAACGGTCTTCAAGAGCCTCCATTTTTCCCCTCTTCACTCCCATAATTCCCATTTTCATCTTTGTTTCCTTCAAAGGATCCTCGGAAAAATCCTCATTTAACCTCTAAACCATCCTAAATCCTTTTAAACCACATATTTCCCCTTTATTTGATTTAAAAAACCCCTTCTTTTTCCTATCGAACCCCTCATTTAGCTTAAAAATCCTTTGTTTTTTGGCCTAAAGCATTTTTTGCTTTCTAAGGCATTAAGCCCCTTTCGTGCTTGGCCTAGCCCCTTTTCCACATGTGACTGTGTACGACCAAGCGCTAAGGCATAATCGCTAATGTATTTATGGAGTTTTCTTTTGATCTTTTCCTTTGTTCTTCATAATTTTCCGATACGATGAGTTTTTTCCCTAGATCGCCGTGCAATGCGGACCATTGATCTCTCTCGATACAACAACGAGGATCTCATCGCGCTCCATCGCAAGCCCTCCATCATTTCATACTAGATTTAATCCAGATCATTGATCTTTACGTCAAACTGACCAATGCTTAATCGCATCGTGCAAATCTAGTCTTCCCTGCTTTTTCTTTTCCCCAGATGGCGACTCCCCGGTACAATCTTGGCCATTAAATCCTGAACCAATGAGGTCGATTCAATCGCGCACGTTCCGGCCACATCATCGCTTAGCCGATTTGATGCGGATCGTTGAATCCCCAAGAACCAACGGCCAAGATCTCCTTAGCCCGCTACTAACTTTTCACCATCTAAGACCTCCAATTAAATCTCAGTAGTTGATCGAGCTTGGTCGGATGGTACATTTCTTACGATCATCAAACCTGTCCCTTCTCATTTCTCCCCCATCGACGAATCTTGGCCAGTCTTTGTTCCCAAGATCAACGGTTAGGATTTATACCACCATTGACCCTACCCATATGTTCGCACTTTGCATCTTACCTCCGATCACGTGCATCCCGCACGGATTCGATCCTAACTCTCCATATCAGACGGCTTAAACCACATTTCACATTTTTTGTAGAGTTAACGTTTCAAAAAAATGCGAAATGGGTGGTATTGGGGAGCAGTGTCAGCAAGTGAATGATATCGCGTTTTGGCTAAAATATTAAACCACTTGAACGGCTAGCGCGAAAACCATTGCGGTTTTTACAGCCCCTTCTTGCCCCTCGCAAGATCGTTTCCATAGTTAATATCAATTTTAATCGATGTTGAGATCGAGCCGACTCTTGTTATATCAAAACCCCATTCATTTGTTTTCTCCCTATTCTCCCAAGCGGTTTCATCAAGCGATTCCCGCCATTGATTTTCCTAATCAGACGGTTACGATTTAATCTCGCCCTATCCACTCCCCATTCACTAGATCTTTCATATGATCCCATCGAAAGATCTCCACAGATCTGATTGTTCTAATCCAACGACCTACATTATATCTCATTCCCATAAAATTCTCCATTCATCTAACCTCTCCAGCGACTTCATCGGAAAATCTCCATAGTAGATCATCTGATCTAACGGTCCCTGAACTATCCTCGCCCCAAACTTCCAAAGCACACAGTTGGAAACACTGCGCGGTGTTTTTCCCCCTTTTTCCGCTACACTCACTTATTTCATCATTATTCCTCCATCTCCACGAGCCTCCGTAGTCATCCTCACTTCCCACTAGTTTCTATAACATGTTTATCATGTTTTGCGGGGTTTTAGGTGATGAATTCACAACGATTTCCACGATTCTGACCATGGTGAAAGACCATCACATAGGCGAAGATCGCGAAAAGAAGAAATAAAAGATACCCAAGGTTAAGCATAATATTGAAGATTAAGAAGCATAATACAAGGTCTACACATATTAAATGCAAATCATTGATCGCGACGGCGCGGGGGACATATCGACGGGATAGTCCTTCTACTGAAGAAAGGACCAAAATCACTTATGCCCATTCTTTATTCTTCATTGAGCTCAAGTGTAGTTATTATTGACAAAAATCTCCTAAGAATATCGGTGCATTAGTTACAAAGAATGGAAGACCTAAAAGGCTAGTCTTCATCCTTTCTTGTCTCGAGTACAATCATGGTACTACGGCTAGAAAGTATTTCATGGAACATACCCTTGGAGTTATCTTCAAGTGACGAAGACCCCCAATTCATATAAAGAGTATTGAAATTTAATGTAAAGAAATTAAAACATAATGGGTTTTGAAAGACATTTCTACCTCTATTTTAATGAGCCATTTAAGTTCTATCTACCACTACTATCACTCTTTCATCTATAAGAACTCACGAGAAATTCATTGTAAACATTAGTTGGTCGATTATTGAAAAAACAACGTTCTAAGTAGTTTCAGCGAGTTAGATTTACGAGTAGGGGGATTGTGAATGGGTTGGGAGATGATTTACACACGAGATGATATCAGAAGCTATTGGACAAGGATGTATGTGATTGGTTTTCTCTTCTAATATGACAAGCAAGTTCATCGGATCTGATCTAAATCGGTGGTGATGTGTTCCTTCTTTGTTATTGTCTTCTCTCTGTTTTACATCATGTTTCATTTTATACGATAAGAAAACGATACTAGCTTAGGAGATCTTGCTGCAAGTACCTTAATTCTTCTTCCCGTATTTTTCTTATCTTTATGTTTTCTTGATTGTGTATCTAAAGAAAAATTCAATATAATTTTAACTAGTCGAGACGTTTGCACCGCCCATGCTCAGTGTATGATTTAGAGTTTGTTTCTTATATGTTCTTGTTTGGTTCAGGCTGAAAGAATAGGAAGTAGGAGATTCGGTGATTATTCTTGATACTGAGTTCCCTATCCAACAATTGGCCTTTCTAAGATCCCTTTGAATTGAATGCCAAAAGCGAGAGAAGGTTAAAAGTCTTTCCGATCTTAAATTCACTACGTGTTAAACTTGAGATGTTTTCTATTATAGGAAAGTAGTCAAGAGGGCTGGATTGTTGTCTTTCGGAGTTAGCCTCATTAGGAGTTTGGATCATAGAGGTTAAAGGAAATGCTGTCCTAGATTTACTCAGAAGATTTCACCTTGGAAGAATTTCCTTGTTATTCCCATTCAATTCCTTATTGTTTCATCTCACACTATCATCTTAAGAGATCTCTGTTTTAGATGACTAGCTGAAAGCCTTGGATATTTGAATTGCAAGTAAACCCTTTTATGACCCCATTGCCCGATGGACTTGTGTTTTCTTTGAATTATCTCCTCATTTCCCAAAATCCTTCTCTCCTCATTCCTTTACCTTACATTGAACCCTTCTTTCATGTTTCCCAACCAAGCAAAACAAACAAAACAAAACCCTTGTGCCCTATAACTAGCCTAATACCTTAAATTGAACTTCAAAGATATACATTTCTTTGCATAGAGAGATCCTCTCTTGGATCCAGGAGCTAAATGCGAGATCCCAAGTGGTTTGATGTTGTCTTGTCATTTGGTATTGCTAAATCACCTTAAATCAAGGGAACCACAACACATAGCATCCTACTTCTTGGAAATATGAAATTATAGTGGGAGAGGCATCCAATTATTTGGTATCTATAGGCTCAAACCTATTTTCTTTCCCACCCTTTCTCTGTGCTCTTTGACCTTTGGTTCCCTCTTGCCATTGCTCAGTCTTGCCCTCTCCGCATTCGCTTGTCCTTCACCTTGCCTTAAGAACTTTTTAAAAAGAATTGACCTTTCTTGTGGAATGATGTGAATATGGTGAGTGAGATGGTGAGGTTAAAATGATGTCAAGGCTCGGCGGTGTGGAGACCAAGTATTTCTTTGGATTTACTTCCTTTTCTACATTCACCCTTGATTTTCTTTATAATCCCCACCTTTATAAAAATAGGAAGAGGTGGAAAAAGCTTAAATACCTCTCAAAATATTCTCACAAGCGAAGCAACGGGCTTAAAAACACATCATGGACAAGTTAGGCATCTTTTTCACAAAGTAGTCGGGCGACCTGCGCGGGATTGGGCGATTTCGAACGCATAGGAGTGCAACACGGGCACATCTTACACATGCAATCGGGCACCTCCCAGGCTTGATGCTGGATGCTCGGAGAGAGCGCGGCATGGGCGCCTCTTTGCACGTTGAGTCGGGTTTCTTGGCATGTTCTTACGAATGGTGGGTGCATGTATTCCACCTCCTACATCATCGTGTGCCCTTGGGCGAAGTCTTGAATGGGTAGTTGGGTGGGAAGACTCCCGCACAAAGCTTTGGCGGAGCGTAGCACGGGCGCTATTTTCCACGTAGTCTTGTGCCCTCTGCATGAAATTTGAATGCCTGTAGGAGCGTAGCACGAGAAGCACATCTACTCGAGTGCCTCTAGGTCTTCTTGCGGCCACAGGCAGGGTCGGGCGGCGTACCTCGGTGTGGTTTCTATAGGCACGCGGCGCCGTTGTATGGAGGCATAGTCTTGCATATAAAAAAGCAGAGGAGATAGGAGGGTAGCGCAATTACACGGGAGCGCGGTGCAACAATCCTTCACCCAAAAACTCTACCGAAACCATTTGTTTTGTGCTTGGAAGTTTTTTTCTCCTTTCTTTGCATATGAAAATGATTTTTTTAAATGATAACCCTGTCTTTTATATCCTTGAAACTTTAAAATAAAATTAAAAAAAACCCACTTTACTAAAGGTTTGTTTTTGGTTTTACCTCCCTTTCTTTACCTTCAATGATATTTCCTTTTTTCTTGTGCGGGAGGTGTCTTTTAAAAAAAAGTGACCTTTGTGGATGCCTCAAACACACCTTTTTCTTTGGCCACTTATGTTTATTGCGAGTGCCCTAATAAGTGTCTTTTTTTCTTTGTCAAACCTCTTTTTGGGATTCTTGGCAATTTTAGTCATTTACTCGGTAAACCAATGATCTTCTTGGTTTCTCGATTTTTATATTGAACATATGCATCTGCAGATTTCCTTTCATCTTACGCATGGATGTTGGTTGTGAATGTATCCCTTTGGTGTAGTGAAACAATCTTTGTCCTATAATTTATTCCCTTTCATCATCTTTTAACCTCACTTTGTAGTCACCAAGGAGGCCTTTCACTCACGACTTCTTGTTTATTAAACCTTTGATTTGTGCACGAATTTTTCTTATGTACCATTGTCTTTATGATCATTTGTATGGGCTCTTCTTGGGCAACACCTTGCATAACCAATTTGTGATGAAACCAGCGATACTCTTTCTAAACTCGGGGATGTTGCTTTTCTTCTGCTATGTAATGTCACTTATGAGTCTAGGCTTCTCACCACAGATATTCAGTCTTTTGCATCTTTTATGCTTTGGATTTGGTTGGTGTATGAGAATGAAGAGAGGATTTTGACTTTCTTTCAAACGACGTCTTGTCATGTTTTGAATTTAGGCAGTGGAAACCTCTTGGTGTAGAAAACCCTAGCAATTGGTATTAATAGCTCCTTTAGTCTTCATATGTTCTATTATCATGAGATACATCGGGTTTGTTTGACCTTATCTACCTTCTGTAGGTAGCCATCTTTGACGATCCTTGAAGTGTCACTCATGGCTAACTATCTTTGCGAATATACTTTTGATAAGGAAACCCTTGTTGGATGTTTCTTTGCTTTGTTTTTAGACCAATTAGATGTTTTTTGCCTTTGACTGATTCTGACTTTCTCCCAGTTTCTAAAAACAATGTCTCTTGAACACAAAGAACAAACCTAGCACCTATATACTCCTGAGACCAAGTGGAGGGAGTTTTTGACTACTTTATGGGCCAGAAGTTTTGACTTGGGGCTTTTAGGAAAGGAGGAGCTGAGTTTTCCTCGACAAGCTAGATCATTTTAAGACTTGAAAACCAGCGATTTATCTGCCTAAGGAGTTTTTTCCAGAGGCAAATTTGGGTTTTTTGAAGGCTTTTAGGTATTAGGTCATCATGGTGAAAAGTAGGCGAAGCAAAATGGAGTGTCCAAACCATAGGTGTAAAAAATGGGATGGGGATGAGTGACTTAGGCTTTATGAGGAATTCTTCGGGGAGTGGTAGGCTAGCGAGGCATGGTGATGTTTGGAAGAGTGAAAAATTTATCTTGAGGATAATGAAGCTAGTGAGATTTCTAGAACTCACAATATCCATGAATTTTGTTTCTAGAAATCTAGGACGGGGTTACAGTCATCTAAGCAGGTAAAAAATTCTTGATTACTAATAGTGGCTCCATGGGAGGCAGAAGCTACTTTTCGGGAGGTGTCCGGGAATTTTAGATCTCTTGGTTTGAAGATCACCTCATCCATTGGGCGTATTTTCTTTAACACTGGCTGTGCTTCCCGGAAGTAGTGATTTTGATAATACGAAAGCATGATTAGCTCAACTTCACCTCTACCTACCCAACCTACTTTCCTAACATTTTCTCTTCCTTGGGTGCAATTGAGCTGGCAAACCCATTGACATCTTTTATTTTGAAAGCAAAGAAATAAGCTATCTACTTCTACACTTATTTCTTCCAAGAGTTGAATTATGCTAGTGAACTCTTCTTATTCTCTACCTAGTCTATTTGACTATCAAGATTAAGCGAGTTTGAAAAGACTTCATTATCTAAGCTATTGGCAAGAAATTTAAAGCATGAATTGAACCGAGTTAATCCCGATTCATCATGAGTCATGACATCAAGACAAGCTTGCACCCACAAAGAACTTTATTTTGATAACCAAACAAAACTAGAAGGTGTGAGGGCTATGTTTCATCATTTGCTAAGCATCCCTATCCTTCTCTTTGGTTCAGATTTAAGCATGTGGAACTTGTTAGTGTCCCATGATTTGGTGATTGGTAGACCAAATGATAGGGTAACATGGAACCAATCTTTGGAGTCCTAGGACATAGCCTTCCTAGACTTGGAGAGGGATCGCTCTATTGGGTGCAAAGGATGTGTTCTTTTTGCTTTAGGGTTTTGATTTTAGGCTAGTTGTTAAGTGTAGGGTTTCTTGATTGTTTTGGTTGGGTAAGATGGTCAAGTGGAATAGGTGGAGTGAGAGTCTGTCAAAAGCCATTGGGCTATGGAGTCAATGAAAGTCATGGGTGTCTAAGAGATGAAACGGAGTGTATTGCACGACGATTTAGCAAGGTTAATGGATTCTTAGGTGATATATGAGGTGGAGTGAACATAAAATTTGGGAAAAGAATATGAGGTCTTAAATACATATAGTTTAAAGTTACAACTCATGAGGTAGGATAAACCATTAAGCTCAATGAACAATACTTAAATTGATAAATATCTAAGATAAACATTCGATGAAACATATAAAGCATAAGAGCTTCTAACTTTAGTAAATTCACCTTCGGAAGTTTGGGAAAACATATAAGATAACACAAATAACTCAATCTGAAGAGGGAACTCCTAAACATCATATATCAATTATTGAGAACTATGAAACAAGTTGGTAGGCATGGACAAAGGGCAAGGCCAAGGCAGAGACCTCTTTGACTTAACCTAGCGAAACAATATTCTACATAAAGGTTTCAAGATAGAGTTTTGAAAGCTTCAAATAAGCGAGGGCATACCTTGAATCATAATTGTAAACTAGCATACTAACCATACATTAAAAAAACAAGTTTTGGTGGACCTAAGGAGCAATCAAGAATTCCTTAAGATGGCCAAACGAGAGGAAAACATCAAAGCTATAACAAACATGAGAATTTGAGGTGCCTCGAACATGTCTCAACCTATACTTTTATGATTTATAGCAACCAAGAAGGAGGAAACATAATGAGAACAAGAAAACATTAACAATTTAAGAATACATCACCATTCACCAAGCTAAGGAATCTTGCAAACAAGTTTCTCCATCATCAAGCCAAGCAAGCGATTCACCAACTTCCTGAAGCCAATTTCTTCTCCAAACTCTTAAAATAATGTATATTGCTCTTCAAGCTCATCAAATGCCAAAAAATACATAGGGGCCTCATGCTCTATTTATGGAGCAAAGGAGGACTATAAAACCCTAAATATGGTATGAAAATGTCAAATTCAACCATAAATGTCATTTATGGCCAAGAGACCATGCGAGGCCCAAGGCACATAATATTCTAAAATAAATGAAAAAAATAACTATTTGCACCTAATTCTAGGTAATTTTCCTTAAAAAAATAAAAAATATCTATTTTCAATAAATGTGTGTTTGTTGACTTTTGGTCAAATGCCACACTAGGCAATCTCTTGTCTTGGCAGCGCCACTTCGGTAGAAACTAGAGTCTTTGTGGCTGAGTTTTGGACCCCTTCCGTCTCGGTTGGCTCAGTGATGGCTCGTTGGAAATCAAGATGAGTCTAATTCCGAGAAATGCTTGAGTTGTATTTATTTAGTTCCATTTACTGTCCAAAAACCAATTGTCCCAACACTGCTACGGCTTTTAACCCCTTTGAGGTACGAAAATGAGGCGGAAAAGGTCAAAACTTTGATGTTTTTTGACCTTTTGGAGATCAAAGCTACTCCAAATGATCTGAAATTTTGTGAGAAGACTACTGATGATGAGAGGAATCCAAAAATGCAAATTTTGTTGAGGATGTACCAAATTTGTGCGCATTAGCACCTAAGTCTTTGACCATAAAGGCCTCGAAATTTCAAAAAGACAAAATTTTGTTCAATTTGGCCCAAAATTGGTGGAGAGGTCCCTCAAGAGGTCTTGGACACCTTTTGAGAAGCCTCAGCCAAAAATCCAAGGCTATAATGCAATTTTTCCCTTTTTAGGTTTTCTAGCTCCATGAGGGCCTCCTTCGATTTTGGCACGAAACAAAGCATGTTTTCTTTTATAGTGCTTGGTCATTTATTTTGAAGAGGAAGGCCTCTCTTTACCTTCTTGAAGTGATTGTGCTCTCTTTTATAATACTGAATGACATGTTGTGCCATCTCAAAATATCTTTCCCACTCCTTAAGCTATGCATCTTTGGTCGGGGGTAGCATTCTAGTGGTCATCTCCTTGTCCTCATTGTCTTGTCTAGATCAATGAAGTGAGGCTCTTGATTTTTCTTCTTGATTCTCTTACTTCTCCTCACCTTTACTTGCTGCTCCTCCTTTCGATATTTCCCTTTCCCTTGTCCAATGTCTTTATAGCTTGAGAAGAGATGGCCTTTTGCCTTTTGAGGCGACAAACACATCTCTTTTTCCTCTATGGTATGTGTATGTGAGAGGGTGATAATGGTAGTTTTGACGGTGTTTCCATCATTGTTATGACCTTTGGTGTTGTCACAAGCTCTTTCATCTTTGCCATGGTTTCCATCGGTCACCTCATGCCTCATTGAGTCCTTTGCTTTCTTGATCTTTAGCATCACTATCATCTTGATTTTCCTCTTGTCTTCTATCTTTGTCATATTGGCCTTCTTCACTTGCCTCACTTTGGTTCGCCTTCATTAATTTCCTCTTCTTTATCCTCCCTGCTTGTCACTTTGATTCTCTTTTGTCATTTAGAGACTAATTAGTGCCATGACGGTCATATTGTTTGTCATGAATGTCATGACTATTTCCTTGGCCTTGCTCATCCTTGTTGTTTTATACGTGCTATTGCCTTGGTCACTTCTGTATCTTCAAAATCTATTTTAGCCTCATTACTCTTGCTTGTTCTTGGTCCTCTATTTCCTCATCACCTCCTTGTTTCTTGAAGTTCATCATCTTCATTTATATTGTCGGTGTTTTCACTAAGACTATCCTCACTATCATTCTCATGTACATTCTTCTCTTAGGCCCCCGTCTGTGCACTTTCTTCTTGTGTCATATTTATCATTTTCTTCATTATCCTCCTGGTCTTCATCTTGCTCATCAACAATACCTTTTATTGCCCAGTGATTCATTTGTATCATCCCCATCACCAATTCTCTCCAATTCATCTTTGTCTTTTTATCTTGGCTTGCCCTATTCATCTCCACTCTTCCTTGTATACTCATCCCTCTGTCACTCTTCTTCATTAAATTTCTGTCTCTACCTCACTATTTTCTTCCTTTCCACTATCATGTTGCTTGTTCTTAATTGCCCACTTTGCCACCTCCTTGCCACATCATTACCACTATCATCATCTTCACTTGATGCAATAGGGGAAGAAGAAAGAGGAGTAAGTTTCCTTGTGGAGAGGCCAAGGTGGAGGTGATGGAGGAGTGGAGGTAAGTGGAGTGTGAAGTGGAAAGGAAAATTTTGATGAATGAAGGCCCGAGGATTTCTGAAATATATCATATGAGAAAAACTTCCCGAGGAATTCCACATTTGCTCCGAGTTTGGTGTAAAACAATCATCTTAATCAAGGAGTGGTGAAAAAAGGCTTTGCATTTGGTGGGCATAACTCCTTTTCTTGACCACGAAGCCATTTTGTCGATGCTCGGTAGAATGTATAAAATTGAGTTTAGAAATTTAACCTTGGTCAGTGCATTAAAACCTTATGTGATACTGGATAAATCTGGAGTACCTCCCATCACAAGTGAAGTACTTGATAATCTGCCTCATCAATAGGGCATATCTCTAAGTAAAAGGTGGGAAAGGGAAAACAACCTTGGTCCTAATAGTGACTAGGTTTGAGGAAGGGCTCATAGTAGCTTAAGTCCTAATTTCTTAAGTTGCTTGAACCATCTCTCACCAATATCTGGCATTCTGTGGCTTTTATGATAGTTTAGATGAGAGTTCAAATTTTACTCCTACTAGGTTGACTTGGTGGTTTTGTGAAATTTGAGAATGAACAACCTAGTCAAATCTGAGTGGCTTTGGACTGTTTAACCCTCATAGGCGATAGCATCAACATCTTGAAAACATGAAAGGATCATGGGAGAAAGGAGTGATTTGAATGGTGCTGAGAGCTCAAAAGCTGTTAACCCTTCCTCCCTTGTGTTTGAAACGTGGGCCTTTGGCCTTCATCACCTCTTTGTCTTGATCTCTTCTCCGGACATGGTGGTTTGATTATATCCTTGAACAAAATGGTTTTTATCTTGGTGAGGCTTTAGGTATAAGGAGGACAAATGAGTGATGGTGAGTGTATATTTTTTTAGCAAATGGAGGCAAAATGGAAGGTTTAAGAAAGATTTGAGTTTAGAAGGAGGGTTAGCTTTGTATTGAGTGTATTTATGCTAATGACCACTTTCTAATTTGTAAATATTTTCCACTGAAGGTTAAATGTTTGATTGCCGTGAAGATTAGGGTTTGACGAGTTAGGCTTTGATATCCTCTCCTTTGATTATGGGTACAAAAGAAAAACTTGGAGGGCAAAGAAGAGGGACCACCAACCTTGTCTAACCCTGTGCGGGAACTGGAGGCAAAAAAAAAATTTGATTTTGGCCACTTTTGGAAAATACAACCATTGAAACCTCCTCATGCTTGCTAAATAGTGAAACACCATATCGGGCCTTCCCTGTGCGCGGTGCCCAGCCGTGCGTAGCATGTCGACTGCACAGTGCATTGCGTAGTGTATTTTAACACTTCTGACTAGCTCCTCTATGCGTAGCGCCTCAGGTACGTGCGTAGCGCTGAAAATTTCACAGTTTTGTAGAAAACTCTAAAACAACCAGCAACTTCTTTCTTCTTTTGCAAGGAACAAATGAGTTGGGGGAGAGGTAAAGACCTTTATACTCATTTTTTGAAAACTATTTCATGATCAAAACCAAATTTATATTGTTTGCTTTCCCTTCTTTCTTTTCATCGACTTGATCCTTTTGTCACATGTTGTGAGTTCTAAAAAATATGGTTTTTTTTGCCTTGCTGGAGCATTTTGACGTTTCCCCTCGGAGTGACAACCTCTTCAAACAAGCTCTGGCTTGTGCCCTTATCCATATTTGGAAACATGAACCCTTTTCTGATTTTTAACACTTGTAAACAACAAATTTGTGATCATTTTGACATGTTTTAATTTGACTAACATTCTATCATGTTTTCTGCGTAGACGGTGAGAAAAATTCCTAGTGTGAAAACCCTAACATCAAGCATCAAAAACCCCTTTAGTCTCCCTGATGTGTGCCACCATTTTTGAAAAACATTTAGGCTTATTTGACCTTATCATTTCATTTTGTAGGTAATCATTTTGTGATCCTGAAGTGTCATTCATGTTTAGCTATATTTTGCATAATATAATTTTGATAAGGAAACCCTTGTTGGAGCCTTACTTCTCTTAGATCAATTACATTTTTGTTCCTTTGATCATTTTGCCGGTGATATATCTTTGGTGGGAAAAGTTGGCAGTTTTAAAATCATTTGTGTCTTCCCTAGCCCTTACATTTTGCGGGTGCACACACAAATTTTGCCTCACGATCACTATCCCTTTGGAGTTTGACCCACCTTTTTATTCAATAGTGAACCCATGCTTATCATAATTACCCCTTAGGCAATTTTACCTCATGTTTTCTTTCCTTTTGATCCTTTTTGAGAGGCCTTTGTCTTGATACCCTTTGAATGCCATGTTCTTTGTTATGAAGGAGGCTTTATCATCATTTTTTGACCGGTTTGTCAATCTTCCTAAACTTCTAGGTTTTAGGGCTGTTAGAAAAAAGTAAATAGTGTTGTCTTAAGTTCTCTAAAATTCTCTAAACTCATTTATCATTTCTAAAGAATCTTCAATATGCACTTGATGGTGTGGAGGTGATCTTCTATCCTTGTATCCCAAAATGCGATTTCATGCCTTGCCACATTGTTTTGCCAACTAATCCTGGCTTGATTCTCCAAAACATATGCTTGTTTCTTTTCTCTTTGCTATTGATGATCTTCTTGTGACGATTTTCATTCTATTACCTTACCTCTTTTCTAGGTTGATGGCCATCTTGATCCTTTTGTAGGAATGTGAGCAAGAGCTGAAATTTGTTCCTTGCGAGACTTGTGCACTAGGCCAAGGAGGCCTTTTTGAATGAATTTTTGTTAGTTTTGGACAAAATCACTTGTCCCTTTCTTCTTTGAATGTTTCTTCATACAAGAAAATCAAAGTTTTAGGATACCAAATCCACCCTGTGACTTGTGAAACCATAGGTGACTTAGTGGAAGATTCCTTGGACTTGGCTTTTGAATTTGAAATTTAGAATTTGGGGTCATCGAAGATGTAAGATAGATTTATGATAAGCGATGTATTGTAGATCCAAAATCCAATGTACTTGATTTGTTTAAAGAGCCTACAAAGATAGTTTGAGACCATCAATGCTTGGAGTATCTTGGGAGACACAACGGGGTGATTTGATTGGTGGCCTTAGATAGCATTGGGGTTTTAGGCAAAACAAAAATAGAGGATTTGGAGTCAAAAGGTGACAATATATAGAAAAAAGGAGTGACATGAGCCTCTAATGGGTTCTCTGGGGCCAGTATGGAAACGGCCGATGAAATGATAAAATATTGAAAAATTATCTTTAAGGATGATGAAGACGAGTGATATTTCTAGAACTCCTGATGTTCATGAACTTTGTTTCTAGAAATCTAGGGAAATCATTTGGTATATGATGGAAAAAATTAACGATGACTAACAAAACTAGTATCTTTCATTCTAATCTATTTTCTTCGACAAGTCAAGCTTCAATGATTTGACCAACATTCTTTCACTAACTTATCAATAATAAATTTAAAACATGTTCATCCATGATTAGGCTAGATGGCCAGAAAGACATTATTTTTTGCACATTAGTGGCATTTAGGCTTGCACACTTTCGGTACTACTATTTTTTGGGTATGAAATTTACATTACCTTGTTTTTGAATGCATACCTCTTTTATATTCTTTTCTATGTTTTTGTGTTTTTCTCTTTGTGGCCCTTTCTTCACACAATGGTATGTACAATGAGTGAAAATTTAAAGCTAAGGTTTTTTACGGTAATGGTGTTTGGGCATCCTGTCTTCAAAAGGATCTCCTAACATTCTTTGTCCATTCGGCTCTTGTAAACATAAACCATAGTCACTTTCATTGAAAATATGGTATAAGTATTTTCCGGGAATTCTCAAACAATCCATGTTCTCCTTGGTGTTTCTTCTTTAACTCTTGCTCCCCAAATTTGTTTCTATCAAAGATCTTCCTTAGGTAGAAGAAGTATTCTTTATCATCTTTGAAACAAATGATGATGTCATCAATGTATTCCATAGTGAACAAATTGCAAATAGGAGCCATATTTCTTCGATTGTCTTTTCAACATTCTTTATTCCGGGAAGCATTTGGTTAAATATGTAATTGTTCTCGGGAAACTTGAAAAAATATTTAAGATGAATGATCTCAAGTGGTATCATCGATGGTAACACAAACACTATCATGCAATGCCATCGGGTTAGAAAACCCTACCCTTTTTAAATCATGATCTATCTTGGGAAAAAGGTATTTATTATTTAGGAAGGGTTGATCTAGGTATCTGAAGTCTACACACAACCTATGTCTTTATACTTCTTTCTAAGTATTATAATTTTCCTAAGGTTCTCATGGTCTTTCTTGAAAGAATACCTTGTAGAAACAATGTCTATGTTATGAGGCTTTAAGTTTTTTACTCCTATATACAAGAGCGTCTGGAAACTTCTTGCATAACCTTATGTATTTCATTTGTATGTAATGACGGAGTTATGGACAACTTAATCACTTTGGGCCTACTGAAACACCCATTATATGTCTCTATATCGATTTTCGACGAGACATCCCTTTGGGATTCATAGCAATATACGTGAGAGTCAATAGCTTTTACGGGGACAAAAATTTACGATAATGAGGTGTGTTTATATAAGGTAAAAACATCGGGCTCTTTTTGATTCAAATTCCTAAAGTTTTCTATTATGTGAGAGTTTTAGCTCTTGGATTGGAAAAAGGGGACATTTGTGTTTTTGAGGTTGTCCTTTATTTGGCTTGTTTTAGTTCTAGGCTGATTTTGGTTTGAAATTTCATTTTCAATTTGCGGAAAGTCAAGTTCGGTTTATCATCATGTGGTTGTTCAGGGTCATGATAGTTCGACTCTCGAACTCATCGTAGAGGGGTTGATTTGGATGTTGTAGTGTGCTTAGATCTTCACAATGATATTCATTCACTTGTTCATCAAGGTCATTTTCATTATCTGATATGAATGAGTCCAAGTTTGAATGAATGGAATAGATAGGGGTGTTGTTGGGTATATCTAGGCTACTTACCATATAATTCATGTGAGATTCTGAATGCAGTCTCCTTTTATTGGTTAAAAATCGGGATGGTAGTTGTTGAGGAGGTAAATCCCCTGCGGACCGAGCGATCCTACTAGCCCGAATCGGGTCCACAGCAAACAATCAAACACGCTACAGTGTAGGTTCCTAATCATAAATAAACCGACTTGCGAGGAAGGCTTACCTGGAATCCAACGCCGTCGTTTGTAGAAGAGGTGGTGCTCCCGTTCCTTTGCCTTGGCAGATCACAATCCTCACGATCTCCGTGATCAGACACCTTCACATGCAAGAAACAACACAAACGAAAGCATAAAATCCAGTATATACAACTATATGTCAATTGAAGAGGACATAACTCAAGAAAATAATCGAGAAAAAGAGTGGAACCATAACCAATAGTCGCTTATCATTAAAGAGTCAAAAGAAGAATACAACCATAGCTTCGACGCAACACTCTCCTTTGGCGGGTTGTCAGCAAAACATGTCTCGATAAAGCCTGTCAAGGATGGGACAAGCCTCTCTCTCCATATACTTGGCAATAGTCTCCTTGCTTGGATTTGGCCTTAAGGGAATCAAGAAGGCTCTTGCAGCATAAGGATATGAAAGCTCTTGGGAACTTGGAGATTAGCTTGCCATGGAGAAGAGCAAGCTTTTATAGAAGGAGGAAGGGGAGTTGGGATCCCTATAATTATGGGATTCACCCTATCATCAAGGAAGCTTCCATGAGAGGTGGCAAACCACTTCCTCTCTATGGAAATCCGTAGCCAAACCTCCCAACTCAAGATAGATATCAGTCTAGGGATCTGTTAGGACGAAACTTCCGCCTTTTATTTTTAAAAAACACCTCTTAATATGGTTGGCACGGGTACGGATCTATGACAGAGCGCCAATTGGCGTGCCCTCTTTGGAGGATTTTCCCCTTTGGCGCGAGGGCTAAACTGTGGAACTGCGCCAATGAAAAAAGAGCTATTTTTAGGGTTTTCTGCAGGGAGATGTTTTCAGGGAAATTAAAGCTCATCTTCAGAGGGATGCAATGAAAGTATTTTCAAGCCTTGTATCTACTCACAAGTCATGGAATGAGCCCTCCAATGTGCGGGATGGGGATTGCAGGGACGGTGAAAAATTGCTGTGTAACAGATGCCCCCTAAAGCATGAGGCCCGAGAGAGAGAGAGGGGTGAAATGCTTTACGAGATCATGCTGACTGAAAACATTGCCATCGGAAAACCTGCGGAGTGAAGTACAACTGATATCTCAGATACATGATATATATTCGTGGTATGGGTGCAACCATCCATAACAGAGTATACAATAATCCAGATCCAAGGCATGGACGCAGCCATCCAGAGAGGATCGATAAATAGACTCAAGTATGGTCGCAGCCATCTAATCAGTGAGTCATGTAAATAATCACAATAATCCACAATATCACAGCCTGGATTACAACAGACACAATCCAGGGTCTTGCGCTCCATCTCGAACCGAACAAAGTACAAGTTCAAGCATGCGAATAGGTGAGCTGAAGTCGAACATGCAAGAACATCGTCTGATTACCAGCCAATGATGAAAGCTGTTAACAGACGCGAGAGGAACCACCAATAATGACAATGGCCCTCAAGGCACTATAGGTACAATCTACGACGTGTGAATCAATGAGCTGGCGTCGAACACCCGTAGAATCACTTGATCGGTGGCCAATGATGAAAACCTCACGTCGAATGCGACGAACCTACCATTGAGGCATGCAGGCTCCAAGGTACCATAAGGGAGTCTCTAGATCAGCTTCCCGGATAATGAGCTGAAGTCGACAGGAAGTGACCTCGATCGAAGGTGGGCCATAGTGTTTCCCACATCATCGACACGAGACAGAGGAACATAATGTCTTTGTGAATCAGGATCAGATGAGAATCAGAGGAAGGTTGGTATTTCTGAGTCGACTTCTCTTGAAGGAACATATTGCCGGCTTTCTGACGATGGATTTGGCAGTATTTGACATCAAAAGATCAGAGGTCATGATGACGAGGCAAAGAGCAGATGAGAGGTCAAAAGAGATCACCCAAACCCATGGAGGCAAGGGAAAAACGAGATGAGATGTCCCCAACCCGACACGAATGCAAACAAGTGCCATGTTCAAGAGTGACATACTGCCGACACGACAATGATGCTGGTTCCATTTTCCCCACCATTTCGGTGAGTACCTCTTTATTTTTACACAAGCTTGAAGAGGATACCATATGCTTGTCATATAAATTCGTCCTTCGGATGAATCCATCCTAGTACATTTAACGAGCCCTAGGAAGGAGAAACTCGAATAACGTTATGATTGACAATTTCCAATGTCATTTAGGTTTAACGAGTCTGACAAAGGAAGAACTCAGCGTCTTTTCATGTTTAGAGAGTTTGAAAAGACAGAAGAAAAGTAAACTCCAACGGTCCCTTTTCATAAATAGTTCCTCAGATCCGAAAAGGTAGAAAACTATGTCTGAGAAAACCTCCTAGTCGCGATAGGCTAGGGTATTCCTTTTTCGTAAATAATCTATCCCAGCCCGAAAAAGGGGTAAACATATACTGGGTAGATGTCGTTTTGTAGCCAATTTAACGAGATCAAAACGACAAGCAACTCGGCAATCTTTTCATGTTTATGCAGAGTCGAAAAAGAGCTAAAAAAGTGACTCCTCCTGGAGGAACGAGTGGTATAAAGAGTAGCAACTGGTTCCGGTGATGGTGGAACTGCTCAAAACAAGATAAAGGTCAAGAGGCTGGCTAACAGGACCACTCATCACAGCGGTTCCTTAGGAATCGGTAAAACAAACAAGTGAAGGCATATGATCGGCCAAGAAAATAGTGACGATGGAATGAGAAAACTAAGGCTCATCTGGAAAAAACAGGCTGATAAAATGGCAATCACAAGAGGTAAAATGGGCATGGTTTCATTTTTACACAAGCTTGAAACAAAGATAAACTATGCTTGAAGTTGGTTTCATTTTTACACAAGCTTGAAACAAAGATAAACTATGCTTGAAACCGATTTCATTTTTACATAAGCTTGAAACGAAAACAAACTATGCTTGAAAAAGTAAGCATGCCCCCAGCATGGTGACTCAATTCGAGGTACATGCCCCCCAAGCTTCAGTCCATATGAAAGGAAGATGGAGTGAAGGTTCAAATTACGAGATCTAAGAAAACTCGACTGGGATTTTACGAGATCTAATCAAAGACTCGAATTGAACAAGAACATGTTTCATTATTTTAGCGAGGTTGACACATTAAAAGAACTATCCTCAGGACACCTTTGTTTCATTTTTTTAAGGAGCTTGACACAAGACAAGGAACTATGCTCCAACAACCTTGTTTCATTTTTTTAAGGAGCTTGACACAAGACAAGGAACTCTGCTCCAACGACCTTGTTTCATTTTTTAAGGAGCTTGACACAGGAAAAGAACCATGCTCTGAGAACCTGGTTTCATTTTTTAATGAGCTTGACACAAGAAAACAAACTCTGCTCCATCCAACCTCATCATAATTAACAAGAAGTCATCACTTCCAAGAGTTCCACTCCCGATGGAAGGAAAACATCCTGGAAGTCAGGGCCCCGATGCCCCCGGCCACCGGTATGCACGGCGACATCATAGGCGAGAGTACAGGCACGGGGTAGGTAGCCACATAGTTGACCTGTGGTGGGGCAGATACAACGGGTGGATAAAAACTAGGAAGGGATGATGGCGGGCCAGTTGCCACATCAGGACCAAAGAACGAAAGTTGATCAATGGTCACGATCCGTCCTTCATGTGGAAAACAGACCACACAACAAAAGGGAGGAGACAAGCGCTCCCATGGCATAGGTGTAATCATGCCCCAAAAGCAGATTGAAATCCAAGGGGCCTGGAACAACCATCACGTCCATATGGACGGTTTTACCTCCCAAAGTAACAGGTAACCTTGGAAGGATCCCTAACGGTTGAATCGTTCTTCTGTTAAATGCCAACAGATTTTGCGTAATAGGCGCAAGCGGCGGTGAGCCAAAAGCGTGCCAAGTAGTTGAGGATAAAATACTAACAGACGCACCTTCATCTATAATGGTGCTGGGTACGACCAGACGAAAAGCCTGTACTGTGATCTCGAAAGGCACATAAGACGGAAGGCGGTATCCTACAAAATGATTCCAATCAAAGGAAGCGACCAAACTACTAGGAGGGGCTACCATCGAACCGAGATGGTCTTCCCCTGGTGTTACGGAAGAAGGAGCATCCTCCTCGACCTCCATCTCGAAGGTGGGAGGGGTATCCTCCAGGACCTCCATCACGGGAGGCAGAGGAGCAGCTTCTTGAGATATAGGGATAGGAGAATCTTTCTCCAAATCCGAGGAATCTAAAGAAACAAGAAGAACATGGGGGGTTGTGAGATCCACTCTCAACGGAAAAGACCTGGTGCACCATAGACGGGGCCAGTTCAACCGATTCCACGACCAATGGTTGGTTAGGAACGGATTCCTGAATTTGAATTTCCGAGGGAGCGGGATTGAACAAGAATGACTCTTGACCAATCGTGGGATCAGTTGGTGGAGGACTCAAAGAAAGCTGTTTGTAACCAGTCGGAAGGCACGGAACAGAAACAACCGAGTTGTCCAAAACTCGCTTGGATTCATCCATATAAGGACAAAGGTGAATGGAAAGGTGCCCTTCACACAACTTACAGGGATTGGTAATCTTACCCTGCTTCTTAGGAGTCTTACCAGCAACAGCTGAAGATGTGCCCCCAACCTGACTCCCGGAAGCCAAAGGCAACGACGGGCGACCGTTGGACCATACTTCGAGTACCTTGGGAATGCCAGGGCAGTCTCGAAGAAGATGGTCTCCCATGCACAACATGAAAGGGAACTTGAATTTCCGTGGAGGGTTGGAAGGTTTGTCAAGAAGATATGTTTCAGAAGCAGTCGCTGCACTCTTAGCCTCTCGCTTATCAGACTTCTTCTTCTTTTTTTTCTTCTTCTTCTTCTTAGCCACCTGGTTACTCGAATCCAAACTTTCACCAGGCGAATTAGAAGAAGAGGACGCAGAAACAGGCGAAGAAGGGGAGAGGTCCACCTTGGAATCAACATGATGTTGTTCAGGCGGAGGAACTGATTGAACAGTAGGCGGGACGTTCGGGACCATAGAGGTTGAAAACAACCAAACAGGCAAACCAACAGTTAACCCAGGAAGGGACAACGTTTCCATATAAGGAGCACCAAAATTTCCAAAGGGAGGAAACGGACCAGGATTCCCATCGGAGGGGATTCCTTGGTTGGTGAACTCCGGAAAGGTTGCCATCAGAAACGATCTTTAGAACAACACCCTAAGGAAACTAACTTTAACCAGGACTATTTCGTGGGTAGTTAATTTTTAAAACATTGAAACAAAACTCTACCATTTCATATTTTAAGGGTCGAGAAACATGCAAAAGGTGACTCTATCACTTTCAGATTGGAAACAAGCGTGAAAGGACAAGCGCTTGATGATATTTTCAAATTTAGGGAGTCAGTAAAGATCAAACCGACTGCTCAATAATGCTAGGCAAAGGGTGTACCAAATAACCGTGAACTGCAATATACACCTTGGTTTCAATAATGAAAGAGAAATCAACCAAGGACTTAACGTACGTGCAGGCAATCTCCCCAAATGCTGTGTCCGGTGTATCACGGGTATAGGGCGGCAGACTCGGCTTCCTATGGATAAAGGATTGAAACCTAGTGGGGTCTCCCTTTATATACGCGACGGTATGGGGAGCACAAGTCTGTACTAGTGCTGTCTAAAGCCAAGAGGCGAACAACAGCTACTAGGTTTAACGACGCCGGAACACGTCTTTAACCTAGACCTCTAAATGTTCATTAATGTTTCAATGCTTCCTTAGGTAAATTGAGTAAATTTTAATGTTTATCTTCAATTATGTTTCGGTTTCAAGGCCCTAGCATATGTCATATGAAAATCTCCTATATGCAGCTATATGAGAAAAGAAATCTTTCAATTCGATGAATGCTATCTAGTTAAAGGAAGAGTTTCAAACAATGATGCAACAAACAACAACACTGCAAACGAAATCTTTTCCAAGCTAGATGACTTTCACTATCCAAAATTAATTTCAAACATTCAACGATGCGAATAATGCAATGTAATCTATGCAAAATCCTCTTTTCCGAAAATTATGCAATTGTAATCTATGCACAATTTCCTTTTCCTTTTCAAATGATAAGAATGCACTCAATGCATTTTTCGATGAAATGAGAATCTACTCAATGCATGCTTTTAATAAAAGAGAATGCAATCAAAGCGATTTCTAGTTTTCAATCATTAAACAATGTGATCTAAGTTCAATGATAAATCTCAAGGATACTTTTCAATGCAATGTGATCTAATGCATTTTAACAAAAAGCAAACTATGAGACGAAAACTAAAAGAACGCAAATCTCCTTAATGAAGGATGAATGCAAAAGTGATGTAAACAAACACTAAGAATGCAATCGTTGTTGCAAACACTTTGTCACGAAATCCCTCAAAAGGCGACAAGACATACGAGGTCAAACACACAGAGGACTTCCAAAGCAAGAGATAAAAACAAGGCATTCATTCCCTTTTACATCAAACAATCATGGAAAGAAGACATTTCAAACAATGAGCAATGTAATCTATGCTCATACAGTGAAAAGACTGGAAGGGAAAGACACACTGGTGAAGGATTTAGGGAAAAAATCTCAATTTTCACACACCCTGAAATTGGCTCGACTTGTACATTGACAACTAGTGCCAACTGGCGCGACTTGCACACTGACAACTAGTGCCAATGGACAATTGGCGCGGGTTGCTAACTGACAACAAGCGCCAACGCCTAAAAATGAAAAAACAAAGAATTTATCCCAACCAAGACCAGACTCACCACTTCAAGCAGAATCTCCAAGACTCAAATGAACCATGTGATCTAGGCTCAAAGCGAGACAAACACAGATCAAGCTCAGAAATCTCAAAACAGAGTAAACCCTAGTACCTTACAGGATTGGCTCGACTATAAGGCTGAAACTAGCACCAGAACAGAATTGGCGCGGGTAATACACTAGCAACCTGTGCCAATGGGCGCGACTGTCAAGATGAAAAGCGCGCCAGTCGAGTTTACTATGCCAAAATAAAAAATAAGCAATCCAAGATCAGACCAGTGATGTTTGGAGTTTTCAAAAAGCCAAATTCACAGAAAGAACCAGCCCAAAAGAGTTGATCAAGCAAGGAGGATCAAGAATCGACCAAAAAGACAAGACAACACTCCAAGTTGTTCAGTCCGTAAACTAAACCGGAGATTGACTGAAGCAACATTGATATACTCCGCTAATGCAGAGCAAAAGCGTTTCGAAGGCTATCTGGCTGTACTTCAGGCTCCGTCTATAGCTTACAAATCAAACAACAAGCTGAGTCCCCAGCGGAGTCGCCAAATTTTTGAGGAGGTAAATCCCCTCTGCAGACAGAGGCGATCCCTACTAGCCCAGATCGGGTCTAGCAACAATCAAACACGCTACAGTGCAGGTTCCTAATCTTAAATAAACCGACTTGCGAGGAAGGCTTACCTGGAATCCAACGCTGTCGTTTGTAGAAGAGGTGGTGCTCCTGTTCCTTTGCCCTGGCAGATCACAATCCTCACGATCTCCGTGATCGGACACCTGCACATGCAAGAAACAACACAAACGCAAGCATAAAATCCAGTATATACAACTATATGTCAGTCGAAGAGGACATAACTCATGAACATAATCGAGAACAAGAGTGGAACCATAACCAATAGTCGCTTATCATTAAAGAGTCAAAAGAAGAATACAACCATAGCTTCAACGCAGCACTCTCCTTTGGCGGGTCGTCAGCAAAACATGTCTCGATAAAGCCTGTCAAGGATGGGACAAGCCTCTCTCTCCAAATACTTGGCAATAGTCTCCTTGCTTGGATTTGGCCTTACGGGAATCAAGAAGGCTCTCGCAGCATAAGGATATGAAAGCTCTTGGGAACTTGGGGATTAGCTTGCCATGGAGAAGAGCAAGCTTTTATAGAAGGAGGAAGGGGAGTTGGGATCCCTATAATTATGGGATTGGCCCTATCATCAAGGAAGCTTCCATGAGAGGTGCAAAACACTTCCTCTCAATGGAAATCCGTAGCCAAACCTCCCAACTCAAGATAGATATCAGTCTAGGGATCTGTTAGGACGAAACTTCCGCCTTTTATTTTTAAAAAACACCTCTTAAAATGGTTGGCACAGGTACGGCTCTATGACAGAGCGCCAATTGGCGCGCCCTCTTTGGAGGATTTGCCCCTTTGGCGTGAGGGCTGAACTGTGGAACTGCGCCAATGAAAAAAGAGCTATTTTTAGGGTTTTCTGCAGGGAGATGTTTTCAGGGCAATTAAAGCTCATCTTCAGAGGGATGCAATGAAAGTATTTTCAAGCCTTGTCTCTGCTCACAGGTCACAGAATGAGCCCTCCAATGTGCGGGATGGGGATTGTAGGGACGGTGACAAATTGCTGTGTAACAG